>JAPSGF010000053.1:2573148-3029191 GCA_035772895.1 Perdix hodgsoniae
GCGGGGACGAACGGCGGCGGGGGAAGGACGGAGGCGCTCCGCGGAGGCCGCTGCCGGCCGTTCCCGCAGAGCCGTGAGGCGGCGTCGCCGCGGCGAGCCCGGCCCCCCGCAGCGCGCGTCCCGCGCCCCTCCGCGCCCCGTGGCAGCGCCGCGCCGTGCGGGGCTCCCCGGCCCTCCCGCAGCGCTGAGCCCGCGGGTCCCTGACTCGCTCGGTGCTGGTGCGGCGCCTCCTTTTCACCGCGGAGCGAAAATAAATGAATAAAGCCAACCCTCGTCCCTGGAAGAGCTGCTAAAATATCGCTTCCCTCTTTTTGACACAAGTTCGGGGCGTTTCAAGGAACAGTTCTGCTCTTCTTCAGGGAGGAAACGGCTCAGCAGCATCCTCCCGTTGAGGAAGCGGCCACCAGAACCAGGCATTCCTCCACACCACCGCCACGTCCGACCTCTGAGCCTAGCGTTCAGCCCTTCTGTAGGGTGCAATTAAGCACCGACTGTTACCTAAATCTCCCCTCTCCTTTCGCTACCAACCAGCGAACGGCACCAATGGCACCAACAGGCCAGGGAATGGCAAGCTGGCACGAGCTGATGGCAGTGCACAACTTTTTGGGGATTGTTGGCAAGGCCAGGGGAAAGCAGCTACTTAAATGAATCGGGATACCAAAACCTGCAGTAAAAAAGCCTCAGATAGGCAGCGCACAGCAGCACAGCCTTATAGCTGTTGGTAAAACACAATCTTTGTGTCTATACTTCTTAAAAAAAGAAAACCTGTGTCGAAAAAGGAACTGGAGTGTGGTGCATTACCTGTAGCATACTGTAAATGTCTGATTAGAGAGAAACTACAGCAGAGTTAATTTTCCGACTGCAGCTATAGTTTTGTAATTGTCAACAAAGAGCAGGAGTTTGAAGGGGCAATCCAGAAATCAGCAGGGAAGTATCTCTCAGCTTTTCAAGGTTAATTGAGAAGAGGGAATAGCTGAGCATAGTAGCAGAGCTTGGCAAATTGCATGTGATGCTGTAGCTTGAGGACTGCATTTATTCACAGGGGTGAAGAACGTCCATGCAGCCACAACTTCTCCCTGGCCTCATCCTTTTCTACAGCATTTCACAGATGTGTCCTTGTCTCAAATGCAGCGGACTACATTTTAACATAGTGTGCAAGGTGATGTGTTGACTCTGCAGAGAGATGTCTGTATGGAAATACCACAGTGGTCATTTTACTGGAAATAACGTCTGCTTGAAAATAAACTAGACTGCAAAAATGAACGATAGAGATGTATTAAAAAGATTGTTGCTGTTAAGTAATGAGTTGTCCCTGTCAAGATGAAAGACCGTGAATTAAACGGAGATGGGAAACAAATCTTGTCACCCCATGTTTCAATGCTACACAGGTTCTAGTGAAAAGGTTATGGAATGTCTGTAAAAGCAGCCCTTAACACACGTGCCTTGATCCTTATGAGGATTAAACAGAAATTAGCAAAACACTAAGCACGCCTAGACCGTACATTGTAAAGATCTTTGCAAACCCTACTCTGGTAGGAATATTACTTGTAGTGATGCAGAGACTGTATTAGAGCTTCTCGATGTCTTTATCAGTGATTTGAGGGAGAACAAACAGCCAGTTAAATGCCATGCAACAAAGGTTTGTTGATGGTCAGTTATGATGCATCCATCAGAACTGGTTAATGGCCGAGGCCAATCTCGATGCCTTGGTAAGGTGACCTCATTTGTCCAACACAAGTGCTGAAGTCAAGGTCAGGTGTCTACTAAAAAAATACACGGGTTACATTTCAATTTGGGGGACTGTTTTCTGGATGGTAATTTACCGAAAGTAGCATTACTTTGTCCTGTTGAATGACTGAGTACACAAAGCCAGTGCCACAGCACAGCTCCAAGTGGAAGGGCAGCTGAGGGGGCGTCACACATAAAATCACACAAAAAAGACATGTCTAGGCATTATAAGTGAGACCAAAGCTGGCTTCACGACCACAGAGAGGATCAGTGGTGACTACAAAAATGGTTGTACCTGAGAGACAAGGTAAGCATGCCAGAAGGATAACCATGCCTTCTCCCAGAAGTGAGATCCCAAACAGAAGATGGGGAACCATGCTCTCTTTTGCTCTTGTTCTCTATTCGCATTAATTTTGGATTCTTTTAGATGTGATGATACAGCTTCAATGGAGGGGAAGTTTGTTCCATCCCTTTAATCTAGTGGTAAAGATACTCTTCTGGGAATGAGATGTGAACCTGAATATACACGTGGCTGAGGGGAACAAACCAAACACCTCACTTCTTGGGTTACATCTCTTTAACAACTGGCTTAGTACGAAAATGGTGACCGCAATCTACCCCTCCTCAAGCAAGTTTTACATCCTTTGCCTCTGATTAGTTCTTCAGAGGAAAGAATATAAGTGCATACCATCAAGAGCAAATTATGAGCAGTGAACCCTAAGTGAACGTAAGTGTATTTCTTCAGGCTTCAGTAGACTGACTGGGGAAGCAGTAGTGCAGATGTACCACAAATATGCTTCCTGTGGGCTGTGTATTTACTGCAACACGCGTGTCTTTGGTGCACACGTTGTTAGATTCAGCTCCTGGCACCTTTGGAGTCTCTCTCAACACCTTGTCACTTACAGAACCTGCTGACATGCAAACATCTCCTCCACCTTTGGAAAGGCCGTGCTTCTTTCTCACACTTTGAAAAATTGCCCTTCAATGTGATTTGAAAGGAAAGGAGGAGAAAACAATAAAGATTCACAGATTACTGGAGATAAATCCTGGATCCTTGTCACCTTGCCTTTTAAGTGTGTGTTTGAAGTTGCTACTCCAGAACTGCAGATTTTCCATTGTGTCCTTATACATCATGATTTCTCTATTAGTATGTAGCTGCTCCATCATGCACACTGCTATAACTTAATCAAAACAAGAATAATTAAAGACAGTTTCTGGAAGCGGACGCTACAGAAATGTAGTGTACAGTGAAGGTGAAATTTTAATACTGCAGCTAATTAATGACTGCAACATCTTTCCTACAGAATGTGAATCCTGTGCTGCTTGGAGCCTCTATATAGGTCTACAATTTCTGAAAGCTGTGTCAAATCTCAGATGTAAGTTACAGTCCTGATGGAGTGGCTGTTTGGATGAAGTTCAGGTGGAGTTCACTGGCTGGTGTTATGCAAGAGGTCATGTCAGATGAAACACATGTTTTTTTCCAACCCTATAAGCTATGAACTGTGATATGCCATGACTACCACAACAACACAGGAGTCGACTCTTCAGAATAAAGAGAGAGCTTATCGTACTAAATAATGCCTCTCAAATGCTTTACCACACTGGATAGAGGATTATTTTAATTAATCGGTACAATTTCCAACTTTTATTACATATACCAGAATGTTATTGGTTGCACCCGATTTAGACGTTCTAATTTCATTCTTTATCCTATGCCTGTGACCGCACTGTAAGAAATGCATCCTGCAAATAGCGTGGTTTATTTAAAAATATATGCATAAAATATATATATATATATGTATACATGTGAGTATCTGTTCCAAGGAAGTGACTGCACAAGTACAAGAGAAATATCTGAGTACCATGCAGCAAGCAACCAACAGAGGAGGGACAAGGTACAAGTTTTTAACACGCTGGAATTACCATCTTTGTTAATACAATAAAGGTGATTCATGTTTGACATTAAAATAAAGGAGTTTGTGCCACCTTTTAAATATTGCCAGAAGCCATCCATAATTTGTCAAACCAAAGAAGAAAAAGGTGTTGAAACTGTACTAGTATTTTCAGGCAGTTCCCAGTCCCTCTAGCCACTTTTTTTTTTTTTTTTTTAAATTCCTCTTTTACAGCCAACCCATCTGCCTTGTAAGAATTATAGCCTGTCTTTGAAATGGCTCAAGCGGAAGTGCAAAGCAGGTAGGGAGCTACTTTCTATATGCTTGAATGGCTCAGAACAATTCAAAGCCATCAACAAGTTTGCAGCTCTGGAAGTAGAAGGAGGTTAAAAAAAAAAAAAAAGATGGAGTCTTTGTAGGTAATACCTGTTTGGTGGGAAGTAAAGGAAATGTGCAGACCTCTCACAGGCACGGAACACTGTAGTACTGAACGGTACTGAAGGATGGAACCTTTTTCTATTTTTTGTTGTTTTGTTTTGTTTTTTTGAGAAAACCTGCTGCCTGCAATTGAGCATGTTTGGTGTACACAGCTGTTCTGAACGAAACCTCCATGCAAAACCCAGTAAAATACCAGCTGTCTATCATGGTGTGTGTCTATAGTGTGCTCTATGCTCTACACAAATCTCCTGCCCGCCATGTCTAACCCTCCATGTTTTCTCCCATAGCAGTTTTGCTGACCACCAATATTTCAAAGAAATTCCAAAGAATCTGGCTACCAACTTACTGTTAGAGTGTATTAGTGTCATCTCTAAGTAAATAATGAGCCTTCAGTCATCTGGCAAATCAAGAGGAGAGTTCACCAGGCTTGGACAAGAATTTTGTGTTCAAATTGTCCAGTTCTCATGAAACAGCATCTAGTAGGTAATGAAATTAAGTATCACCATTGGAGAGAGGATGGGATATACTGTTTCCACTGTAGATACTGCGCTAAGGGCACATGTTAAAAGCTAAACAAGTCAAACTAAATATGAGAATCTCAAAGAAATTCTCATCAGAACTCGTGTTTCTTACACTCCTCCAGCCTGTTGAGTTATTGGAGTCATACTGGTTTCTAGTACAAATTTTAGACACACAGCTAGTAGCTACTGAGTGTAATTGCAAGCCATCACAATGGTAATTCTTTTAGCCATCTTAATGGCTCTAACACCAAGATGAACAGTTTGACTTGTCTTCCAGCATTAATTATTGAGATGTTGTCACTGTACACTGAAGTATATTTTTTTCTTTAGTTATCTTCATAGAAATGCCTTTGCCTTTTCTGGCCTTGGAGGAAATGCCTTCAAGGTGAAAATCCATGAGAGTCAAGGAGACTTCTGGTTAATAAAAATGGGCTTTCAAGGTGAACTAAGGATGAAATAAGCCTTTCTTTCTGATATCAGGATGTGGAATTAGGAAAAATACTTAAGTTATACTGGTGTGGATGAGGTACACTGCAGACAGATATTCTGTATGAGAGTAAATGAATCTGTAAGAGCATGTATCAGCTAAGGAGAAAGGCAACATACAGTTCTAGGAAAAGAAGAAGTGATGTGTAAAGGATAAAGTAGTTATTTTGCATAATACTGAAACTAAATCAATCAGCACAAGATTTCAAGTCTGACTCAGAATCAGTATTAAGTTAGCACTTCGCTTTCCCAGTAAGCATGTAAAAAGGTGCAGATGGAAAATTCGTGTAAAATGCAAAGAATAATTGGGAAAAAAGTGATTAAAAAAGGTTGAAGTACTCAAGATATGAAACAGGGCATACAATACATTTCTATCCCTATGTAAAATGCCAATGCATACCTCACTGGCAGCATTTTACCTTTTAAATAAACACACTCTAAAGATGGGGAGAGATTAAAATCCAGGGGGGAAAAAGCTAAAACTGTTACATAAAAATACCATGATACATTTGTGAACTTCTTGACTTTCATAGGCTCAGTTGGTATTAGAAAATATAATAGATTTTTTTTTTTCATTTTCTTACTATGCAAGAATTACCAAGATAATGAGAAAGATTAAATAATAATAAAACCAACATCCAATTCTCAGTATTGGAATAGCTTTTTCCAAAAGATAACATAAGTTCTGTGTTATTTCATGGCATTTTAATAACATAATTAAATAAAATAGAGACATTGTAGCTGATGTTTATTTTAAATAAGCTGTCAGATAAATAATTTTATTTCTGATTTTCTTAACCTCAATCTAACAAGTACTTTTAAACCTTTGTGCTGCTGTCTACCTTTTTCTCTTATAACGTATTCTCCGTGCAAAGATGTTCCATAAGAGCACACTCTCAAGTATTCACTTGCTTTATGTATCTTCTGATAAAATCCAATGCCTCAGTGCAGGACCAGGGCCCAATTTTTGCTATTGCAATAAACAAGATGACACAGCCCCTTCTCTGTGAAGGCCATGGTTTAAGTGTCTGATTTTCTGAACACTGTCTTAAAGAAGGATGATGAACTTAGCTGTTATCAGTTACTTGGTGTGACAAAAGGTGCAAGATAAAGAGGAAGTTTCATGCCTGATCTCCCTTCATTATCTGCTGTACTAAATTGCAGCAAGCAGTCCATGAGAAGCCTGGTGTTAAATCAATTGATTATAACTGCACTCTGCAATAGTTTATGAAGTGATGTGGTATGCAGTTTATTTTTGTAAATATAATAATATACTGCACTGCATGTAATGCAAAGTAAGGTTCTTCTCTCACTTCTACCAGTAAGAACTCAATGCAGTAAAAAAACTGAAGGCAGCCTTAGAAGAAGGTAAAGTTAGAGCAGGAATTATGCTTGTGAGGATCTGTAGCCTAGAAGGTTTGCTTTAAGATTACAAAGAGAATGTATTACAGCAATCACATTCCAAAACATGTTCCTTTAAACTGTACTTAAGTAGAAATGAAAACAAAACACGATCGCTGTAAGATTTACTACGTCTAGATGTTGCATGAAATTGAATATTAAATGGATGAAAAAGGTAAGAGGAAGAGAGAGAATACAGTGAGAATGTATACTCAACTAGGTCAATTTAGAGGATGTTGTATTCTCTGTTGTTTTCATTGCTTATTTTGTATATCTCATTTACAAAAATGAACCTGCTTTCTGGATAAAAACCTGCCAAGTGAGTGAAGTATAATTTTAGAAATATTACAATGGATTGACACTGAAACTGTGCTTTCAAACAACTGTTTAGTTTGCCACATTTGTTAAAGACATCATTTCTTTCTATCCAAAGGAACTTGCAATGACCAGTTAACAACCTACTAACACGGGACAAGCTAAGTAAGCTAGTATATTATTACTATTCTCTTCCTTAGACACGTACATGTACTTTGGTTATTGAAATGATTGCTTCAGTGTTCTCACATTATTCAGAGTGAAACACAGAACAGCAGAACTTAAACAGTGACACATACTTGTGGAACTGACATTTTTGAATCTGTCCTTCTGCGCTCTCTGCATTCCTCTGTCCTATCAGTGTTAGGAAGATTTGGTGCACCTTTTGCACCTCTATGTCATAAGAAATTCCCAGGCTGACTCCCAACCTCAAAAGAAAAGTTGTAAGCTGGGACTGTCAGATCCTCAGTGTGAGTGTCTAAATGGGATATGAGGCTACCTGAAAAGGAGAACTTAAAATTCTCTCAGTTTCCATAGGAATGTGAAACTTAGCTTAACAATAATAAGTTAGTTGTGGGGTTTTTTTTGTTTTGTTTTGTTTTTTTTCTTATGTAATTAGTACTATTAAAAAGGTAAAATTAAATAGAAATTCTGAAACACAGTGGATTAAATATGAAATGTGTTTGGTTTTTTTGTTTGTTTTGTTTTTACATTGCTAATAGGACTCTGTAAGTGAAATTCACTCATAACTGAGTTCAACATACACAATTTATCCAAAGAACAGCGGTCTCTCAGATGTTTCCCTTACAGAAGGAGTGAAAACCGACTAGTGTTCCTTGTGAATATGACTCTACATATAATTAAGAACGTGCCTGTTCTGTAAAAAGTTACTATTTGTACTAATTCATTAACGTGTTCATATTCAAACTTCAGCACATTACTAACAACAGGCCATAAATATGTACTCTCTGTCCATGACACCAATTATTACTACTGGCATAATTAAGCTCACCTCTTGCAATTAATCACCTTGAGTGCTAACAAAAGTATATTTATCTTCATTATGTTCCCACACGTAGTCTTCCCTTCATGCTATACAGAAAAGGCCGTTGTCATATTTTGCTGTGGAATGGGGAGAAAATCAGCCACAACAAATGGAGACACAAGCTCCAGTGTCACAAAAGTTAAAAAGTGAGCTTGAAGAGCAGACTGTCACTTGGAAACATCATTTTGTCAGGTAGTGGATCCACACAACAGGCAGCAAGAACAGGTGAAGAAAATTAGAGCCCACTTGTTGCAGCAAGGAGATGTGTGTATGGGTACAACACTACGCTACAGCCATATTAAAACTGACTGCCTTGAAGACTCTGATTTTGTGTTTTCAGATTCCTCACATTTTAATTAAAAACAAACAGAATTATGGACACCACAAATTATGTTTTTCCAAGTGAGAAACAAAAGAGGGGATGCCAGACTGATTCGTTTGCTTTTGTTTGCCTTTCTTTTTCCATTATGGTTTTAACAAATGAGGAAGGTTTGGTAAAATAATAAAACAAATACTGTTAAATATTGTGATTATTCACAGCAGAACCTTTAAGTTTATGTTTCTCCAACTGGAAAAGAGAAACGTGCTGTACTACCTATGCACCCATTCAAAAAAGCTTGAATATTCAAAAAGCTCTGATTGTGAATGAATTACAGACAAAAAATTATGCACAGATATTATTCAGCAAACAATCTGAACATATACATCAGAAAAACTAGTTTGTTTGGAAAACTTGCAAACACAAAATGGAGCAAGGAAATTATTCATTATGAATTATTTGCACAGCATCTGTCTTACTTTCTCATGTTAATTGCCTCTGCTAAACCACATTTTCTTCCCCTCAGTATGTAAATTAAAATGATTTTGCATATTCTCTGAATATCCAGTAAATGCAAGTTTCATTACCTTACCACTTATACCTTTTTTGTAAAACTAATTATATTACAGTTTATATAATTTTAAAATTTGACCTACCAGCTTCCTGTAGATTGCAACCTCTTCCTCTGGATTTTGAGTTTCACCTAAAATAGACAATAAAAAGAATGTTAAAATCATTTAAATTAACAGCACTTGCATAAGATCTCATACGGCATGTTTTAAATCTCACAGTATTTACATAAAAACATATGTATAGGAAAATAAATATTTTGTTCTTACTCACAATAATTCTAATGTAGTTATTATAAATTTAGGATGTGATTCACAATTCTTTGACTAAGAACAGAAAATTGTTCTGGCTTTTGGCAGCCTGGACCAGACCTCCCCCGACAGTAACTGGGCAACATATCACTGTATTCATTCACACTTCCTAAGAGGCGCCACTCTTGTTGTATGTGATTATTCTTTCTATGAATAAAAGCTTATATTTCAGATCGTTTGATACTTTTGGTGAAAAACACATGACTTTTTTCAAATTGTTTTCCAACTTTTTGATTCTTGGACCCCTGACTTGCAATATCTCTCCAAGAAACAAGATGTAAAGGAAATATGCACATTATATCATGCTTTTTCTTTGCAAAATCTTCATGCTACCAATAGAAATAGAAGTGTCTTGTCAAAAAAAGTTCCTACCTTAGAAATTAAATGCAAGATTAATCCTTAAGGCTTGCTAACAGAAATGCCCCCTCAGCAAAATCTGCCCCATTAGGTCACTGAGAATATAACCTGAATAAAGCCTCAGGATCAGCTCTTCATTATCAGCATATATATATATTTAGAAAGACAGACCTGCAGAAAGTGCTGTATTTCTAGCACTGTACTCAGAAGACAAGCACTTGGAGTGATACAAAGATACACTTTTCTAAAGGTTTTAAACTTTCTGTTTAAGATTTCTTCTTCAAAGTACCACAGAACACTTCATTTTTTTGTTCTTCTGTTTCATACTGAGGTTACAAAACAATGTGTTAACATTGGTAGCACAACTGGATGAAAGCTTATTTATTCATTTCGTTCTGCTGTGGGCAGAATCCTGGCTGAATGCTTACAGTAAGTGTTTTGCAATAGCCATTAGTACACTGCCAAGGCACAGTGGGAAGATGCTATTGTCTGCACATCCCTACTGAAAAATAAACATTCTACAATCTTAATGGATTACAGCAGGGAAAAAGGAGTCAAGTTTGTTATGCAGCAGTGTTTGGATCGATGTGACTTCTGATTGACTCGCACATTACAGGTATTTGTGGGTCATAACAGAAGTTCTGCTTTAGAAGTTCTCAGTACATCCTAGAAATCTCAGTGGTATCTTTTGGTCCTGATCCATCTCCACTTCTGCTGTGTGATGCACCAGGACTGTGCTTTTTAGATAACTTCTGAAATGAATGGCACCAATAAAATTTGGGGCTTTATCTTCAGCAAATCACTTTCCCCAATTTTTTAAAACATACCTTCAGGCTATGAAATGCATTATAGGTTTTTGCTCTCTGCAGGATGTGTTGTTCTGTATGCTTTAGCAGTTCAGTGAGCCGAGCTGATTCAAATGAGCCTTGAAATGTTAAATACAACTTGTAATATCAAAGGTTCTCATATCAAATAATTCTGTTACTGTGGATCCTAGGGAGATAAAGGACTTGAGTGGTGACTAAAATGTCCACTAGTCACATCAAATGTCTCAGCATTAGATACATCACTATCTGTTCATTGAAGGAATGGCTGGAAGATACAGCTGCAGCACTCTGTACTGTATTTATAAACTAGGAGCAGGGGATACTGTGCAGTATATGGCAGGGAAAGAATGAGAAACTTTGGGTAACTGTGTGCCAGTGTTACAGAAGCCTCTGTGTACAGCCTGGTGATGTTTTCTTTGCACTCGGTGTAGAAATTTCCTGGGTCAAAAAGTAAACTAACTGCAGTATGATTCCACCTGCAGTTTTCCTCCAGTCTGGTTACCCCTACGCCCAAAGAAATAACTTGTCTCCTTTTTGCTTTATTTTCCTGTTTTCACTTCCTGCAGCAGTGTTTGCTTATAGCTGGCTTACCTTTCTTTACTTCTTAGCTCAATTAAGATGAAGTACGGTTTGAAATGGCCAAAATCCCAGCCCCCAAAACACTGCTGTATTTTCCAAACTGAAGATTTTCTGAACTGTCAAGAAATTGTCTGCCTCTTCCACACCCTTTTGCCTTACAAATGCATTAGATAAATACCTAGAGAGAGTCCTCTTTAAGTCTTACTGCTTGGATCTGGTGTAAGTATCACAGCTATGCCAGTGCCCAAATGCTGAACACACATATAGTCCTAATTCTGGAGCATTCTTACTGACAAACATTATTGTATTGTAATTTTCATGTAATTCTCATCTCTTCATAATGCAGGAACACAGTTTTTATCTACATACTTCATTACAGTGTTACTAAAAATCCAACTTTTTTTTTTTATTTTTTTTTTATTTTAAGGCAAATACTAAGCAAATCAGTATGAAAAACAGGGAGATTGTGCTTCCCAGCGTTAGCATTCTAAAATCCTGAAAAAATGCAGGATTATTTTCTGTATCCTAATATAATTCTTTTATGCTGGTAATATTGAGTAATCCCCACTTACGCTCTGTCATTATCAAAAATAGTTATTCAGATAACATGCTTAAAAACATGAGATTCCTTCTGTCAATGCATTTGCAGTATTCAAACTGTATTGTTTATACTGTATATGTTTATGTATTCAGATACAGAAAATAATCCTGCACTTTTTCAGGATCCTTGTTTAAAGAGAGCATGTGGACTCCCGGTATCAGTGGAACTATACAGCTGTTAACTGCATAACAACAACCACAGCAAACAGAACTGAGTAGGGAGCATTTTAATGGAAAGCATATTGTGATGTTCCTTGCATTAAACATCAGTGACAGTTAAAACAATTTCATTAGAGACTATCACCTTTAAAAGGAAGAATTGATTGATATTCAGCATAGAGATAACTTAGCTGTTGCAACTTGAAGAACTGGAGGTGAAGCTGATAAGCTTGCCACTTTTTTGAAAATTTAATAATCCTGTGGGGTTTTATATATATATATTTCATATTATATATATATATATATATTTCATTACTAAAGGGATACTAATTGCCTAATGTCTGACTGGTCATTGTTTGCAAAAAAGAAAACGTTACAAACATATTGTGATCTAAGGCATTCAGATTAAGCATCTTGCACAGCTACAACCTTCTCTCTCATTACTACACATACTTAGATAGTAGATAATAGAACTTCTCTTAGGAGCCTTGCTGTCCAAGACATTTTAATTTCCATCTAAAACATTAAACACAGATGGAAAGAGGGCAACTTACCAGCTTCCCTCCAGCACCTATAATCAGTAAGCTATGTCTCCTTTGGAAGAAACCAAATTGCTCACTCAAGGGCTGATTTTCGCCATGTAGGGAATAACCAATCAGCAGTGATGAGTGTTGATGAAGTAGTCAACCTATTTTTATGTATAAACATCCATAAAGAATGGATAGCTAAAAAAACCAAAAACACATTTAATCAAATGCACATTCAACAGTTAGTTGAGTAAAAATTAGAAATCTCACCTGAGTCCTTAAATAAGTATTAAGGAAATATCCAGCCAGCTATTACCTTCTGCTCTTTTTATTTCTTACCAGTAAAAGAGTTAATGGCATGGTTTCATTAATTTTTAGCTATTACTTCAGTTTTGTACTATTTTTTTCTCATTTAATGAGAAACCATCAGCACACTAATGTCTACATGGATTACAAATTGATGTATTACTTCCCTCAGAATAACCACTTCTACAGGGAAATCCTAGGATGCTCTCAAAGGACTGGTAAATAAGTGAACTGATAAATAACTTAAATTAAATTGGTCTGCAACACTTGACTACAAAGCAGATGCCAGTGCTTTGGTGGTAGGACACCTGAGCTCCAGTTATAATCCCTCTGTGCACAAAACTTCTGCAGCACTTGCATTGATGGGCTGGATGAAGAGTGAACAACATTTTGCCGGACTAAAATAATGCCTTCAAGGATTTTCCAACTTCTCAAAAGGTTTCTCATCCTCTCTTTCCCAGATAAAAATCCATTTTTCTGGGCCTACGGATATCTTTTCTGTCTGCATCAAGTATTGTTTTTCCTTGTTAGGATAGAATGTGTAAAGCCACTTCTACGAAGCTCTGTTTTAAATACAGGCTAACTTACTTGAAAGTCAAGAACCACAGCAATCAAGTTTTAAAGGACAGAAGCACACATTTAAAGCTCATTTTATTTCCAAAATCGCACAGTCAGAAAAAAAGTGTGGAAGCCTTTAAAACAAAATAAAACCATATGCAAGCACTGAGTGTGATTTCACCAATAATTAGAAATAAAAATTAAAAATGCCTCATTAGGTTCCCTGCCTTCAAAAATCCCAAGTATAAATGTCAAAGAACCACAGATGTATGGTAATTGAGGAAACTAATGTGCAACTGATTTCCCTTCCTTTTAAAGGAAAAATGAAGCGACTTCAGATTTCCAAGTACTGATGTGATTTAAAAAAAATACAGACCAGAATATGAAAAATAAATCCAGTTTCACTTGTGAAACGCTTTACATTTGCAATGGTCTATTCTGAAAGCAAAAAAAAAAACAAAAACCAAAAAGAATTCAACCTTAATATCACAACAGTTTGAGAAGGGAAAAATTCTTTGTAGCAATGACTCAGTAGGTCACTGACTCTTCACTGTGAAATATTTAATTAAGATAAACTTCAAGCTAAGGAATACCAATAGATACCAATAGTTGAGTGTCTCAGACTGTTGGAGACAACTGTCTTCAGACGTATGAGATTGTACACATGTATTTACACTCTGCAGTTCTATAGGAGGAGATAGAACGCCACAGCCTACACCCCAGATGGAGAAATCAAGAAAGTTCAAACTCATATCTGCAAGACAATGGCACCACTATGCTGTAAGCTTGTAACTCACTGTAAGTAATACTAATACCATGAAAGATGGTCTAGAGAGCTTAGATTTTTTGTTTGTTTGTTTTTTAATGACAAGCTGGCTCGTTTTTGGCAAAGACTGGGCTGTGAGGGGGAAGGACAAGACAAAGGCTGTGCTGCACCTCCTAGCACAGACAGCAGAAATAGCAGTTCTGTTTGGAGCAGGTAAAAAACAAATGTTTAGGGTTTGGTTGGGAAAAAAAAAAAATGTTTGATATGTCACACCAAAAAAGCCAGAAGAGGCAGGAAAACGTTACTGGAGAATCATTTGAACACTGTTAGAAAAGTGTATTAACTAATAGCAGAGAGTAATTTATGTGGCTGAAAGAAACCAGAGAGAAAGCCTCCAGCTACACACAGAGGAGATGCTTCATGAAAAACTGTGCAGTTAGTAGGTCAAAAGCTTAAAGAGATAAATCAGCAATTTATTATTTCACCAATTAAAAGTAATCAGCAAGTGGTAGTTACACAACCCAATAAAATATCTCTCATCTTTGCTGCTCATTAGAAAATCTGTGTAGTTCAGATACTTTGTACTGCAAATTTATTAAAATATTTGAAATCACTGTGTTTGCCAAGAAGGTATAATCACCTTTTAATAAGTAACAAAACACAATCATAGAAGTAATTGCTTATCTGTGGAGATAAAAAAAAAAGCTTCCCTAGTCTGAGTGAGCTTAGCGTTATTTTGCTTAACCTAAAAACTCCCCTGAAAGAATCATGGAAAATAACCCAAGAGGTAAAGCCAAGACACGTCTTTAAAAATTCTCTCCAAAATGCTGTTGACCACAGACAGTAAATCCTGGGAGTACTTAACTCGGAGTACTTAAATACAACAAACGGTATTTCAGCATGCCAGCGTACATCCAGGATGCCGAGAAGGGCTTATAGTGTGTCGTGGTTTTATGTTATTTGGTTTTCAGTATTCCATATCATAACATCATGTAGTGCACTGGGAGTTAAAGTGTTAATGCTCCAGCTCCGTGTACCTATCCCTGTACATCACAGAAATCGTGGAATCTGACCCTTCCAGGTGGGGCGGTCTCTTACTGCCTGGCAGTGGGTGCTGGAGGTGCTTTCCTAGCCGTTCCAAGCTTTTCAGGTTTGACTCGGTCTTGGGAACTCTCTCTCTGCTATCTTATTTGATTTATTAGTCTCCATTTCAATTAGATTGTATTATATTGCATTATCTTGCATTCCAATACCATAGCTAGTAAAATAACTTTTCTTCCATAGATTGTTGCCGCTGTTTGGTTTTTTTTTTTCCCCCCTCCTTCCTTCCCATTTTGGGGGACTGGGAGGGGAGCAGGGGCCTACTGCCCGCTGTCACGGGCATAGAATGATCCAGTTAGCTCCATGACAGTGTCCTCTGGAGCAACAGCCACACAGCTCCAATGTATGCATTGTTTCAAGCCTCACTCTCGTGTTTAAAGACCGGTCTCCAACCTGCACTAAAACATTACCAAGAACATATCACACAATTCTTATGAACTATACAGACAGACAAGAGATTGAGAGGAAGATCTGGTTGTTGTTAAGATGCATTTTAGTACACTTCTTCTGAAAATGGCAAAATCCTTGTGCTTTTTTTGTGTGGGTTTTTTTGTTATGTTTTTTGTTTTTTTTTTTTTTTTAAACACAACTATAAATTAGAAACTAAAGAAGGTACTATTATAACTGTCGGTACAACTTTCACTGAAAAGGAGCCTGAGCCAAACGGAAACATAACTGATCGTGCAATACTGAAGACTCTACAATAATTGCTTCCAATTAAAGGAACTCAGCACCACGTTCTCAGTGATTGCTTTATAATACATTTTAAAAACTCCATGAAAGTTCTTGGAAGTGATGGCAGACATGACAAAAATGGTAATGGATTTTTGGCCAAGAAACTCAATATAAAGACAAATACAGAAGAGATGTTAGCCAAACATAAGTTATTGGACTCTGTACAGAGTAAATGGATGAAATTATAAGACACGCTATAGAGAAGGTCAGGTTACACAATCTAACAATCCCCTCTGGCCTTAAGGCCTGAGATTCTCTGAAACCCTACCCCTGCTGGGAGTCTGTAATTCATGTAACACTATTGATTTATTCATAAGAGATCATTACAGTAATATTACCTGTGGTACGACTGTTAAGGGTACTTATATAGGACATTCCAAAAGTAATGCCTTCTATTTTTTCCATAGAAACTGCAACAGATAAGAGGAACACAACAGCACTATTTGATAGAGCAAATTCTCAGGTACAAAGCACTATTTTGCAACACAGTAACCACCATTAACTAAGCATTTCAATCAGCAATGAACAAGAGCCTGCATGCGGCACTTGTAACAATCTGCACCAATAGAGGTGACCCACTGTTGCTGTCACCACTACTGAAATTCACCACCCACCCCTCACTGTGCTCACATCCACTGTGTGGTCTTCAGAAACATTCAGCAAGTATCAGTGAATGTCAATGGGTGCCACTTATTTTCCGCAAGGAGGAATTCAATAACACACGTTGGCACCACACGCACTTCCCTGTCAGATGCCATTCTGTCAGACTGCCCCTCTGCTCTGACGATCATTATAACTAACATAGCAAATTAAACCAACTTCAATGGAGAAATTGAGCAACCACCAGAATTTGGAGCTCACTCATTTCTGATTGTGACTCCTGTTTCTGCAAAATAGGCTTTTGTTTCTGTTTCATAAAATGATGCGGCTGGTTTCTTCTTTTCAGCATTATTAAGAAAATAAGAAAAGTAGGACTGAAATCCCATAGAGCACTGATCATCAATATCAAGTCTGGTAGAGCCTACAGTTCTCCATGATGCCACTATGCCTTTCTTTATAAGAAATCTATATACCTAAAGAAATACATGCATCACTTAAACTTCCAGTATTAAATGTTAATCTAAGACAAAAAACAACCTGCAATTAAAAAGTCCATCATAACAAATGGGGGAGGAAATGTTGACTTAATATAATTTGCATTCTTCTGTCAAACGTGATGGGTGTTGAGTTTTCCCAGATTTTTCTCACTGCTGAATTGTAGTCTTGAAAGGCATCTGAAGCTGTCCACCAGTGCACAGTTGATACTTGTATTACACTTGCTACATCTTATTATAACTAATCTCTGTATAACAGTGGATTTTTGTTTTAAAGAAAGTGTTTGCTATACACACTTCACTACTGCAACTGCAATGCTTTATGGGTTGTTAACATTAAAGCATTTCTTGCCTTACGTGGTCCTGGCATATTTGCTATCCATTATTTAAAGCATGTAACAAATTGCAGTCATGGGACAACGTTTGAGCTGGCTGAAAAGTGAAACTACATAAATGTCCACTAAAGCATGAATTACAAAAAACTGTCATACATAAACGTCGCTTTGTGCACAAATATCGGATCCTTGTGTCACGTTACACCACAAGACACAAACAGTGAAATCAAGTAACAGCCAGGAATGTTATAATCTTTACCCAATCATTTACCCAAACAACAGGCACTACTTTAAAAACAGTTATTTTCTGCAGGTGTATTCAGAATAATGCCATGCCACAGTAAAACACAATTCATTCTTTAAGTTTACTAACGTTTAGTAAATGGACTACACAGGGTTTTCCAAACAACCGGTCAAAAGATTGTCATTCTATTTAGCTAGTTTTTCCTAAGAATTGCTCAGGTATTTTATGCATATGTTGAACTGGGTAACCATTTAATGAATCAAGATCTTATAGAATAAAAAGCACAGGTGCTCAGTTCTGGAATTTAATTCTCTAATTTATTATCTATTTATAATCATATGCAAAGAAAAGGCAATATCTTAAATAATATTCTCAATTAGATCAGCACACATAATTGGAAGATGTTGACAAACTTACAGACATTTCTGTAAGTAGGTGGCCTTTCAGATTCTGAACTACAAAAAGCAAACAATACTAGCTGGTCTAATCAAATATATTAGCCTTTCTCCCACACAGTTGTCTATACCTCACTGGGTATGTTTGCCATATATTCTTAAACTTATAAAGAAATCTCCATCAAAATCACTTCAGAAATACAGAGGTAAATACAGACGTGCTATAAATGTGCTGTCACATTTGAGACTGAGCAAAAGAAGACCGGTGAACCCAACCTACATCCATAGTAAGGAGAATGCTGCCTGATGCTCTCTTTATGATGGACAGTTTGTAGTTTGGAAGATTCTAGGAAGCAGTGACAGTAAACTCCAAGTTTATTAGAGTTTCCTGGGACAACAGCCTCAAAGTGGCTCTTTCCCCTCCCCTGCCCACCCCCAAGGGCAGGTTATACCTGTAAAAAAACATAGACCCACATAAAGTCACTCCTTCAGTGAAAAAAAAAACAAACACATAAGTGGTTCTGGTGGACAAGAAGCTGGATATGAGCTAGCAGTGTGTGCTTGCAGTCCAGAAGGCCAACTGTGTTCTGCATTAAAAAAGGGGTGGCCAGCAGGGAGAGGGAGGTGATTGTCCCCCTCTACTCAGCTCTCGTGAGGCCCCATCTGCAGTACTGCATCCAGGCCTGGGGCCCCCAGCACAGGAAGAATGTGGAGCTATTGGAGCAGGTTCAGAGGAGGGCACTAAGATGATCAGAGAACAGGAGCACCTTTCCCATGAAGAAAGTTTGAGGGAAGGCTCCAGGGAGACCTCACCGTTGCCTTCCAATACTTGAAGAGAGCCTATAAACAAGAGGGAGAATGGCTGTTTATGAGGGTGGTCAGCAATAGGACAATGGGGAATGGTTTTAAACTAAGACAGGGGAAGTTTCAGTTGGATATTAAGAAGTCTTTCACTCAGAGTGTGGTGCAGAGCTGGAACAGGTTGCCCAAGGAGGTTGTGGATGTCCCATCTCTGGAGGCATTCAAGACCAGGCTGGATGTGGCTCTGGGCAGCCCGATCTGGTGGTTGTCAACTCCGCACATAGCATGGGGGTTGACAGCAGATCATCGTAGTCCTTTTCAACTCAGGCCATTCTATGACAAGAATAGGATACTGGAACTATACTGCTGAATGTCAAGGGACAGCTTATTTTCATTTTTGAAATCTTATATTTCTGCTTCTCAGTGATAATTTGTCTAGGCAAATGATTCAGAAGAGATATTTAAAGCACTAAATTGGATACCATTATGCAGACACTATCCCTCTTCTCTCATGTACATGAGAGCACATCAAGGACACTTAAAAAATGGCACCAAGTTCTGCCCTTGCAGAATTTCTACTATAGGTTTCTTATGGCCTCAAAGAGTTGTTTGGGTTCTTGGTTTGGGTTTCTACTTGTATCATTTCTAGCAGTAGCTCTGTACTTAGCAGTTCAAACATCTGTTAGCACAGGTGATTAACTTGAAGGAAACACATAAACGAAAAGAATGTCTAATGTCTTACAGTGTTCTTCTCCAGTGAACTGACTCTTGGTGCCTTACATACGTTATTTCTTGTTCTATTTTAGTGCCATAAGGATTTTCATTCCACAACTTTTGGGAATGTAATTCCAGAGGGGTAGATACCTCATTGAATCTCATAATAATAAGCAGAGTTGTTAAATAAAGCACTGAAAATCTTAATGTCACAAGTATCAACAAAAAGTGAAGTAGCAGTTAATATAAGATTAACTACTGATCAAAAAGTTTTCCATGATTATGTTATTCTACAGTGATTAAGTTTCTTTGATCTGTAATTTTAAATATCTCTATTAATTGGTTGCCAACTACAACATAATAAATGAGAAAGAAATAAGGATGCTTTAAATATCCCTTCCCATCACCAGCAAGCTTTAGATTGTGTCCACACACAATGTGTGTTCTGAAAAAACACATCTTGGATGTATTTCGTACCACCATGTACATGAATGACAAATAATACATTTCTCACAAGAACAAAGTTGAACAACTAAATTCAATGGAATTAGGAAATACAACAGAATATTTTAGAGGAAGGATGGCATGGGTTAAGCTTACAGCAAACACAGAAACATCACACCTCTCTCCATCACATTTTCACCTGCTCTTGTGGTGCACACTTTCGCTTTGATAGAAAATTCCTTTGGGTCTTCTTGGTGTAAAGCTGTTGGTGCTTGCAGCAAAATTTGCAGAGCAAGTGGGGAATAGAGAATGTTTTCATTTGGTTGTTAAACCAGAGAAATATCTACAGAATTTTTCACAGTTCATGAAAGGAACTATCACCTTTCTGTTAGCTTAGCTGAAAATGGCTGGGAAAAAAAGAAAAAAATACAAGCCTCTCTCTTCTACGAATTTGTTTAAAAATACTTATATTATTTGTTTTAGAAAACTGTAGCTCTTAGATTGCACATTTATATATAAGAGTAAGGTGAAGAAACTCTTACTGAGTGCTGCACAGACTGAGGCAGTATTATTTATTTTCCTGAAAGCAGCAATGACAGTCAAAGCACAAGCAGTGTAGCTTGTTTTATATATCAACCTTGCATGTTTTCCTGTCAGCTTTGCAGTTTGTCATCCACAGCTTAGCCTCCAAATGGCACAAACTTTGAGGACAGCAAGCTGAAATGAAAGGAGACTTGCTGCCTCCTACAGAGAAGAAACAAAGCCACCAAGGAACAGTGAATTTCTGTTTATTCCATTTTATGCAGCCTAAGTTGTGGAAAAATATTCCATTATTAGTCCAAACATAATACAACTCTGGCAATGCTACTGTAATTTGCTGTTACTATTTGGAGTGAAGCTGTGAGGAATCTAAGAAGAGTAACATGAAATCATAAAAGAAAATACTAAATGCAAAATCTGATATACAAAAGCAAAGAATGAGCTGGACCAGCTGCAATAGCTTATTACAAATAGTTACCAGAATTGTTAGGCTAAAGCAATGTTTGCCAGCTGGAGTGCAGTTGTTCAGAGAGGGAGGTGAGATATCCCCTTCTCTCAGTGGGGAGAAACACCACAACTAAGTGAGCATAAATGCACAAAATGGCATATTATCTTACTACACTAGTAGTCAATTAGACTAAAAGAGACAGAAAAGCGCTAGGCTGCTTTATGACACTGACTCCAGAGAAGTGCCTGACCAATCTGGAGGACAGTGATCAAGTTCAGTCATGTGCCACCACAATCTCTCTACAAGCATTATCAGTTGCTGTTTCCCCTCCTGACTCTCCACTCATACAGGTCAGTCACAGACACGTGGCTAGTAAGCTGCCTCTAATTTGCAGTATTTGCTCCTAGTTCTGCCAGCAAATGGAATTTGCAGCTATGTATGCATGCTGTCCAGCCACACTTATGAGAAAAAAACTTCCCATGACATTGCATTTAAATGGTTTACCTTAGTCAGGCCATCATGGAGAGCATGATTAGTTTGCAAGGTGATAGAAATTTGTATCAAATGAGTTAAGTAAGGAGATCCAAACATCCATCGATACCTAAAATATCTGCAAGAAGCTTTTTTATTAATTAAAACTGGCATACAAGAAGTTCATTAGTCTGCAAGAATGCCGTATGTTGGTGACTGCATTATGGCCAGTTGGAATAGGCTAAAAGCAGAGCATGAGACTAAGCCGGTACAGACTTGCAGTTACACTGGTCAAACAGCACTAACCGAACTGTTTTATTTGAGGTTTCATCTAAAGCCCATGAGAGTCTGGCTACTACACTTAATGGATGTGGAGTTCAGCCCTTATGAAACTGAACACTTTATCCTTGTACAATTCAATTACTTATGTCATTTGCTGAATATATTATTTCTCAGATAATGCTTTACATTTAACCACCAATAGCTACAACATCCAAGAACCTTAGACTTAGTTTTGTTGTTTCCTTTTTTGACTCTTCCATATCCTATTTACTAACACCTCCTGCTTCTGCTGTCACTACTGCCAGCAAGAAATAGTGTTTTTCCTGTAATAAGAAATACTTATGAATTAATTCTGAAAGGCTTTTATGTGCTGTTAGTTACAATACAGCACACCTCTTACGTTCATTTAGAAAATGATATTTTAGCAACCGGTATTTTATTAAAATAACTGCTGCTGTGTGACTGTGTGTTACTGTGAAGTACAGATGCTAAACGCAGTCATGTATGTCCATGTGAAGGTGGCATCAGATTTTTTTTATTCTGTTTCTCCGTGTCAGGTGAATTTGATTGCTGTCACACACTATGGCACAGTACTGCAGGATGGCTGAGGCTGGCAGGGGCCTCTGGAGGCCCAGCGCTGTAAGCACTTGGGCCAAGCTGCCTACAGCCATACCTTGAACTATGGCAAATAGACTCTGAATGCCTCCAAGATGGAAGATGACTCCACAGTCTCCCCAGGAAACCACTGCCAGTGCTATGTCACACTCAAAATAGTGGTCTTTCCCTATGTATGTGGTCTTCCCCTTCACATGTAACCACCCATGTTTCAGATTGTGCCCACTGATTCATCCTGCTGCTGTGCAACACTGAAAAGAGTCTGGTGCCAGTTTTCTTGTGCCCTCCCTTCAGGTATTTCCACAAACGGGTGTGATCCCTTTTGACCCTTCTCTTTCCTAGACTGATCAGCCCCAGCTCTCCCAGCATACCTGCGTATGAGATGCTCCAGTACCCTCATCATCTTCACAGTCCTTTACTGGATTCCCTCCCATAGTTCCAGACCTTTTTTGCACTGGAGAGCACAACAGCTGGACACAGTACTCCAAATACCATGAGAATCAAGTTCAAGAATCATCTATTCACAGTAGTAAACTACAACTAACTAGAAGTATTGTGAAAACTGAGTTTAAAAAAATTTTTAAAAAAAGAGTCAGAAATCTCTGTACACACCACTGAATGCAGTGAATGAGATTTCAAGTTCACTACTGAATGATGAATAGAGAGATGAATACAGAGAACTTCTTCCACTCTCTAAGCAATAGAAGAGTAAGCATGTCTGCTGAGAAGAGGACAAAACATGGCAAATCATCCATTAATAAGTATCTATTCTCTTTAACAATTGCCTAATTATTCAGCAGAGTAATTTAATGTTCTGTATTAAGCTAAGAGGCACATGGATTAAAATAACCACATCAATGGGCTCTGTTCAGCATTCCCTACTCACTTCCACCAAAACGTTAACAAACCTCAGTAGAGAATTTTCCCAAGAAGATCAGCTAATAATGTATTGTAACCTGCAAATGAGCCCTTAAATCTCTCAAGTTGATTTTCTCCTACCAAACCACAAAACACTCTTTCCCTCCTTCTTTTGTTAAAAATAATCCCTGCTCATGTGCTGTACCTCTACATGTAAGTTAACATCAAACTCCAGCTGTTAAATCTAAAGCATGGTTTAAGGCAAAAACAAAAATTCAGTCTTCAATAAGGAGACTCAAATAAAGCCAACTGGTAAGCACTTAGATTTCTGGTGAAATAGAAGATTGAAATTAGGAGGCCTGTGGGAAAAGTAATTAGCTGTAGACATAAAACAACTAGAAAGAAATGCTTCAAAGCTACCAAACAGGAGCCATGAAAGAAAGAGAGTGGATCTATTTGACCAACAGGAACAGAAGGGAACCACTATTTAGAGAACTGTATTGCAGTGTGCTTAAATGACAGCTCTGTAGGGGTCAGCCCCAAAGCAAATACTTGAAAAAAACAAATGCCTCAAGAGCTAATGTGCCCAACCTCTTGCTTGATGCCAGCTGTATGAATCAGGAGGAAATAAAACCAAGGAAATGGACTTGCAATAATATCAAATCAAGGTCAGTGACAAATTATTTTATATCACTATTTTCATGGAAATAAGGCTGAAGAATATTTAGCCATAGACTAGAAGATAATGTATCAATCACCATGTAATTGGTAGTTGCAGTAGCTTAGAAGTTACCAAAACTGAATAACAGTGAACTTAGAAACAAACAGTTGAACTTCTCACAGGGCACGTGCTATCTACTATTAAAAATCAGGGAGAAATGAGGGGTAAAAGTGTAGCTATCTGCAAAAGATAAGACAAGTCAAACTTACATCAATAACAGAGAGCCGACTAACATACCAAATGAAGGACAGAATTCATCAAACTCTAAAGTGCTTGCCTCCCTTTTGATGCAGACAAACCTCTTCAATCTTCATTTTACTGTATGAAATCATGAAACATTCACCTGGAACACAGACAACATTCCACATACTCTGTGACAATACACGTCAATGGAATTAGGTAGAAATCTAGCCTAAAAACAAAAAGTATGTGCTTAAAATTACAGAATATCTATGCTGATAAGCTACTTCATTTTTTTTATTCACCTTCTGTCAGATTCTGCTTGGGTGCTGCAGATATGAGATCTTAATGCCAGTATGATTTTGACCACAGTTGGAATCAAGAAGGGACACCACCTCGGGGACAGGGAAGAGGGAGTGCTGCTATTCAGAACCACTCTTTTCTCTTAAATCTATTTTCTGGTTTTAGTCAATGCTTCTGTGTGTTTGTAGGAAAGTTACAGTTTTCTTCATCCAGCAATTTGAAAATACTATACAAGTTTTAATTTAGTCTCACATTCACAGAATCAAGTGCAATAGTGCTTCCTGACTTAAGGCTAGCCTCAGTGAAGTACTTACATGCCTAACTCATGAGGACTTTACCAGATAGGAATGTATTGGCTGGGCCAGGACACAGAGAAGTGTGTTACATGATCCCCAGAGTTCTTGTGGCCTAAGACAATGAACACTCTCCCACACAGCTCCTGCATACAGGTGAGATGACAGCACTGACAGAAGACTATTCCCAGCCACTATTTGAGTGCATCCTGTTTTGGGTATAAGAAAATTCAGCTGTTCCCATGAGAATGAAGCCATGCCAGATCATGTCCCCATTTCTTTATTATACCTTCAAGTAAGGTGTTTTTAATCCAATGAGCATTTCACATAATACAAAAATAGTGCAGAGACCAGAACACTGAAAGGAAGAATATCCCACACATGAGTCCAGGCTACTTTTTGTGCTTTATCTCAAAGACACTAGGCTCAAATTCACTTCAACATCACAACAGAACTTCAAATGGAAGTATGAAAAAAATGAGAGAGGCAAATTACTGATCAAGAAAGACTGTGAACTCAGGTGCCCTGTTTTCTGGGAGAGAGCCCTCTTTTAGAGCAGATACAGCAACAGTATGATTGTAGGCACAATAATCTAAGCATGTGGACAGAGTCAGAGGGAGAAGGTTACCTGATGCAGTGAGACAATAACAGGCTTTCTTTAGGTCTGGACATTTGTCAACATGATAGGATGAGCATCAATGCTGCAACTGATGCCTATCAACGGGCTACAAAAGAATAGATGCTAGAGTATCTGTCAGCAATGGGGCTGGAAAGTAGGCTTAACCAACTCCAAATCTGCATTCCCTTAACCTTTCAAAATGACTGCATATCATTCCCAGTCTCCAGTAACTTTCAGACCAGTGATGAGCATGTATTTAGCACACTTATGCAAACAGTATTAAATATGATTGCAACATACGCAAAAATATGAAATATTGGGATTGATACATATATAGAAAGGCTCCACAAGAAGTCTCAAACAGCATTTTCACAATTGCAAGGTGTTTTGTTCTTACTACTACTACTGTAAATACAGTCACCTAATATCACAGCATGGTATCCTATCAAAAGCAGTGATCTTAAAGCACTGTGCTTTCCAAGGCATTCTATACGGACTATCTAACGTGTAATGATACACTTGCACTTTGGTAAAAGCAGACAGTATGTGAGGTGGAAAGATGAGTTGCCCACCGCTCTGTGTTACCCAGGACAACTCTGTAGCTGGCAGCAGGGTGGTGCAGAGTACACCTGAACTCACCAGCCCCCGGGCAGCTCATCACTCAGCCATGGCCTCATTCTGTGCAGTTTGTTCTCCTCGCTTAGATCCAAGCGGGCATTCAGAGAAGCAGAACAGGCACACTAAAAATGAGGCTGAGGCAGCCTGCAAGATTTCACACAATCTCAACATGGGCTTTCAGGAAAGCATTTTTCAATTTTAGATACCTGCATTTCTTTCAAATTCATCATTGAATTTAGAGCTTGGGCTTTTTATTGTGTGTGTGCTATGAACAATAACTTCTTTCTTAATCAGCCTCTCTTGCAACCAGTAACTATTGTATCGTTTGTAAACTGCAGTCACCCTTGTTGCTAGTAATACCTGTTTTAGGGAAACAATTTTAAATAACAAATTGCTTACTTGTAACAACAAAAGAAACGATGCAATATGAACCTAAGTTCTATTAACTGAGAAGATCTTTAATTAAAACAGCTTTCCATTCAGGGGCTGGAGTTTTATTTAACCAGCTGCCCTATGAAAGCTATTACCTGGAGTTTTCATTTTCCCAGTACACAGCTGCAGAAAAGATTTTTTTCTGGTGTATGAAGGGATGTACAACAGCAAGGACAAAGCTCACTTAAACTAACAATGGAGCCGTGGCAAAAGTCATAACCTTACGCTGCCTTAGGGGAAGCACACTTTCTGAATGTAATCTCACTGATTATGCCCAGTATGCAAAATGCAGTTTTATATCTGCAGCTCAAATAGATTTCACTATCACCACTGAATACTAATCACTAATGCAAAAAAAAAAAAACCAAAAAAACTGTGCAGCTCCCTCAAGGCATTTCAAAAATCTTGATTATTTAATCAGTGCTCTTGATTTATAAGGCAAGCTGGTTGATGACTACTAAAATGTGACACATTGGACACTATCCAGATGGAATGCCACTTTTCATTTGAGGTTAAAGAGGTAAAACTCTACAAGAGAGGTTTTCCACTATCCTGGACTAGAGCTAGATTTATATTAGATGATAAATAAAACTTGGCAGTTTGGCTTGCACATAATGTTAAAACAGAAACTTCACTGAACTGTCAGTTGTAAAATAAAGGGATTAACTTTTTCTGATTACAGCTTTATTCTGTTCCTACTATGTACTTTTTATTTATTTCATGCTCTCCATCCTAATGTCCTCTTGTCTTTTTAAACTGAATTACTCGACTTGTTCACAAATACATAAGCAGTGAGTGTTGTCTTTTCATAAACATTATTTCCCAACCAGCTTGATCCAAAATTTGAACAGTTCAGTTTCTTTCTCCCATAACTATGGGTAGATACAGGCATTTCAAGTAAGTTGATATCTGCATCTCTGTATATTAATATATGCCTAGTCATATAAAAATGTTATCATTCATTCTTCAAAATGCAACAGAAATGATGAAAATTCTTTATGATAAAGATATGTGTCTTACATAGAAGTGAGTGAGGGCATCCCTAACTATGTGGCAATTACAGCTCCTGCAGCGACAGTGAGAGACATCATACAGATTTCCCATACTTCAGAGATACTGGGTTGCTGCAGATGGCAACTACAGCACCACGCACTTCACTCATAAGAGAGAGGCAGGAAGATATTAAAATAAAATAGATATAATATGGTTACTTAAACAATGAAGACAGTAATTTTAACAAGATTCAAAATGACTACAGATACCTTTGGCTATTTGCTACATAGAAGGTAGGGTTACACAGTCAATCTAGCACTTCATCTTAGCAAAGCTAATAAAGCTTAAAGCTATAAACACCACAGTTCTATGTTGGCAAGGATCACTGTGTCAAGGTAGATCATTGCACAGGTATAAGTAGCCTCGAGAGGCGCCCATATGCAAAGGTGAGATCCTGACACAAGTCAGATATTTGCAAGGAGAGCTCCAAGGGGCTCCATTTGCGAGGTAAGATAACTGACTCATAGCCACAGGATTTAGCATTAGCATCTATGGAACCAGGTGTCTGCTATCAGTTCTTTGAGCTCCCAGAATTGTTTTCAGTCCTGAGCAAGGGCAAAGTCTTTGGCACCCCATAGGATGAGCAAGGCCTTAGGCAGAATGAGGATGTTGAGGATGGTTGGGAGCATACCTCCACAGGAGTATAACTAAACATTAAGTACTTCCAACTCACTGCAGAAAGTATTTTCACAGAAGGAGAAAGCAATCCCCCAATACTGCCTTGTAAGTAAAATGGCCTTCACAAAAAAGACCAGAGTTACATTGACATGGATAAAAACTATACCTGAGGCATTACAAGGATACATTTTATTTGTGAAAATAGTACTGAGTTCTTGAATTCAACAGATGTGTTGATTCCAATCTGTCCTACACATGAGGCGTATGTTACTCAAAGACATGCAAGAAGAAAGCATTCCTTTCCAGATATTGTGTGTGTGCCATATGCCATTAGGAACAGAAAGCAGCAAAAAAATTGACTTTGTGAGTAAGAATCCTGTGATTCTGTGGGATTACTAAAGGGCCACAACACTTCAATCACTGCAAATTCTTTTTGTTCTCTATACAAATACTGCAGTGCATGTATTTAATAGAGACAGAGAATCTATCTGCTTCCAGATAGGTTACTCTGATCTGCAATGACAGAACTGGGAAGCTTTATTCATTCAATCTATACACAACTTTTTCAAAATTAATAACCCAATTCAAAGGCAAGAAACTTAATAGTACTTAACTATACAGCCTCTAACATATCATGCTGATTGAATTCCTATGATCTCATACTTGGTCATCAAAATACCTTTATTTTTCTCAATTAAGATCACAGACTCAATGCAACTTCCCAAGAAAATAAGAGAAATTCATATACATTACCTCTGAGCAATGAGAAATAGCACTGATTGAATAGGGCTGTTAAAATCTCTGCGGTTGGCAGTGTTCATCAGTGAATTTGTTTACAAAGTGGAAAGAATGAGATACTGTCAAAGAATGAAAAATAAAAGCTAGATTTCTTGGGAAGGAGACATCCGTCTTTTTCTATTTGTAAATGCTGACGAGCAGGGTTTAAGGAGGGCTAATGTCATCCATTCATCTTAATTAAAGAGTTAATTGCTCGTGTATCCTGATTTGCTTAGCTGATCTTAGTAGCATGGAAAGCATTTGCTACTATGTATTTTATTGACCGCTATAATGACATCATCAGTAAGACTCAGGATTTATTCATGCCTCAGCCTAAACTCATAACTTTAATAGCCTCCTACATGATAAAACTTTCAAGAGGGAAGCAGCTCCTTTGCATGCTGCAGAAAACCAAGAGGTCTGTTCAGACCCCGTTCAGAAACTGTTAAAATGTCTCAGTTCAGCTGTCATTGAAGTATTACTTCAAAGTCTCGAGTCATGAAGATAAGTAAAAAGTAATTTTAAAGACTAGTTCTCAGCAAATGTACATATGGAAATAGCATATAAAACATCTAAAAATCGCATATCAAATATAAGCAAGGGACTTATTACTATTCAATTTTTCACATCTGTAGTCATAGTCAAGTAAGCACTGACACAAAAGCAGACAGACGAGGTTGACAGCATGTTCTATGGATTAAAGACCAAATTGGTTTAGTCATATGTCTTACAACACAAAAGGGGAAAACTCAGATCTAAAGAAAGACCAGTTAACTAACTAGAAGCCTGTGAGTTTTTCTGTACATCTTTTAAGACTTGCTGCAATTCCTTATTTCTTAAAGATTCTTCACAGGAATTAAATTAAATTTCACACAAGAGGAAAATGGACAGAACTACTGCTTTTTGATTAATCAGTGACTGAAAAAATGAAATAAAATAATACAACATGATACTCACTTATCCTGGTAACGAGTCTTCAGAGGTGATCTAGTTCTGTCATGCAGCTTTCATTGGATACATTTCCATTGGTAATAACACACACCAATTACTCAAAGGGGTGAAATGGCCTTCAGGATACACCATGAACCGAATGTAACTCAACCCAATGCAGGCTCGTGCCACGAGTGCTGGCTGTGCATGGTGCCAGTCAGAGGCTGGCTGCTGCTCGCTGCTCTCCTGCAATACCTACTAGGTGCTAAGAGTAATGCGATGGGGTGCTACTGCTCATCTAGTTTTATGAACTTCATGGAGGGCTTCACTTTGTAAGCGTTTTCCTTATTGAGTTTAAACTTCTCAGCTGACTGGTTAAGAGCCTGGTACTGGCTCCCATGCTTTATTTGACAGATAAGAGAGTCTTATTTTCAATATAGACTATGTTTCCTCAGAAAAACACACCTGTAAAGCATAATACCCTTAAAATGTAATAACCTCTGTATGATATGAACTCGAGGCTACACTGAACCTCTCCTGGAAAAGCAGGGAAGGCGAGGACATATGAGAGTGTATGGTGCTGTGCTCCCCAGGTCTCCCCAGAACAAGACTGCCCCCAAACCTACATGTATCAGCTTGAGGCTGCCTTCAGAGTATGTAACTACCCCCACTGACAAGCAGGGGGTGTGAACATAAACACAGGGTCATGCTTCTGCAGCTGCACTCCTCCACACGGAGCAGGAGAATGCCAAATTCAGCTCATAATCTCTATCTTACACAGGACCACGCAAAGCATATTGAAAGGGAACAGCGTTAGAAATCCAGAGATTGTTGGCTCTGCTGGGTAACCTTTAACATGTTACTGCAACTCTCTCTGCCCCAGTTATCCCTAAAAATCACTTGCCTCTCTTTTCAGAAATGACTTAATACTGATTCATAGAATGGTGCTAACTAGGAGCAGATCAGTATTATTTTTTCTGAATAGTTACCTACTGGTGTTTCCAGTAAGAGAAGCAGAGAACAATTCAGGTTGCACAAGACAGCAGGAGGTTGTCTGTCTCAACCCTGAGCTCAACACAGGAATTACTCCAGATACGAAAATCTCAAGTATGCAGACTAAAAAACTTCCCTGGACATCATGCATCAGGGTTAGACCATACTCTGGGTGGGGAAATCTTTTCATTATGTTAAGGAATACTTAGGGGTATATGGAGAAAAAACTGATAGATTTTCTCAGTGTTTTTTATGTGTTAATCATTGTCTCATTTTAAAGCTTGACTCCAATTTAAAAGCTTTTTTTAATTTATTTTTTAATTATAGATTGTTCCACTTTCTTTTACACTCTAAGCAAACTATTTGGTGAGCTTTTCTGTTGTGTATTTCTCAGTCTGTATAGTGTGGAATCCTTAAAAAGGACGATAAAAATAAAACTAATACACTGCCCTGCCATTTGATTCTTTGTGCAATGATGTTAGCTTACTGAATCTCTTGTCCATCAGACGAGGAGCACAGTGGCCCTGTCTAACCATCACCAGCAGCATTCCATTAGCTCGGAAAAGTCTGTCCTGCACTCCTCAGACTGACATCCACCATTTGCTTTAGCAGCCAAGGATCTGTTCGGACTGAATCTGAGCCTTCAAAACTATGCCAATGCTTGTTCTTACAAGATCTTAAACAAAGCTATCAATGACACCGGAAACAGTTTTAAGCAACCACAACTTGTTAAATAATCTTCAATCTCCCCTGTTATCTCCAGTTCCTTTGTTTCCTCACGCTAATGTTTAAGTTATGAAGTAATTTCACAAAAAGAACGTTTAGGGAAAACCTCAAAAATCTTCCTGGATATAGGCTGCAGGCAAGGAGCATGGACTGTCACTTGTGACATCTTTACATAACATTAAGATAGAATGTGAATAAAGATTAAAGCACAGCATTTTGTTATTGAATGGAAAATACTAAAAACAAATTCTCCCGTGGCTTCTAAGATATTCAGTTCCACTGTTAAGCAATAACACCTTTTGCTTTGTAAAACTTCTGTGATATCTGAAAACCTAAAAAATAAAGTTTCTAAAAATTTCAGTTTTACTTAACTAGTTAAAACCACCTGCTGTAACTTCAGTAGAGTAGAAGTTCATACGCAAAAACCTTATTTTGAGATAACGCATTTTTGAATTACTATACTGTAATTTTTGTACATTCTATCAGGCAATGGCTAGAGCCACTTCTTACATTACTAGCTTACTAATAAACATGAGCATGAAGCAGAACGGCACGCACAAGTTATAATTCTTTGGCTGTACCTACTAACACAAACAGGTGTGATATCATCACTTGAAGAACTGAGGAATTAAACCATCCAAAAGACTGATGTAAAGGATTGGACATGCTAAAAGAGATGGTGAAAAGAGGCTGCGAAGAAATACAACAACATTCAGAAGTGAAGCAATACATCCACAATGGTCTGTGAGTGGGAATAAACATAGCCATGAGAAAGTGCTCCATTAACATAAGAGCCACAACAAAGCTGCAAATCTCAAGATAAGCAAAAATTGTCTCCAAAGAGAAAACACCACGCTAGGTAGGACTTCAAAGAAAAGATGTAATAGGCACAAATGAAAACTATAATAAAAGACTTATAAAAGACCAAAAGATAATACTAAGCACAAGAACAACTTACTCTATATCCCTAGCAATGCCATGTTAATCCTTTGGTGACATGATTGTGGAGCTAGCTAAGTAATTAAAGATAATTGAATATTACAGCATCACAGCAGTCAGGTGTCTTCAGTCAGCTCTGTAGTTCTTTCTACTACTTCAACCCTCCATCCTTTGCCCCATTATAGATCTGTAACAACACCTGTAGTTTACTTCTTGGCTGGAAGGCACAAAAGCTACCTTGCCCAGCTCTTTATCATGTTGTTCACACACCTACCCACAGAATGCACAACTGCTTCTCCAGAAAGAAGAAGCGCAAATGCCTGTGCCTTGGGTGGAAAGTCCACTTGATATTGTAATTCGAGTCACAGAGAATAGGAGAGAATTGCATTCAAAAAAGGGATGCAGATAATTAAACATCATACCCATATAAAAGTAGAAAATGTTGATGTTACAAGAAATAATGGCTTGCTAACTTCAGAAGCATCCATAAGAATGATTTTTAACAGGATAAAAGGAAAACATGCAGGTAACAGACTGTGCAGAACACACTCCAGTATTCTTCAGTATTGGTTCTGAATCACTGACTCAAAAAGGATTTTTACCACTGTCTTTAGCAGAATCAAACAGGCTATTAATGAACTAACAAATTATCCATTTTTCTTATCCACATTCATACAAGTTTTTAAAATACTTTGAACTCAGAGAAGACACGTAACATTAAACTACAATAAGACAGGATGGAAGGCTGAAAAGGAGTCTGATATGCTGGGAAGGTTAAAAAACCTAAGCAGCTCACAGAGTACAGAAAAAGAGATTTAAGTAAAATATCAAGCCTAACACTCGTTCAACAATAAATTAAAACAGATAATAAACTTCCAAGGAATTCACTTCCTATTAACTTTACAGCTGGATTTGGTTTGTTCTCCAAAATTACTTCCCCACACTTTACTCCACATGTGTAACAATCACAAAGACCCAACACGTTAGAATGTTAACACAAGAGGTGTAATAACAAAGGGACTAATGTGAATAGAAAAGTGTTACAAAGGGAAAGGAAAAGTTCTCACCAGTCTCTGAAGATTGAGGCTCACAGAAAAAACTTTATGAAAGAGGTGAAGTTCATCACAATCAAAAACTTGCCCCAGTGTCATTCAGCCCTTAAATGAGGTCTAAGAGAGGCGCAGCCAGGCTGCAGCCCTTCTGGTCACACAGCTGAATTGCCTTCACCTGTGCTCCCAGGCTGACCAGGTCCTTTCCCCAGGTGCTCAATCAGTGGGTCAGGCCAGGACTCAGCAGTAACCATACAGCATGTAAGAACCCTTAGGTGCCCATGTAGTAACAGCAGACTCCAGAAACTTTTGAAGAAAATCAGTTAAAATTCATACGCTTCTAATAATCCTTTTCAAAAGATTTTGGTAGACTATGAAAAAGTATACAGTACTTTTGTTCAGTATGTAGCATTCTATGAAAAAAGAATTATGTTTATAACAGGACCAGTCTTAGTAGGATTTGATTGAGACAGTCATTTCCATGGGAGAAGATACTTTATATGTAGTTATGAATGACATAATAATTGTTTTTAGTTGAATACGAGAGCTAGCTGTATTACAAAAGAAAACATTTGTTATAACATTGCTTGTGATCTCAAAAAAGCCAAGAGAACATATTCGTTCTTTAAGAAAAAGATGGCTAACAAATCAGTGAATGAATCACAGTTTCATAGGTTGACATGATAAAAATTGGTATGTTTGAATCAAGAGTGTACAAGCTGCGCGGTTAACTGTAGATTTCAATACCTAGAGGTACCTGAAAGGCACTTAGTGCTGAATGTGGCACTTAGTGCCTAAATGTCATCTTATTGTAGATACAGAACGAAAATAAATAGACAGATTTTCCTAATGCATGGAGTTTGGATTTGGAACAAGAATCTCAAAAAACGTGAATCCTAACTGATCCAATTCTTTATAGTGTGTTGATGATGAGCTACAAAAGACTTCTGTTTTTCTTATTTCCTGGTACACTACGAGGCTACTACCATCATCTCTCAAAAATGACTCTTAGCTATCAAAGAAATCGTATTGATAAATTTTAATAAAAGCAAAACTGTACAAAATTCCTTACTCGTGGCTGTAAATGCTGAGACTGACTCAGGTAAAATTTTCTTCATTACTGTAGTCCAAATTGCAGCATTTTATGGTATGTTTTACAGCAGCCATTTAACCTGATAATCATTTCCTGTCCTCTTTTCTCAAATGTTACAGTCATGCGTGCAATGACTGGGAACAGAAACACAACGATAGGCTGAGGTAAACTGCACAATATTTAATATACGTTTCCAAAGTGTCTACCAGAACGGATATTTAATAGCTTAACTTCTATAGAAGGAAAACAATAAGTTGACCCCCTATACCTCACCCTCTGGGCTTTCCATGTTGTTTTCACTCTTGTTTCACTCTTGTTTTGGATTGAAATCTGGAAAGTTACCAAGTCTAATGATGGCTGGGGCACTGCACTTCTACTTCAGCACACTGCCAAGATTTTATTTTTTCAAGTGTTTTTCTCCTTTTAAGTATAACATATTAACTGCTGGTGGCCCTTGGAAAGCTAGCAGATCATATGATGTTGGCTCTCCTTCTTTCCATCTGCTAGCCTGCATAACCTGCATAGAAAAATAGAATGTATATTAAATATTACTTAAAAAAAAAATGAAAACCAATTGCTACAGATGCAGCAAGGATCTCACATAATCATGTTTTATGATGACCACATGGCAACTTCTCTGTTAAAGTAAAGCTATTCTAGAAAGTTGAAATTCCCTGTTTCTTAGGGTTTTTCATTAGTTGTACATGCTAAACAATGATCACTGCTGTACGATGAGAGACAAATTAATGAATCAAACATTACAGATTTCATCACATCAGCTCATTTGCATTTAAGCTGGTTTCCAGCTCTGTCATGCATTTGCTTTTAAACGAGCCCCTGTGGATAGTACTGCAATGTTTGATTCATTAATTTGTTTCCCAGTGTACAGCAGTGCTCATTGTTTAGTATTTGGTGAAATACTTTGAAAATATTTGTTTTTTAACAACCTATCTTTTATTTTAACAATGAAATAACAACTCTGAAGAAAGAAATGCTGGCCATTTTGCAGACATATTCCCTGCCAAATCTCCCAGTTGCTGCCCCAGTCCATCGTTATACCACTGTGATATTATCTGGATTAAGTCTTCACAGCTTGCTTTCACATATTCTACAATTTCATAAAGCTTTCAGCCAGCTCTTTGGGTTAGCATGATGATGCCCAATTCAGCTCCTGGGAAGTTAAAGGTGGCTTTAAGCCTTTACTCTCTGATCCTTGGATCAGTCCCAAAGAGAGACTTAGATCAGCCTCCCGGATGCTTGGTGACATTCTGCCACTGGTGTGCCTAGTACACCGTTTTCCTCCAAATTATAACAGAGTGAATTGCTTGGCATATAATAAATACATGTAGCGAATCAATGGCATGTAGCAAATAAAAAAGATGGGAGTTGTTTTAGCCATTAGGAATTGGAAAACTTCTATAGTTGGATCTTTCCCATTTATAATACTGTCATAACAGACTGTAAGGTTATAAAGTCAAGACCATCAGGCAAGAGGATACATTTGGGCTATTGATAGCATTCTTGTCTTTGCCTACTTCAAGTAATCAAAAGATACAAATGTAAATGGGAGAAAAAAAAAAAAAAAAAAAAAAAAAAAGGAAAAACAAAAAAAACACAACCATGAAAGAAACCCCTGTCTCACTGTCAAACACAAACTAAACATAAGCAGGGAAGCTGTGGTACACAAAAACTACCACACAAACAGAAGAATGTGATACAGGAGAGCTTAAGTGTGCTGCATATGAGATGCTGCTCTCTACTGATTAACACACAAAGAGAAAAACATTCTTCTGTTTCTGTTGCAGAAGAAAGCCCAGGGGAAAGACTATTTCTGGTTCCATTGTAGAAAGAGGGGATTTTTGTACCGGACACCCATATCCTTGGAAAGATGGTTTGGCATTCTTCCTAAAATGTGTATCTGGTATAATCTGCAGGAGAAAACTGCTTGATTTTTCTTTATAAACGCATAAATGCTATAATTTACCACACCCTTAGTTGTACTTACAGGAAATCATGCAATGGTCATAGGATGGGAAATTCTAAAAATGCTCTCAGAGGCTGGAATTATTTTAAGGTTTATTATGAAATATATACCCTATTGAAAAGCAAATATATATATATATTTAATAATCTCCACATTTTTCTTCCTTGAAAGATCATACTTCACAAAGACAGATGAAACAATATTATAGAAGAGCTAGACTGTATTCATATGAATGAATTATATATTCTTATATAAATATTCTTGCACAGTTCAGCTGTGTCAATTTGTATGAAATGCTCATTAAGGTCACTGTTGCTTAAGGTAGAGATCATTTGCTTACACACTTAAATGCCTGCTGAGTGAAACAAAAATGGCAACAAATGCTCAAAAAGAGGAGCAGTGACGAAAATGTGGAGCTCAGACCAGTGTTATTGTATAAAGAACACATTAACTGTAGTAGTATTTTCTCACCAACTCTCCCACCAGACTCACGCTCAAGCAGTGATGATGAGGAAGTAATCTTACCTTGCCATGATCAAATGTGGGTGCTGTCCTACTACTGCCTACACAAGAAATTCTTTGGCTGGCTGCTTATTTAAATCATAGAACATTTTCAGTGCACAGCATGGCTTGGGATTTTAAGATACTTGGCTTGAAAACAAACAGCACATTATCTGATTTAACACGATGTTGGTCTTCTTCAAAAATCCACCATTCAAAAAGCCCCCAAAACTCTAGCCATTCCTGCAATTCCAAGCGTTTGGTAGGCAAAATGACAACCAAAGAGATTAAGCAACAGTCCTAAACTGCAGAGCAGAAGGATCATGGTAAACATTAGGGAATTCATGTTGTCTAAATTAAGGCATTTGGCAGGCATTTCTCCACCTGCAGAAGGTGACTCTTTTCAACACTAAGATGGGTTTGACAACTCTTGTGACTCTACATACACTGAAACAGGAGTACACAAGGCTAATTCTGACCTGACATTTGTATTTTACATGGTAAAGTTAGGCTAAATTAGTTTCAACCTAGTAAAATCATATATAGTTTAGCTAAACACAACAGACTGCTTACAGTGCTATGAATTTCCATCACTCTTACTTTTTAATAAAGACAGCAAGCTAACCGGTCAGGTATATCCAACGTGGAGTTTCACACTAGGAGATGCTGTGAAAGTTAGTCATCACTCTGGTAAACTCTTTCTCTGCTCTATTCAACATTTAGAAATTCCACTTTGTTTTTTCATTAAAGAAAATGGATTCAAACAGAAACATCAACATGCAAATAAGCTAATGCTCTTAAAACACGAGCAGAAAAAACTCCTCCCTTACTGCTCGCTGATATCCTTTCCATTTACAAAAAACTCACATATCAATTAAACTCACCTGTTAATTAAAAGCCTGTCTGGAAAATGTCTTGCAAGTTGGAAGCAAAAGAAAGTGTAAAAGTATCTGAATGTTGAAGCTTTGAATTTTAATTACTTACTCCCAGGTTCGTTTGTGATCCCTCAGGTGTTGGCTGGGCAACAGCAAAGAACGGAAAAAATAAACACAATTATTTTGTAATTCCTGCTGTGGGGAACAAAACATATTGAAAAGACTTCCAATTTTCTCTTCTTATCTTGTTTAGATTTATTCTTCATTAATGTACTTATAAGAAAGTATCCACACACAAAGAAAAAAGATTCTGGAAGATTACAGACAACCGCAGTGAATAACTGCTCTGTGAATTTGACTTTTTTTTTTTAATAATATGAAAGTTCCTATTGTGTTTCTCTCACAATGAAGAGTATCACTATAATAACAAAAGGGTGAATGACGTGTTAAAAATGGCATAATGTCTAACGTTTTTATTAGATTACCAGTTACATGTGTATATTAAATCTGATGTTTTGTTTATTTTATATGCACTTAAATAGAGAAGACATTAGTAGATCTAATAAAAATTCTGGAACTCACACTAATTTGTTCCTTTCTCATTAGCTACCCATATAATAATAACTGTATATCTGACTGATTTCCTTCTTTCCTGTTTTGTTTGTTTGTTTGTTTTTGTCTTTAATAGATGAATGATCTTAACAGAGCATCTTAAGAAGCTGAACCTGAAAACTAAGCAGGGGGGCGGTGAATAGCTTTGCTTGCTCACATAAAGACCATCAACTTCACATCCCCAAGCCTTACAATAGCTTAATAACCCAAATTTTTAAAAGCGTCTTTTTATTAAAGATAAACATCTGGGATTGTGATTTGGATCAGTAATCTTTACAATATGAAAACTCATTTGTGACATTTCACAGATGAACTAAATGGTTTCATAAGCTTTCTGCTGAATCTTTGTATGTGAAAAATTGGGCCATCCAAATCTGAAGAGTTGCACATTCTGCGCTCTATGAACTGGAATTAATATTTGCATGTTTTCCATGACATACAACAATGACATACAACACAGCACACGTACAGCTGTTTTAAACAGCTCAATTATCAGTTAGAATACTTTTGCAAATTACCTTGCGTGCAAGGAGATGACAATATGCAGTGTAAGTAACTGTGATCATGTAACACTCCTCAACATAATTCAGAATGAGTCTCAAATTGCACCAAACACTTTAAAGAAAATGTAAATGACAGGTTATATGTTATGGATAAAAACCACACTCAAATACACTGAGTGAAATACTAAGCAGAAAATGAATGCACTTAAACTGGGCTATTCAGTTCTGGTATAGGTTATAAAACAGTTAAAGACACTACTTTAAACTGCATTTGAAGGACTGGTAATGTTAAATACTCTAGATCCCAGTTGTATAAAGCTCATGGTAAGGCTTCCTCATTAGAAGATCGAGGCTTTATGAACTGTAACAGCACAAGCCATTTTTTGCTATTACACTCATTGAGGGTTACTGTTCAAGCACTATATATTCAGTTATGTATTCAAGTATAGGCTTCTGCTCACTGCTTCCACCAATAAATAGGAATTTTGTGCAATACAATATTTTTAGGAAATTAAAATATTAAAGTGCATTAAGAATGGATGAAGAATAAGCCAGGCTTGTATCATTTATTTTGTTTCTAAACTGAATGTCTTTTAAATGGAGACAATATGTTGTTTACTGCAGTCATTGATGTTGGAATTCAGTGACCTGAGAGACAGGCCTTATAAGCACTATCTTATTTATAATGGAAAATGCATTGCACCAAGAGTAGCCATGATGCATTCAAATACCCAAGCTACAATTACTGAGACATCTTATGAATTTGTAATTCATAAGAGGATGGCTTATGAAAATTCAAGACATCAGCAGGTCTTATGTAGGTTACTTGTAAATATGACTTTAAAAATTAATACATATTCTTTTTAGAAGAATAAGAATCTTCTCTGGAAAAAGAATGACATATACAATTTAACTTCAATGTCAATTGCTGAGAAACTATTTTGAGGTAACAAAATATAATTTCAAATATTTTTGAGTTTATTTGAATGACAATTACTTCTAGTGTTACTTATAAAATGCCCTCCTTATCCAGCATAAGATAGACCCGCCATGCTCACCCCAAAAGGACAAAAACAACTTCTAGAATATTTTGCATTCAATCAAAGCATCTATTCCAACAACAATAGAATGAACTGCAGACTCAAAAGTATTACCCCTAGTTTACAAGTATCTAAGACAACTAAGGTAGCATTAATATGGATTATCCTAAAGAATGGACAACATAAATTACACCTGCGATACCCATTTATTCCCTTAATGATAAATTACGTACAAAAACACGACGTGACAACTTTGCAAAGGATTGTGATATTACGTAATACAGACAGCTGGGGCCCCCAAGCATGCCCCACACCAAGGGGCACCATGTCAAGCTCATCTTGAACCTAACTTTTGAATCTATAATGGCATCTGCTGTACCACGTCTTCAATGCCTAATTTTGTGTTTTGTCTAATCTTCCAGATACATAATCCTTACTTCTACAACATTAACTTCCGATTGTGAAACACTGGTTTGAGAAAAATAAAAATGTTCCTGATGCTGACACTTACTGAAGAAGTCACAGAGAATAGCAAAAACATTTTTATTACCAATTTTAATGGCTACCAAATTCTTTTATTTCCTTAGTTTTATTGATCCTCCAGAAGTGCGAGCAGAGGATAGGAATTCTATTACAATTCTTCCAATCACCAATTTTTGCCTATATCTACAGCTTGAGGAAATTTTATGCATCTTTTTATGTTTATGACTGAACAACTAAATTAGGAGGAATAAACAGTGGGAAAACACATTACAAGTTTTTGAAATGTTTTGCATTCTGTAGAGCCTTTAATAAAAACACCAGCTGGAAATAATGGTAAGTTCCTAGGAGAAATGGTAAATGCTAAAGATCATTTTCAATCTCATGACTTTTTCTCTCTTTAGCACTTTTTTCCCATTTTCTTTTTCATTTTTCTGTATATAAATTCTTGAATTATTCTTCTCCTTTTATATACATTCTCTTCTTAAAATTCAGATGTGTTTAAAAAACGAAACAAATCCTTAACAATTCTATTTCCAGCAAGGATTTGTCAGCACACTAGCTCAGTTGCAAATTGTTCTAAAAGTGTTATTTAAGGAGCAATAAGAAATTCTTATTCATGCAGTAATGTTTTTTTTTGTTTATTTGTTATTCTTACTTGTTGGCTTCCAACACGCACTCCAGTATTTTCTGCATACTACTGTTAATCTGTGCTTCATGGGCAGTGGCTGTTCCTTCCCTATATGGCAGCAATCAGTAAGTACTTCTCAATAGTTATAAGAATCCCATTTGAAAATGGCAAATCATATTAAGTTTCTATATGATCCTTGATCTTCTGCCAGCATGTCTGATCCATTTCCAGAGTACAAGAGTCAAGTTATGTGCTTTGGTTAATAAGTAAACAGTTCCTGTAAAACTTTTTTCTCCTCCAGTTTTATGCTTCCATGTTGTCTGAAGAAATCCAAGTAAAATTTCCAACAGGATCTCTCCTTTCTTCTTGTTCCCCTTCTTCCTCTAAGTGATAAGTAGTGTCTCAGGTCTGAAACTTTGTAAACAAAACAAATCCCCCTTTGCTCGTGAAGCTTTCGGCAAGATACTTTTCTGTGTTTTGCACAGTATATTAATATTGTGATCAGCACGTTATAAGTCCCACCACCATCATCTTTTACAAGAGAGAAATCTCACTTTCCCTATTTTCTTAAAATGAGAATAGGATAATATGTGTGTGTTAGAAAAGAAATCATTCTCTCATTGCTGAGTGTAGCTCTAGCACTGGTAAATATGAAGACATATAACTGTCATTATGACTAGTAATACAGCCATACATCAACTGAGACACAGACTGTAGCTCCTAAACTTATTTAAAATTGCTGCTAAACTTTCCAAGTGCTTAAATTAGCAAATTTTAGTCACTGTCAATTTAGTCTGCATTTGACAGGATTAAAGCAAGCAAACATTGATCAGTTCTCTGATCAATTAGAACCTGATCTGAGATTTACTGCTATATTTAATAGAACAACTATTTTATACATACAAGCTTCTGCTGTGATTTCTACATTATCTGCTTTTCTGAATTTCTATCTGGTGCTGAAGATAGAAGTACAGACACAGATCTACCTGTTCTGAGCTTAGTGGTGATACAGCACCAGAGACTCCTATCAGCTCAACACAGCAAATATGCAATAGTGTCGTACCCAGAATACTGTGAGATAAAATCAAAGAACTGCATTCTCCAGCTCTGCACAAGACACCTCTCAGCCAAATCTGGCTGCTTTTCCAGTCCCGCTGATGAAATGAAAAAATAAAATCAGGCTGTGAGCCCACATTGTAAGTTTGGTTGTGAGGTATTTCTTTCAGATGAATGCTTCTAAGATTTGAGTTAGGTCATGATTTTCCTGACTGGTAGAAAACCATTTCAGCAATTTGTAAATGTCCAATTTATATCAAAATATTATGGTGATGACTTTTGCTAATTTAAAAGGATTTATAAATGAATGTGGAACACTTTGTTGATATAAAATAAAGCAAAGATCAATAGATCAGAGAAGGATCTGAGCAGAGTGAGCAACAATCAGGCTATAAATGTCAGAGCTGAGCAATTTCCACATAGATAAAGTAAAGCTGCCATGGGCAAAAGCTCCAGATTTGAAGCGTCAGACCACTGCTGCGTGACTGTGCTCCAGTCCCAAGGCCACGCAGCAGAGAGCAGCTGGCACTGCACTTGGCAGGCACTGCTACAGCTATGCCTTTACAGAGAGTTGCTCCTCCAGAATGGAGAGCTTAGCCCTTCAGAGGGACTTACCCACCTCACACCCCCTCCCAGGCCGAAGAGTTCACGTAGCAACTTCCACTCAACAAGAAAATGCAAGTTCTATTTTTATTTATTTTTATTTTTATTTTTTTTATTTTTATTTTTATTTTATTTTTATTATTTTTTTTTTTTTTTTTGTGATTTCAGTTTTTTTTTTTTTTTTTTTTTTCTTACCCCATTTCATTTCTAATTTTGTCTATCAAGTAGGGAAGGAGAAAATAATGAAGATGCAGCGTTTGTATCTTGTAATTTGTTACAGCATAAGGTTTCATATCCTCTCACTGGAACACCACAGAGGTCTCAGAACTGACCTCTGCCCTCAGTTACAGGCAGCTGATACGTGATGCTGAAACAAGCTGGGTCTTGCACCAAAATGCCAGCCAATGTTTCAATGTGAAGGCTGTGCAACAGCATGAAACTCACCTTTTTAAAAGCAAGAATGCCAGCTATTGTAACTAAAATGGTTGCTATTTTCAATCCAAATCTACTACTCTTTCATGGAAACAACTCTAGTAATAAACTTCTGTATCTGCTCCACAAGTTAAGACTGACATTGCAATGTCCTGTCCACCTCATCTGCATTTTCTGTATCTCATTTGCCCAGGGGCTGCCTTCTGTTCTGTTTGCACCATGCCTGCAGGTGATGTCAAATTTAAACATCCCATTTCAATACACTGCATCCACCTCTGAAATCTGAAATATTCAGCATTTTAAAAATAGTACGAAATATATTCATTTAAAGATCTCTGAGCCAACTAAATAATGAATATGAGTAACAAAAACGTATATTCTGTGATTGTTTATTTCTTTTTTTTTTTTTTAACATTTGAGGAGGGAAAAACAGGGAGATCCATCTCTCAAGAGCTTCTCCCTTTCATGACATTTCTGTCCAGACATTTGAAGGCAGTCAATGTCTCACTTAATGAGAGTATTTGAAAGTCTGTCTGTCTCTTTAAATACATAAATGGAGAACCAATTTTTTGGAGAAACTGTCTCACCATCTTCAACCACAACGTCCTGGTGCCTCTGAATAACAATCGTTAAGTAGAAAACTTCAGATTCAGTAAGTGAGCACCTTTCACGAGTCTTAAATTCATAAACAGAGTAACAGCTTCTCCTCAAAATATTGTTTCTTCTGTGAAATATTACTGCAATTTTGGCTGATCTGTAATCGCTTTTTGAACCATGCTGCACACGAAAGTGTTACAAGCTTCTCTTGTTCAAAGTAACAAGAGATTTTTGGCATTTAAAACACCTCGCGTCATAACAAGAATTTGTATATGCATATGCATAAATTGTGCCTGGGAAACTAGAAGAGGGACAAGCCATCAGCAACACGCTGCAGCATTGTCTGTGGCTTTCACATCAAGCACAACTTCATATAAGAAATGTTACTCTACAGAGAAAAAGCAGCTTGACTGCCACAGCCCCTAGTTTTACATATTTCTCTACTGAAACAGAAAATACATTGTTCAAAAATTACTGCAGAAGGGAAAACTGTTTTACATATTTATCTTGAACAACTTCTACTGGTCATCCATTCAGGGAAAGAAGTTTCCTTTCTGGTACAACACTTGATATAAACTTCTGTGTGAGGATTTTCTTTTCCATCCATCCTTGACTACAAGCAACGATCTCTCCTGAGGTTAAGCCGGGCTGTATGATGCCTGTGAAAGGTTCGTTACAGCTTACTATTGCATCCCACTGGTACATCTTCCCTCCCTCACCCGAAGAAACAGCTGTACCATCAAACTGAACCTATAGCTAGCAAGGATTAATGTCACAGACACGTAAAACATGATTTTGTTTTCATGTGACCAATAGTGCATATATTCCTTAAAATCACAGCAGAGTCCAAAGGGATATTTCTTGCAGTTGAAACAAGCAACTCATGCAAACCATCTGCAGCATAACCACATGACAGACCCAGTGGTGATTTCATAGTTGCCAGTAAAACAAACTCAGATTCTTCCCAGAGAGACAAATGCTACTGCAAAAACAAAGCAGAACATTTCATGGCTTAGCATGTGAGTCTTCTGATAGCTGATCAAGAGAAAAGGAGAATAACAAAGAAACTAAAACTAATTAGGAAATGAAACAAACAAAACACCTGAAAAGAGAAACTGATGCACAAAACAAACTTTAGCTGCATAATATCCTGCTTTGTCTCCAGCTAGTACAGTTATGTGTTGTAGTAGACAAAACAGTAAATGCACAAATGCCAAATACAGCATTTTGTACTTATAGCTAAGAAATTCATACAATGCAAAATAATATTGGAATGTGGAAATAAGTACTAAATTTCTTTGGTGAAGATTTTTATTATTATGATTTTTTTTAATGGTCCCAAAATATATATTCTTTAAATTCCCCTTGGGCCAACCTTTTATCACAGGGAATAATGACCATGTAAGAATGAGAACAGTGAAGCACACCTGAGCTTCCCTGTTTGTGGGAAGGAAAGAGTCCAGCAAGTATTCCATCCCAGCTGCTCTGAGAGAGGACAGGTTTATCCTTGACCATGCATAGCATTTCTGACTCCTCAGACTACTTCTGCTCTGGAAGCTTTGAAGACCCATCATAATGAGCTCTCCGGAAAAGTTAAGTAACTTGGGCAAATTCTCACATCAGTCAATTGAGTAACAAACGTTACCCAGGAGGTCCCAGTAGCACAGAGACCTGACGTTTGGAAATGAAGAGTCGAAATGTATTTAGCAGACAAAAGAGTTGTACTCCCTATATCCTCCTGAAGTTTTGAAGGGATGGATGTTACCTAGCAAGAAAGAAGAGCTATAATGATGCATCCTTGGAAGGTTATAGAACTTCTCTTCAGCTTTTCAACAGAGGGATAGGATTTAGCTGGGGAGTATTGGTGATGGTTGGACTGGATGATCTTTTAGGTCTTTTCCAACCTTGATGATTCTGTGATTCTGTGATTCTGAGATGTTTGTTATACATCTATTAATCAATCATCTTTAAGTTGAAAGAATACAACGTAATAGTTGCAAGTACCACAGTCAAATTCCAAGTGATTTCTGCAATTATGTGAGCATCTAATGGCTCCACAATCAATTTCATTACACGAAAAAGTAGTCAGACTACTTAAAAGACTGAACAATTTAGGCTCTTTTTCCCTACATCTCCATTTTTAACAAGGATTAAAAAAAGCGCAGCTAAAGAAATCTACTTTGTTTACAGTGCTGAACTGATGGCCATTCTGTCACATCACCTGTGTGTTTCACAAGCCCTGAAACCACACAACACACACTGACTTAGCAGTTTCAAGAAGCAAGAAGTGCTCAAAAGACTTCATCACATCAGTGCCCTTACATTACACAAACCTATTTCTAAACCCTCTACTAGAATTTATTACCTGGCAGAGCTTCTAGCCTATATTTTATCTGTCTGTATCTTCTTGACAGACACCAGATATACTTCTTCCTTCCTGCCATGACACACTGATGTCCAAACTTCATATGAAGCTACAGATCTCCAGAAAACCAAGAGCACTATTATGTCAAGCAGTGAACTAGCGAAAAGTGATTAACTGCCATACCCCATCACATTTTTTAGAACTTCCCGTAGTTTGTTTATCTCAGATCCTTAAAAATGAAATTAGATGAAAAGTTTTAAATTGTAATGTTGTCTGTCACTAACAAAACTCTTAAAGACATCAGTCACAAGACTCAAAAAAATTTCTTTATTGTGCTTCATGGGTAAACTGCAGAAAGAAGAGGGGAATCATTTACACTGGCCAGTCTTATATTCCACAGAAACACTTAATTTAAACATTTTGTCCTCAATACGGCAATAAAAAGGGTGAAAAAGCCTTAATTTAGAGAATACTTGACTTAGACATCTCTGAATTGCTGCCTCAATAATTACCTTCCTCTCCCGTCCCTCAGCATACATACAGCCAATAACATAAGCTGCCTATCTTTGGAACCTCAACTGAAATCCTAAATTTAGATTCTATGACCACCTGCATTGCTCCTATCATATTCCTTTTCCTCAATTTTCACAGTAAGTCTAAAAAGAGAAGTTACGTATGGCACTTGGACACAAACAATATTGACCATGGAAAGTACATTTTAATAGCAAGTCCCACATTCAAACGCTTTTGTTAGGCTCATTTTTTAGCAAAGCAGTAAAATACACTCCTTCACTCTTGGAAATCTGTGTGTTCTCAGTTGCTATTTCAAATTAACCTAGATATGGAGATTAAACAACCATTTGGGAGAGAAGTGATAATCAGAGGGAAATAACACTGTCTAGTGTTTTGCAGCCAGAGTGGCTCTGCTGGATTAAGTCTACGGCACAGAAAATGGAGATGACTCTTAGAAATAAGAAATGAAACCATCTATTTTCTGTGACCTCCTACAATAAACAAGGCTGGAGCACAGCAGCTGTGAGAATCCCCTGCATATGTTAGCTGATGGCGATCCAGGGCTGACTTGATTTCAGGCTGCATCCCTGGTGAACAACTGAAAAGCTGGCTTATTCATTTTGTGGCCTTATTCCAGTTGCCGAGGTTTATCTCCCCAGTCTTGCAATCCTTTGTGTACACAGCTCTGTGTAGGAAGTCCTGAATAAAATTCCCTTCATTGCCACGAAGCCTAGTTAAGTGCTGAGATTCTACTTGTGCAGCCGTCCCTCATTTTCCACCCCACGGGGTTCACATGCCACTTGTGTACCTTTGCTCTGAGGAATGGCTTGCTGCCTCTGGCTGGCTCCCTTCAGCGACGTGCTTAAACGTGGCACTGAGCAGGGGAGTCAGGGAAACTGCAGTATTGCAGGGAGTAAGTGCACACGTAGAAAGCTGAACAAGGCTGAAAATGTGCCCGCAAGGTTAAAATTGCCTGTACACACAAAGCAGATGCAATTTCACAGAGAAACAACTGAGGGAATACAAACAAAAAATAATCCGAGGTCCGAAAAGTTGTCACTGCTTCTGGGAAGCAAAGACGACGAGCAGAAGCGATTGCAGAAGTCAGCAAGCTCCACAAGACATGTCAGACCGCACATCCAGATCCGGAGGTGGACCAGGTGCCAGCTTCCCCAGATCTCAGCAAAAGGCACTCGATGTACAAGGCTGCCTGTTCTCCCTGCAGCATCTTGGAGAGACTTTCCTGCTGCACTTTTGGTGCTTGGAGGGTCCGAGAGCACCCACTCACACTCACATAGATAGAACGTTGTTGTTTTTATACATTTCAGCTAACTTAAAAAAATTACAACTCTCTTAGGTGATAAGATGAATTTCTCCCTTCGCAGATACCGTGATTTCTGTTACATAAAGGAAATGCCTGTAGTAAGATCTTAAGTCAATTTGTAGAGCTTTTTGGTGTTTATTTTTTAAAACTGTTTTTCAAAAGAGCACACGAATAATCAAAGCAGAAATAATGAGTCAAATCAGCAAACGCAGTAATTTCTATGTGTAAAATAGTTTCAAATCAGAAATTGAAGTTATATTTATACTAATGACAACCTTAACATCCTAACAGGCTCCAATTTTTGCATAAAAATGATACATTTTAAACATCCAAAAGCTTGATGGGAATTTTATACTCTGTTTATGTTAAACCAAAAAAGTGAACTTAAAGTAATCATGTAAATTGAATGATAATAAGAGTTCTTTTATATTTTTAGACTACTTCAAATGAATAATTTAAAAGGCATCAAGCAAAATATTTTATTAACATAAAGTTAATGGTATATTTTTTATAGTATCTGATTTTCAAAAATGTGTAGCAAGGCATTATCATAATCAGCTCATGTCAGTAGTATGCTATTCCACATGCTCTCATTTTTGAGTAGTGTTAATACACTCCCCAACACAGACATTAAATCTAAACTTTATTCCTCACTATGACTACTGTCTTTAGTAAAACACTTGCGATTTGTTAACCTTTACATAAATCTAAAACAAAGATGACCTTGCTCCACAAATGGTAACTTCTGCTAGGATGTACTCCAATGACAAAATCAAGGGCACCACAGCAGGAAATTCTACCTTTCCCTAACAAAGAAAGAAAATGAAAAGTATCGGCCAATCTGTTTGTCAAAAAGAAGAAATGGGAAGATCCCCCTGAATAACGGTATACTGTGAAAAAAACAAGACAATTACAGAACATTATTGGCTTCCTCTCCACCATCTGGCTAGAAGAAAAAAAACAACCAAAAATCGAGAAACAAAAAACACTTCATTCAGTGCCAGCTATGGAACTGGGCAAATGATCCTAGCTAATGTTAGGTATGGAAGCCTTCTGTAGGAAGGCCACAACTTGCATTAGAATTCCAGATTCAGCAGTGGAGATCACACAAACTATATATTTCCCTGGCTTGCCATTTTCAGCTTCTGTAAGGAGAAGAAGGTTGAGACACCTCCTGCCTACGCTGCAGGAGTGGGTCTGTAAAGACTTGCAAAAATTTATTAAAATCAAAATTAAAATCACAAACTCTGTATCACATTTCAACTTCTTTTTTTTTTTTAATTATATTACATCTATCTTATTTGTTTTTTCTCCTGTAAAATAGGTTTGTCATTTTTATTTCTTCTTCTATCCCGTCCAATAAAGGGCACCCATAAAATGAGCACCTGCTCTATCCAACAAACTCACCAATAATTTGTGTAAAAGTGACCTTCATTTCTCTGTGATTGCACCATGTAATGTCCACTGATTCATTATATATTCAAAAACAATACTCAATCATTAATTACTATCACTGATGATAAATATACCACCATAGAGGACTGGATGGAACACTGCCATTGGCTTTGCTGTAAATAAACAGAGAGCTGAAGTAAGTCGTACAATATAATAAAAGACTGAGCAATTCCAGACTTAGGCCTGTGGAAACAAAGTTGGCATGTTTAATTACCCTTATCAAAGGACTTGATACTTTGATAATATACTGTGTAAAAATGCTGTAACATTTGAGAATAGTTTGAATTAAAAATTCCAATTGATAGTTTGTGAAAATAAAATATAAAAAGGCTATGAGGGTGAATATGTAGCCTCATGAGTCTTCTTCAGTACTTCAGTGTCTTAATAATCACCCAGTAAACATTTGAAGCCCCCAAAAATGTTCAAATGATTAATTTAAAAAAGAAACAAAGCGAGAAGATTTTTGAATGTGGAGTCCTATGACAAACTTCAAAGATCCCTTGAAAAGAGAACACTTTGTGATGGAAATATTTTTCCTCAGGGGTTTTCTATCACCATTTGAAATTTTATATGCTTTCTCCACAATGTTTTGCCCATTATATTACTGTCATTTCTACAGCTGCAAGAAAATTATTAAAAGATGAGAAGATGAAGAAAATCAACAAAATTGCTTGGTCTCACAAGTTATGAATTGAGGGAATACATTATATGTTTTCAGTCAAAAGGAAAAATTAACATTCTGTAAGGAAGGCTTCATAAAATTTAAGGTATTAAACTGTTAAAATTACTTACATTCTGATTTTTATTTTAAATTATGAATGACACACAAGATAATTTTTTATTTATTAAGCACTCCTAGATGTACATTGTAGCTCCACATGGAGTTCCAAATCTCTGGGCACTGAAATTTATCCTGTGCAAAGACTTAGCTCAAAACCTAATCATTACTTGAAACATTCCACTTATATTTTGAAATCTCCAAGGACTCTGCTCTGTAGAAGCTGCACTTCTCTAAATGTATGTCTTTTGTTTGTGTAAATGTGCACTTTTGCCTTAAAGACATATCTACAAGAATGTAATATAGACACACAAAACCACACACATCACTTAGTTCTACAATTCCCTGTTACAGAGTTCAGAAAAAAAAACAACAAAACACAATACCCAACATTAACAAACACAGGAATCAGAACAAAAAAAAGAATCTGCATCCACCTTGTTCTAATGTTATTTTGATGGCAAGAAAAATGGCTTAAAAGACTACATGATTTTTTAAATACTTGAACTAATAGAATCTATTCCAATTCCTGCTCAGTTTAGCAGTAAATTCCCATTGACACCTTAATAAAATGAAAATAAAACACAATGAAATTTGTATCATTTCTGAAGCTGAGGACGTCTTATTACAGTCATGTCAGAATATTTTTTTTCTTTTTCTAATTCAATGACATGTTATATTAACATCAATTAATCACTGAAAAGAACTACCAAATGAATTCATACATTCTAATTTTCAAAAGTCTTTAAATCCAGATTGATGCCATTCATAAAAATAAACTATTCTGCTTATGCAGGAGTAATTAGAAAAAGACTTATCTCTGTGCCCAGATCTAAAAATCAGATTATATGACCTTTCTGACATAAATTTGGATATCCAACTCCATCAAAACGATGCGCAAACCATGGAGAAAAGCAGGGCACAGACATATATCATCATTCACCACATCATCTGCACTGTGGTGGCACATATGTTAACTTGTGGAGTACAGACCAAAAGGAAGCTCATGAAAGGACTGCGACGACTGGGGAAGCAGGTTCTGTTCAATCAGAGGATGTTGGACAGGTAGTAATGTTTTGGAAATGCTGATAACACAGCTGCGGACTAAGGTGGAAGTCTTCAACACATTCTGAAGATGATTGTGAACATTTCAGAATGTTACAACTCAAAAAAACAATGGACACAATTTTTCTTTATATATTATATTTACATATTTAGAGCTGCAAATGTCAGAAATCAAGCTGTACTCTTAAAACTGAGTGTCAGTGACACTCACAGTTGAATTTGAGAGAAAACTTTCACCAATTTTTACCAAACTGATGAAAACAGAACTCCGTATAGAAGAATACCAGTTTCATTTTACTGCTCTAGTGTTGATATTTTACTAAGTTCAGAAGGGATATATTTGTTCCTGGGGCCAGGCAAACAGCTATTATATTTATAATTACACACACATACACACACACACACACACACATATTCCCACTTACATTTTCTATACTATATAAAAACTTCAATTATTACAAGAATGACAACATATGCAAGTCATTTAGTTCACTTTTCATTTGTTATAATAACAGCACTCTCACTATCATGGAATCATAGAATCACAAGGTTGGAAAGGACCTACAAGATCATCTAGTCCAACCATCATCCCCTCACCACTGCTACCACAAGCACTAAACCAGATCTCGCAGCTCCTCATCCAGATGCCTCTTGAACACTGCCAGGGACAGTGACTCCACCACCTCCTTGGGCAGCCATTCCAGTGCCTGACCACTTTCTGAGAGAGAAAAAGCTTTTCCTTATGTCTAATCTAAACCTCCTCTGGTGCAACTTGATCTTTAAATTTTAACTTAATATTTAAATCTAATTCCATTACACTGTACACAAACTGAAACCACCCAATCACTGAGCTGAAAATAAGTTTCAGTACATTTATCTACTTATGGACACATCATCTTGTTGCTAACACTGGTTTTGAGTTAATAACGGCTCTGGGAATCACAGACTTGCATGTCTCCTTTCAGCCCTACTGAACAATGCTGCTACACTTCCATTCCTTGATTCACCAGTTGAATGTAATTCTAGAAATAATACTAGCAAAACAAAAAGGAAACAAAGTTCCAATTATGAAACCTGCTCTTGTAGCAGTAATATTATTGTCCCCTTGTCTACGAATGGAGAGAAACAAAGATTAGTGCCTTCCCTCCAGAAATGCTGGGGAACCGACTGAATTAAACTGGTGAATGTTCAGACAAATGATTTAAGATGCGATAAAGGTTCACCATCCCTCACTATCAGCAAAGGCTTGAAAACCTATTAGAGGATACCTTGAGGATAATTAGAGGATAAAGTGACGGTGATCATTGTACTAATGAAAACAAGGAATTAAAAGCAAAAATATACTTTTTATTTTTATTTTTTATTTATTTTTTATTTTTATTTTTATTTTCATTTTTATTTTCATTTTCATTTTCATTTTTATTTTTATTTTTATTTTTATTTTTATTATTTTTATTTTTATTTTTTTCCATTTTTTCTCCATTCTCCAACCAGGACAAGAAATTCACTGAAAGTGATTATAAAAATCACTCTGGATTGGAGTAAGTAATTAGAGAAAACTATCTTGGAATGTGGAGATGACCAGCCTTTGTGAATCACATAGAAGGGTCTATCAGAGATAGAAAGCTCAATATCAAACCTCTGGAGGAGATACACGTACAAGTGGACAGAAATGGTTTGGTGGCCTTCGTTCCTTACTGTTTAATGCAAGTAGGAAGGTAACGAGATCCACAATTTTCTGTGGCCTTCATGCTGTGGTTATTTTCTGCTGAATAGCACTGAAATAAAAGCTTTCATATGTATTTTTGGAAGTTGAATTCTTACAGTGGTAAAATAACTGTAATCAAGAAAAAGCTGAATATGGAGCGTAGGAGGATAAGAAAGGTTTTCAGGGCTACAGGGTCCTGCAGAAGGTAGCAAAGTCTGAAGCAAGAATAGTACTTTAAGTGGAGCTTTACAAGAAACTTCTAGATTTCTAAACTTCTCTTTTGGAGTCTATGTGAGAACGTTTCCTTGCAGGACATTTGTGTCGAAATTTTTGAGAGCATTCTCAGCTGTTAGTGGATTTATACAACCTTCTATGATTATCTCATTTGAATTAGAAAGCTATAAGCAGCCAGGATAATTCTTCACTGCACCTGCACCTAGACAGAGGAGTAATTCCTTATCGCTTTCTGCCAAGGCAGAAAAATGTTGGTGGCCCAGATCAAGAATATGCCATGTACTTGAGGAAGTGATTAAAACTATGAAAAATAACCAGCAGACAGGCAGTCAGACAGCTAGGATATATCTGAATGCTAACATTCTCATCTGCTTCCTATTCCCATCCAAATATGATGATCAGATTCTGGATTTTGGCTCAATCTCATGATAAAAATGAATTAAAAAGTGAAAATGTTGACAGAAATTGGGAGTGCATAAGCTTACTATCCTTTGGTTTTGTACTGTTCCTTTACTTCAGCAAACTGTAAACAACTCTACAAAATTCTTTGTGCTTTCCATGCTACTGCTCTTTTTGCTCTAAGTGGAAGCACTCCTTTTCTATACTGTGTTGTCAAAGTACTGTGGGTGCACTATCCACGCTAGACAGACTAGATATGACAGCACTCAAGCTACTCACTAAAGATTTTCTTCTTTGAGTGTGCAGTGTTTTGGAATTACTAAAATTCCTGCTTCCATATTGTTTATTTAAACAATACCTTTTTGTTGTTGTTGTTGTTTGTTTTGCTTTGTTTTTTTATGGAAATATAATGCTTTAGTCTTACAAAAAGAATTAGTTAGGAAATAAAAGCAGTGTGCATAAGCTACAAAACAGGAAAAAGCGTTTGGATATTTTTGGATATTTCCCCACATTTTATTTTCATTCATCCACCCAGGAAAACACACAACTGTACGTAAATGCAAACACACTCTCTGAAGCCTAATGGGAAAAATGATATGAAATACTTATCTTCTGAGTTCCTGTCTCAGCTGCAACTCTACTTTTTTTCTATTTACTGTTTCTATTTTCTTAAGATTCCTTCTCCAACCTTAAATTCAGGAATTTTCTTTGGGTGATATTCATCTGGACACCAATGGTAATTTCTCAGGTTTGCCTCATGAAATACTATTATGAGTTGAATAACTACATACATAAATAATAATTTATCTGTTGATTAGAATTTCTAGAAGAAGAGCAACATAAAATGAAATAATTCACAGTTTTAGAAGAATGAGAACGAATGGCAGTATACTGAATCATAGAATCACAGAATGGCCTGGGTTGAAAAGGACCACAATGATCATCTAGTTTCAATCCCCCTGCTATGAGCAGGCTGCCCAGAACCATATCCAGCCTGCCCTTGAATGCCTCCAGCAATGGAACATCCACAACCTCCTTGGGTGACCTGTTCCATTGTGTCACCACTGTCTGTGTGAAAATGCTAACACAGAGACATCCATCCACTGTGGATGTAAGAGTAACTTCCCATGCCAACCACAGCACTGTTTCTCAGTGGATCCAAAGTGCATAGTTTGATGGGTAGTCCACAACAGCTGCTGCTTCATTCTGTCTTCAATTTTCCCTTACACACTGGCCATTTACTGTTATTTTAACAGTTAGCAACAAGTTGACGCTGCTTAGAAGTGTTGATTATGTTGAGACAATACTGATGGATGCTATCTCACTGTATCCTTGCACCTTTTACTTTGTTTTCCTTCATAACCCTGAGCCAGGACAATCTTTTGTTTCTTATTCATATGTACTGAATAACGTAGAGCCCTGAATTGTGACTGAGCTTCTGAGTGCTATGATGTAATGCAAATAATGAATGAAAGCACCTAATTTTTCATTTAAATGAAATCAAAAGCGATTACTAATTTTAAACTTATCAACCAGAAACAGCTGGGATCTCATTTTAGGAGATCCAGCTCATCTATACTCTCAGATAATTCAAGTGCAGCCAGAGTGCTCAGATTGAGCACCCAGTATCCTCAGCCCCAAAATTAATTGAGGATTTTCAAAGTGCTGGCTCAGATATTAGCACATTCCATTGATTATCCTTTTGAGGGGCCTGGTTTTCCTGTAACCGCCAACCAAGACAAGGGGGCTAAGTGTTCTTTTTTCCCTTGCATTTCATTAATCCCTTTCATTTTGGAAGGACAGGTACAATTTACGTCTCTGCCTGAGGTTATCCCCCAAAATCAAACCACCTCAAGATCTAAATAAATTTATCTCACTTTCTTCTTTTTACTCATGCCACTCTGTCCACACACTGGGCATCTTCCAATTATTTCCTTCAGCAGAGAGCTGGGACAGAGCTGCCTTGGATGCTGTCAGTGCTCTTGGATGGTCAACAAAGGGTGCTAATGGACATGGCAGCTGGCTTTCTCCCCCTTGAGGCTAAACATTTTCCCTGCACTAACTCCACACTTCACTGATCCAAAAGCTGACAGCTGTGAGTTTGTCCTGAAACCATGCTGCAGTAACTGCTGCCATTTCATAATATAACTCTACTTTCTCATGTGGATTTAGTGCCAAGTACACAGCAGTTTGTGAGCCACGCAGTACGGGGGGGGGGGGGGTGGGAAGGGGGAGAAGAAAAAAAGAGCTGAAAGAAATGAATACATTTCGTTTCATCAGTCTACATTACCAGCACTTTCCCTTATTTATTCTGAATCTATGAGCTAAAGCATTTGAAAAGATATGTTGGTAAAGCGTTCTTTTGCTTGAATAATAAACAGAGTTGCAGAATCTAATGGAGATTTAATGAATTAGCTCTTAACACTATCCTGTATTTTACTGACACACACTACTGTGCTTCTAAGTAATAATTTTCATTAAAAGTAAGTTGAGAAGGGTGCAGAGATTACAAAGACACAGCCAAAAACAACCAACACACCAGAGCATGGCTGTGATATGATACATATCATATATGATAGTGACAGCAAGCTCCTCAAAGTTAGTGCGGTATTTTGCAACTCCTTGCTCCCACCATGTAAAGCCAAATGTTCTGCTTTACTTTTCAGGCCAATGAACTGGGAGACAGGAAAGGAACTGAAATAACAGATATCTAACTTCAGTCGGGAGATTTATAAACAGCAAAGGCAACACATGCAGCATGTGTATGAGTAGCACAATATAGCAACAGCTGTCATTTCATCACACTCCCTTGCGTTTTTGTCTCCATTCATTCTTGCAGACTCACGTATAGCCAAATGAATGAAAACAATGGTTTGTCACTAAATTCCAGTAAGCCTTTATAAAACTAGACAGCCTACCCAATTTAAAACAGCTAAATAACTATAATAGTAGTGGTGCTCCAGAATCACTGTAAGCCCCCTTCCACCTGACCCCTGCTTGCAATGACAGGAGCTCACACTGCACGGGAGCTGGCCCTGACACTGCTAGCCTGTGACCTCAGCAGCCAATTCATTTTGAAAGTTAAAATTTTCTCACTCTGAAGCCCTTGGAATAGTTGATTTGTGAAAAAATAGCAGTCAATCAATTTATTGAAAGCAAAATTCAGGGCTGAAGAAAATACACATGCATTTATCATAACAATGTAGGACTGGAAAAAGCAATATTACTGTAACGAATCTGCAACAAACAATGAGTGCTGGGATAGGTAGAAAATAGACTCCTCCACCAATGCCAGAAAGATTTCATGCTCTAAGACGCTGCTGTTTCTATTTTTTCTGCTTTTTTTCTTTCTTTTTGCAGAACTGAAACTAATTTAAATAAGAACTGTAAACATTTTAGTGCATTTGATACATACATGCCATGTTTTTTTTAATTTATTTTTTAACGCTTCACCTAACATTTGAGAAGGGGTTTACTTAAGCTAACGAAAGACTCCACAGTAACAGTCCCCCGTATCCAGATTATCGGCACAACAGCTAGAGCTAAGGCAGAGCAATGCTGTCTTTTTGTGCTGGTTGGCACACAAATAAGGTCTCCATCTTGCCTCACTGTTTTTTCCAATAGTACATCCACACTGACATATTTAAAACTGCCTTGAGGATGGGCAAAAAGCAATGAAAGACCTTAAATGTTTTAAGTAACAAAGATATATATATCCTGATTCCCTCAACTTCAGTGCAAGAGAACCAAACGCTGATATTCCATGTGACCCCTGGAGGAACATCCTTCATTCCAATGAGTTTCATGTAGCCTTTGAAAACTCACCAGCTCAGGCGGTCCTCTACCATTGGGTGCAGTAAAACAGCCCCAGACAACCATCTCCAACTCTCTATAATCTGCCTGCACCCTGCTGCTACAGAAAACACCGTGGGGAGATGGCAGGGCGATGGCGTTTGGGCCATGCTTGCTCTCCCATGCAAGTATTCAAGCCACGTGTGAAAGGCCCCCCAAAGGAAAACCTGGGCCCTCAGCTGTCAGCTCTCTGTTCCTTACTTTTCAAAACCCATCTTTCTTCTCAGTAACTTTTTCATCTCTTTTGATCTCTGTTTAAGAAACTGTTCAGATTCCATCCTTCAACTTGAATTTTCCAGAGTATTTATTAAACAGTGATTCTTACTTGCACTGATCTAAGGGAAAAAAAGCCTCTCTTTTATTCTCAATATTTCTCTATTCGGTTGTGAATGTAGAATCGGGATTCTAAAATAAAATTGTGAAAAGAAATGCAAAAAATGCATGCAATGGTTATTCATCATTCTTAATAGTATTATTTTCTTAAAATTGCCAATTGGTTATTATACAAAAATGTATACTTGAGGGATGTGAATTTGGGTAAAGTAAATGTAACATTTTTCTCTTCAATAAGTCACTGAAAGGAAGCACAATCACAATAAGTATGAAGTCCTTCAGAACCATACTTGATTTTCATCAAGTACTGCTTTGCTTCTCTGCTTAAAAAGCAACCAAGAGAGATGTGGGAAAGGTAAATTAGGAAATGGATGCTTTTTAAATGCTGAATAAGAAAAGAAATTAATCTTGCCATTGGAGGTCAACATAGAGCACAGTATAAGAAGATGGATTTTGAATTGCAATAAAAAGTTGTGACTAAAACTTGTAAAATTATTAAAAATACTGTTTGTTGGCATGTATTCTTTTTTCTGCTCACAATGCATTTATAAGCAGATTTTTTATATGAATGGGATCACAATTAGCGGACCCTGGGTGAGAACAAATCTCAGTATCAGAGCTGCTGATGAGTTATTCATGTCATTTTGCATTATTCATGATGTGCAATTGGTCAGCTAAAATCACGGTATCGTTTTTGTTCTTGCTATAGATGAAACATTTTTAAACTGACGAAAAGAAAATATGCCTAGTCATGCGTAAATATCTTTGCTCGTAAGTTCTTAGAGATATGATTATATAAAGAATCATCATTCTACCTGCAAAACAGTTTTAAAATAGCCAATAAGGCAAAAAAAAATTAAAAAAAAAATAGAAAGGCTTTTGGAATTCTAGTAACACTTGCAATAATTTTTTTCAATATTTTACCAGCCTTGGTCAGGATTCTGTATATAATTACAATAATGAATTCTAAGGAAAAAAAAAAAAAAGGTAATATAATGTATGCCATTTAGGTGTTTTGTTTTGTTTTCTGATTAAGAGAGATAATGACACCAATAAACCATGAGAGAAAAAATGTGTATTCCTAACCTTTCTTTTACATTTTTCTCTTTTTTTTTTTTTTTTAATTAACATGAATTTGATTTCAAAACATACGAGACAGATTTCTCTTTCCACATAAACATTAGAACATGAGCACTAACCATGGTTCCACCAGTCAGCAGTGATATTGGAGATTCTGATGTAGTGAGGCACTTTGCTGGAAAATAAACACATCACCACCTGCTACTGGCTTCAGCAAAATACTCTTTTTGCTGTGTATACTGGAACCTAATAAACTTGAAGCGATGGAACTAATAATCTTGAAGTTGGAAAGCAAGGGAGAGCAAGAACTAGCTCTTCCCTCTAACATGAATTTCCCTGTGAAAGCCATCAGAGCAGAGTAGAAGGACTCCATTTAGGCTTCTGAGCCAGCAGTACTGGCACGTGGCAGGTGTTTGTTCAGCAGGAAAATGTAAGAAATCCAGGCGTCTATGTGGACTTCCACACACACAATCCTAGATGAATTGAGGTAGCTCTTGCATGAGCTCGGATACATGCACGTCTCACACCTTTGAAGCTACCAACTCAGAAAACTTTTGGCAGAAAGCAGGAAAACAACTAACAAATTGAGTATGAAGTAGTGATTTTGTTGTAATTTCATATTTCACCTGAGAACACGGAAAAAATCATCAACTTCAGACCTTTGCACACTAATGCGCTCCTCACACACAGTGAGGAATCTGAGACAAGGTTATAGAACAAACAAATACATCAGACATACTAATATGGAATTTAAACTTATTTCTGTTCTATAGTAAAGTCCTAGGGGGAATATCTTACATAAAAATTTTATGCTGAGAAGAAAATGGGAGAACTAAAAGCAGGATGCATAGATGTGAGTTTCCTAAATGTTTTACGCCACAGTATTATAAAAAGTTAAGGGCAAATACAAATATGGATTTGATGCATCATTCTTCATTCACCTTTCCTCAGATAGAAGCAAATACGGGTATTCACATGTATATTCTGCTACAGACAGACCCTCTTTAGAAAGGACATCTGTGAAGAGTTCCCATCCATCTTTTAGCAATACTAATTTGTATCATCACAACACACATATGAAAAATACCAGTTCATTGTTAAAAAAAAAAAAAGCCAATATCTAAGCATACACATTTCCTCAGCAGTTCCTTTTAAAGGGCATTTTTTCCTTTGTATTGTTAAGAACAGACTTGGTCAATCAAACAGTTTCCTTGTCGTGGAGTCTTGATTGCTTCCATGACAACAATGCTATTTTATAGAGAGAATATCCTCACGTATAATTAAGATATGGGATGCTATATGCTTGTTTCTGCCAGATTTAAAAGACAGCCTGAGGAATTCAATGTATTTCTTAAGTTGTGGTCTCTGAGCAGTACTGTTACATCATAAATATTAAGTTAACGATGTTCTGTTCTATTATGGAGCTGCCTGCATACCTGCTGGTAGAGTTTGAGATTTTTACATTAAAAGCAGAATTTTAAATGACTCGTTATTTGTAAATTGCACACCATGAAACATCCAATAACCTACCAAACTAAGTGAAACAACAGCTAAAACAAAAGAAAGAACCAAGTCCATACATAGAAGTCCAAACTCATTTTGACCTGAAGCCTCTCAGTGCAGCTGGCATTTCCCTGGCACTGCAGAATGCCTCCCCCTGCAGAAAAAAGTGGGCTTCTCCTGGGGCTTCCGACAGAAATTTCACATCAGCCCTGACTTCTTTGGAGATGTAATTCATACTCAGAGTAACAAGTTTTTTGTATTTCAGCAGCGATGTGACAATACTCAGGACTGTGACACTTAGGAATCTGGAGTACAAAAGTAAAATCTTTTAATGTATGCATAGCACATGCCTTATTCATTATGCTGAACGTAGCCTTGGAGTTGGGCAATACGTATACTAATTCTCTATTAGAAATGTGATTCTACATTCCTCATTTAGAAAATAGCATTAAAAAATCACGATGTTTGGCTAAAAAAGCTTTCATACCATTTTGAACTTCCTTAGTATGTTTTTAAAAGCAAGAGATAATCCTTTTTCTCAGCTATTGTGTTTTATTCTGTTGAGGGTTGCTGGCTGTAAAACATTGTACCTCCCTTTAAACTTTTCCATATAACTTGATTAGACAGCAGTAATCTCTAATGCTTTCATGTGCAAATTTAGGAGTGACCCGGAACAAACGAGTTTCCTTCATCGCCATAGCAACCAGGACGATGGAAGAATGCCACTCACCAGGCAATGCAAGGCAAATTTCATCGCTTTGATGTTAATTAACAAATTGCTTTCAGAAAAGTCAATGCATTTCTCTTCTTTAAATGTTTGTGATAAATTTTTAATATGCCTGAAAATGAAAGGGAAATACAGAATCATTGGCTACTAATGGGCTAGATGTGGACAACTACCTTGACAAAGCACCCATGTACCAATGTAGTGATGCATTACAGCACCCATGCACTACAGCAGTGCTGTACCCAGGAAGGTTTCCCCAGCTGGCTGCTCATAAATCACCTGGGGTGGATCTGGGGACTTGGAGTTAAGGACTGATGCCTCCAGCTGCTCCAAATCTCTCCTAAAGCCCTGTGCTGTCATGCAGGCCTCACCATTAGAAATTGGCCCATTTTGAGATCCTTATAGGACACAAGCACATGGAGGAGAGGAGAGGAGAGGAGAGGAGAGGAGAGGAGAGGAGAGGAGAGGAGAGGAGAGGAGGTTATAACTGTATCCTAAACTATTTTAATATATTTAAAATGGAAACTACTTCTGATAAATACCTTGTGCTTGCATTGATCTTTGGTTACTTGTTGTTATTTTTCTTCCTTATTCCTGTGATGTCCTATTAACAGCAGTTATCCACTCCTAGTTACAAATTCCTTTAGGGACTACAGAGTTTCTAATTCTGTTGATAAGAGAAAGCTTGAAAGTTGCAAGACAGCCAAAGCCCATTAAGGAAATCTATTAGAGTTCCTAAAGTGAAGAATGCTGATGTACTGGTTAAGAAGCTCCTGAACTCAGTCTCTTAACCAAGGATGTGGTTTTCTCCCACCACACAAATTCTTTATCATACTGGGTTAGTCATTTGGGTTATAATTTCAATTAGAGGTGATTCAGAGTACTCAAGTTAAGTCAAGTTCAACTGAAACAATAACAATGAAAATTAATTAACACCCAACATGAATTCATTCGATTGCTATATTGTGTGATTTTATGGACTTGGCTAATTTGTCCTGAATCCACTTCTTCCTGGTACCTCACAGCTTTCTTAAAAAAGGTTTTTGCTTGTAGAGAAACTTTCAGTTAGAGGTGACACTGTAACTCAACTTCAGAGAAGGAAGTTCAGCCTCTCTTCTGTTCCTTCCTATTAAATAGGGATAGCAGAACCTCTCAGGGTCACAGAATGTCAGCACAGAACAGAGAGGCTGTGCTGCCACTGTCCCTGGAGGTTTCCAAGATGAGACTGAAGAAACACTGAGCAACCTGCTCTGACCTCAGGGCTGTCCTACTTTGATTGGGAGGTCTGGACAAGCAGCCTCCTGTGGTCCCTACAGTATGAAAAGTCCTGTAATCCTGCTACCAGATGTTGTGAAGATGGACAAAACAAAACAAAACAAACAAACAAACAAAAAAAAACAACAGCAACCCTGTGAGTTGTCAGATATTATGGTAAAAGGTAAATGGACAAGAAGCAAGCTTATGAATGTCACCCTATTCCTGGCACTTACTACGCCAGAATACCCTTACTTGAAGCTCATCTGAAAACAGTATTTTGTTTGGAGACTAAAATGCAAAACAAATCTCCTCAAAGATGCAGTGATGTACTGGGAAAATCTAATCTGAGCTGAAACTTGCATATTTCCCTACATTGGTGGTATTTTTCACCTCCCCATCAATTAGGAATTGCATCATAAATTCTTCAGTGTTTCACTGAAGAGCATTACAGTGAAAGATTCTCCCTCCCTGTCAATTAAAAAATCTATAGAACAATCTTCCACTTGTCTTGTACGTATGACCTTATGACCTCACATATCAGCACAGCAGGAAAAGTGCATTAGAAGAGTAAGACACAGAAATCCCACCAGAACATAATGAAAGACTTAACAGAATGTAACACATTACTGTTCCTTAACTACTGAAAACAAAACCATAGATCTGCTGTCTAAACCATGCCTGTAATGCAAGAAGTACATGCTATCTCATGACTCCCCCTGTTTCTTACCTACCTTAATTCATCCTCACATCAGCTCCATCTACTTATACAGAATATAATTTTACAATCTGAATATAGGCCCAGTAAATAGCTAGATACTGGCCCACAACTCTTCTTCAAGCAGTGCAGATGGTCAGCTTGAATGATGGAAAAAGAAATATCCCACCTCATACAAGATAACTGGAAAAAAAGGATATTTGAAGATGCTTGAGAACCCTTTGTACCCAACTCAGTGGAAAGGGAAGTGTGAGAAGGGAAAAGCCTAACATGAATTCTGAAGTATTTTTCTTCATCAAAATTTTCAAGGTATGGGAAATGAGCTTAGAGAGTTTAACACTCTAACCTGAAACACATTTAGATTTGAATTCAGCATCTGAAATCCAAGTCCTTTTCACACAGTTATAAGAAAAGCATTTCTCTCATAAAAAGACTTAATATGATGTTCCAAAGAGAATGTGCTGACATCTTTTGCTCAAATTTCTCTTTTTTTCTTTCAGATACAAACATACACCAGAACAATTACTTTTTTGACATCTCCCCGTCAGTCAGCATTTACTCTTTCCTACAAAGCAGGCTTTCAACAGCCTTTCCATACTGACTTGCATATGGAAACTAGCTTTCAAGAAGAAAAGTCGTTTCAGAAAAAACACTCCACATGTGGAAGTGTTTTGTTTTCAGCCATCTCAGAAGGCTTCACTACTATCAGCTGATTAAGGAGTAGGTGGGAAAATCATGTTGTCTTAGGAAAATATGAAAATATGCATACGCAAAGCAGTAAATAAAATTAAAATAAATATGAGATTTTGCATGGTTTTTTTTTTTTCTGGAAGAGGCTGGCTTAAATGTGCAACTGCTCAGCCTTCTGTGTGAGTCATGCTTATGTATGAATTCATTCAATACAGTATGATTATTTTGCCAAGCAATATATTAAAAAACTCTTACCAGAACTTCCCAGAGCAGCCAGACACATAAATTTATATATCAGAAAGAAAAAGAAATCAGAGTGCAGTCTAATACGGACCTGCAAAAAGATAACATCCCAGTTTCCCAGATATAAGCCAGTACATATAGTTGTATGATTGTTTCCTAAATTAACATACTAAATCAAAATTACTATCAGAAATTACTGGAGAAACTGATGGAGTTTGAGAAACAGAGCAGTAGATGTGAGTTGATCCACATGTTTCCTATGTATTTTCAGCACACTTTTGTTGCAGGCATTACAAGAAGTAATCCAACATTTTATACAGAGATTATATCACTATATAAAAATACATAAGCACTTTTTACAAGCATTGCAGTGCAGCAATTTCCAAAGTACCTACTAGCAATGCAGGTGGAGTCTGACGTGTATTTAAGGACTCGCTTAAGCAATCATTCAGTAAAATACTGGACTAAGATTAACAAATGGCACTGCTGGGATTATTATTATCTTATTATCTGTATCTACAATTCACTACCTGTGGGACAGAAAACAAGCCCAGTATAATAGGAAAAAATCAAGTGTTTGAAAAGATCAGATTATTTTAATCTGGTAAATGACTTTAAATGGAACATTAAGTATATACATTTGCTGCAGACTTTAGACCACATGAGTAATCAGTACCAACACACGCCTATTACAGAGATGACCACAAATACAAGAGCAAAGCCTTTCAGAGTGATGAGTAGGCTTCATACTTACCACAATCTCCTTCCTATGTTACTATGCATGAGACAAATATACATACATAGAGAAATAAAATCATTCTGAAATTGCTATCGTGTCTACCGATGCCAATTATTACTACTGGTTTATTATAACTACTTGTACACAATAAAGCATTAAGACAGTAAGGGTAGTTTAGTAGTAGCAGTTTAGCATCATGAAAGGTACTGAGGCAAAGTCATGTTGGCAAACAGTAAAATTAGTTGACTTAAAGATTAGCAAATGTAATAATTAATAAATATACTTCAAGCTTCATATGAAGAAATGTCCATTTTACAATAAGATTTGGATAATGTCATTTTCATCCCCCAGAAAAGCCAACCTCATACCAAAAAAACAATAAAAAACAACATAGGCTGGGAGATGATTTATTTTTTTTTCTAATTTTTCCTGCTTTTTCTCATGCAGAAATTTATACTGGAAAGGTAAGGTAAGGAAGACAATTTTTAGTGGCACTGAAAATGAGCAAATGGGACTTCATAGCAAATAATTTAGTTCACACACACACACTGCATCCCATTAGTTTGTTAACTAAACCAGTCCCACAGCCTACTTTGTATTCAAGAGCTGCTTTGCAGAAGAGTGCCATGAAGCACCTGCTATAACAGCAGAGGTAGGTGTTACAGCAAAAAGGAAGAAAATTTTTTAAAAACCAGAAAACCAAACCAGCCACAACAGACAAAAAACAAAACCAAATAACTCCAGTCTATTGTAAATAAAAAACTAAAAATAAAAACCAAAGAAAAACGTGTGGGCTGTACCTGTAAAACTCTCATTCATAAATGTGAGTGTATGGAGAAAGGAGACACATCCCAAATATATAAACAGGCCCCTGAAAATCAGGGGAAACAATTTTGGCTAACAAAGAAATCCCCATACAGCCAAGAGGAGAGAGGCCTCTGTTTGCAATTGGCAGCTGAGCTGTGCAATTTCGTATTTTCCCATTATGTTTCCTATTGAGACTCACTATATGCTCCCTTTAGTTTACAGCAGAAGGCTGAGTAAAGAGACTCTCTGTTGACAAAAGAGCAAAAAGAGAAGAAAAGAAGTTGTAATTTTTCCTTCTTGATGGCTGAGCAATCACCAGGACACCTTTCCCTTATTAAACAACAAAAGGGAAATGTGAATATGTAATGTTTATTGGTATTTTCTGTGCTTGGCAAGAAGTAGTTTGCTTCTGAAACTGTGATGTGAAAAATCTCTTCATGCTGGATGGCTTTAGTCTATCGGCACCCTGATGAGCACTAAGAAAGAATCACAGAAAGACCTGACATCAAATTGGCTGCCAACACCATCCTCACTTTACTACTGTACAAAAAAAGGAGGAAAACAAGGATATGCATGAACAGTATGGGTTTCTTTTTCTGTGCTTGGTATCAAGTAAGTTGCTAATATGTTTGTGATATGAAAACATTTCACACACACATCAATGCTTCCAGGCACCCAATTGAGACCATAGCAACAACAGACTTCACTGCCATTCTGCAGGAAAAGACTTTCCTTTGCTTGCTCTAAGTCCTTTTTAAAGCAAAATCAGTGACCGCTGGCCAGCATGCTAGTCTTCTCTCCATGCTCACCTTCAGGCCACTTGAGAAGAACAAGAGAACTCACTGTGAGAAGAGAGCTTATTCCTGACTACATCACAAAAAGCAGGAGGTACCATATCCTTTAAGATAAACAGCAACAACTCAATTATTTTGTTGTCTTAATTTCATACTTTTGAATGTCTCTGTTTCTAGGCTGTCATAATGCTCAAAATGATGCCTCATGTATAGCATAATATTAAAAAAAAAACATTCAGATAAGGTGGTGCCATAAAAAAAAACACCCACTGGAGCATAAATATTATTCCTATTCTGTGATGTTTTACTTATATAAAGCATTGCCTATTCATTTAATCAGGTAAGTCCACTGTGTACTGCATTCACTGCACTAGCTCCAAAAAGATAATTACTTACCATAACGGTGCTGGAGAGATGTTCTCACGCATTCAGAAACAAAGCAGTCCAGAAAAAATAATTCCCCCATTGATACAAGGGTTACACATTCACAGCTGACCTGGGCTGGTTATTTGCATTTTTATTTCAAAGATTCGTATTTTACTGTGAATTGTTTGATTTTGTATTCTATACGCATCAAAATCTATTCCATTTAGAAGAAATTTATATTTAATTCATAAAGAGATATTTATTTAACATAAAAGATCGGGATACTAACAGGAATAAAATAAAATAATGTGTCATGTATTTATTAAATAGTTGTATCTGTAAATACTTACTTCAACTTAAAGGCGTATTATCAGTGAGATACATTTTCATTAAAGACATTTCTTTACTGCAAAATATTCAAAATACTAAAACCACAATAACTCTAAGATTCTTTTTTTCCCACCCAGATTAAGTTTCTTCATTTTGCTTATTGCTCTGGTCACATCTGACCTAGAGTAACAGCACAACAGACAATATAGGAAAATACACCCAGTAGGCTTTTGCTTTTCTGTTTCTTTTTCCTTTCTTCTTCTTTTATTTATTTTTTTTTTTAATATTTCTTCTCTTTATTTCAAGACTTTAGTCGTAATATTTTGACATTTCAGACTGCAGAACATACATTGTTTGCTTATCACTGTCACACTGAAGAAAAAAATTTTTGCATATTTGCCTACTGAATAATCACAATAAGATGTATTCAAGCACAGTGAGTCAAATCCCTTAGAATTTAGCAAAAACCTCTTGTTCTTAGGTTAACACGAAACCTAAGTTGTGATAGTCTTAAAAGCAGCAAAGAAATTACGTAAGATTTACTGGACAAAGTATTTACCTGCTTTAAAAGCACCACGCATGTCCTTCCATGGATTGCATTTCAATCACACAGATATCCCTGTTTCTAAATAACAGGGATTCTCTCCTACAATGACAATGATTCTGACTGATTTTCCTACTTATATTTAGGAACTATTTTCCAATAATAATAACATTGGCTTACTGAAGTTGAGTTTTGCACAACAAACAATATAATTATATACATACATACATACATACATAAATATTAGTGTTGCACTATACTAAAGTTTACGTGCTTTTAGGTTGCAGTGTCTTAGCAGCATCAAGTGCTACTTATTCACTGGCATAAAACATCAATCTCTTTTTTTAATTTTAGCTGTCAGCAAAAAGCAACAACAACAATAACAAAAACAACAAACAACTGAAAACTGAGCACAAGTGACATTCAGCCAATCAATCCCTATACTATTTGGTAGATGTGATTCTCTATTCTTAGTAATAGGAGCTGAGGATGCTTTTCACACCTCTGCTCACTTATGAGTTGTGTAAGTCATAAATGTCCTGAGGATACCCTCTTCCCACTGTCTTAAAAAGAAAGAAAAAAAATAAAAATAATAATAATAAAAAAGCAAGCAATGTCAATGCATAACAATGTCAAAATCCTGTTTCATGATGGTCAAGATGGCTCATCTCACAGTGTTTTCTGACTTTGATGTCAGAGAAATAAGATTGTGTAGTCTCCGAAGTCCATTGCAGAGCATTTTGAATTTTATGATAAAACAATTAGGAGGGGAAGCAATGATGTTCAAAGACCTAAACAGTACACAGGAAAAATAAAGCTAAATAAGCTAACTCAAAAGACTGTGAGCAAAGTGCTCCATAATAATGATGCAAATATTAGATTTAATTTTAAATGCTACATGAAATCTTTCATTTAGGCACTTGGATATCTAAACAACTCATCTTGTTCAGAGATTAATCTAAGTGAAAAAGCCCACATCTGACCACTTTATACAATAAGAGTTTATAGTTCCAAAGATCTTTGACTAAATTTCACTTTATTGTATCCCTATGCAGTATATGATTTCTTTTTCTACTTTGTCTTTAAAGCAATCTCCTTAAAAAGATCTACCTTCACTGCCATTGCTCACTGTCAGTCTGAAAGTTACAAGAGTGCAAACACTGACAGATATTAATTAGTAGAAGGTTTTGTTCTATTGCAACAAAATCCTTTTAATTCTCATTTTGAAATAAATAGGGAAAGCAAAACCAAGTTAACTTATCCTTACGAACACTTCATGCCAAGATAGCAGATAGCCCTTATCTTTGGACCACCCTGACCTCACAGTCACCTGTTCTGTCTCCAGAGAAATTGGAATCTACACTACAACATGGAGCTCTCATCAGCTATGCACTGAAGATTTAGGAGATTCCCTGCTTTTACTGCTGTGTAAACAAAATCTAGGCATTACTATAGTCACTCAGCAAAATATTCAGGATTTCAGTCAGAAGATACAGCTGAAAGAAAAAACAACAAATGTGAAACTACATCCAAAAACTTGCTGTTCTGGAAAACATCTTCTGTCACATAGGTCCACCCTTTTAGTGGTGCTTGGATGGATTGCCAGCAATCCCTATTTATTGTACCTGCAAATACCAGTAACAAGTTCATACAGCAGGAATAATGAATGACCAAATTTCTTTATCTCAGACATCACTGGTAGGATGGCAGTTTCTCCATGTACAGCCAATGGAAAGCACCCCAGGCTTTTTCAGCATCTCAAACAGAACCATGCAGAAGCCAGCTCAGCGATGATCTGCCATTGCTGCTCCCACGGACCCCAGGGCCCCCACTCTTAGGAACTTGGGCAGAAAGGAAGACGTGGAGGCAGCTCCTGTCAGGTCAACCAAGCTTACTATTGAGAACGTGTAGCTCTGAGACTGCTGATGGGCACTGCTGAGAGGAAGGATGGTTGGATTGATGAGGACATGTAAGGCCAGAAGGGGAATCACATACATACCAAAGCCACAGAAATCCAACAAGTTCTAGAATAATTAAAGTTAGAAAGTCACCATAATCCTCTACAATCTTCTCTTAAAGATGGGCTAAATTGTTCCATGATCAACTTCCATTCCACGTCAAGCCTAGACCCTCTCTAGGGTCCCTCCTCCCTGCCTTTTTCCAAGATGAGCGTAGCATTTGATTTCTCTTCCCCTTCCCCTCTTGCCCCAGTGCTTCCCAGACAGTAAATGCGGTCCTGCAGTGCCATGGGCCGATACTCCCTTGGCTTCTGACTGTATCCCATCCAGCCCCAAACTGCTCCCGTTCAACTGAAAATCACTGCATCACTTACAAAAAATACTGGAAAAGATTTGGCATGCATAGAACAGTATTATGTTAATAAAACACATACTCCTAAACGCATTCACAAGCAGAATGAGTGGCGGACACACATGTGAGAGGACACATGACTGAGATGCCACTAGAGCCAGACAGCAAGGTTTTTTTCCCCCTTTGTTATTTGGGCAGGGAGCAGAAACTCTTTCACCAACAAGGAGAATCACACCTGCAGGATCTGGCACTGTGGCCTCTATAGCTGGGTGAGATGAATACAAAAGCATTCAGCAACACGTCTTCAAAGGGGGAAGGGAGAACAAGAAATGTATGTGTGGATGGGCATTCCAGTACAAACCAGAAAAGACTACAGACACTGATGCTCAACAATGGGTGTGTAATTGTGCGTGTTATGCACACACAACAGCAATGGGATGTTTAAATCATCTTTCACAGAAAGGGGGTGAAACAAATTTACACTCCTTCCTCTTGTGTTCTGGGACTGTGGGAGCTTCCCCCATAGAATGAGTCACTGCTGCCTGCCAGAAGTCCTGCAGGGCTCAGCAGGGAGGACTGCCCAAACAAAACGTCTTTCTTCTGCTCCTCAATATGTTCTGCATCCTGAGGAGTACCAGCAAAACTTCAGATGGCAGCTGCCACGCTTCTGCCATTGCTTGATAGGCCACTGCTTTGGAATTTGGCAGATTTTAACAGACAGTCTAAGGGACCATAAGAATCATGCGCTTCATTGCATAAGATTCCCCAAAGGAGGGACAGAATTTAGTTCCTCCTCTATGTCAGGAATATTGAAAAGGGCACAAAACTGGTGAGAATTATCAAGAGGAATTTTCACAGAGCAAATGACACACATAACATTCTGAAAGGGAAATTCTACTTGTACTCTTCTGCTGTTTGCCCAGTTCAAAAAATTGGAACCTGAATGGAGAGCAATTGTTAAACAGACAAAGTATAGAAGTGCTTAAAATATTCTAGATCTTGGAAAATATCCTACTGGCTAGACCAAAAAAAGGATAACAACAATAAGAATGTGAAGTTATGAGTCCATTGAAATTTCTGTTTCATCTGTTCTCGTTTGAAAAAAAGCATTACATATTCCCAGCCATGATTTTTTGATGTTTCCCAATAGAAAGGATTATATAATTGTGTACATGTTATTATCAATGACACCACTATGCTATGGAACCACTGACAGTTGAAACTTAATTACAGATGGCAGCTTATGAAATAATTATAAAGAAAAGATTGGACAGCAACCACAGTGATTTCATGCTTCCTCTTCATGTATGTTTAGCACAGTACCATTGAGTCCCTCGACTTTAAAAAATAATGTGAGTTATCAATCAGGTACTGCCACTGCAAACTGGGAGGTTGCCTTCCTGTATGAAATGATACCACATAACGTTTGCCACTCCAAGTCCACATCTTCACATTATGTTTCTTCTCAGTCTGTAAGACTGGCTGCTGGCCACATAACGACCACTGCCAAAATAAGCACTAATTAGCTAGCCAGGTTCACAGGTTGTTCAGTTGGGGCCATACAGCATATTGAACAATGGACTTTCATAGCAGCAGCATATTCCCTTGTCCCTAAAGATCTGAACTGAAAATGCAGAATTTAAGTGTGAGGATCTTACCTGCTTGATTTCATTCCATGGCATTCATTTCCAGCCCCAGTGAAATTCCCTCCCCTCTATGAATTCACTAATTAAATTGCCAATGGCTTTGATACTGATGCTACCTCACTCCAGGGAGAATTTTGCCTGGCTCTCCAGAGATTATTTTAATGCTTTCCAACTTAAATTGGTAGGCACTTTTTAACCTGTTCCTTCCTGATTCCATCTCACCTCCACCTTATTACTATTAGTGCATTAAGCCTGTAACTATTATCTTTTTAGTGAAGGGCTAACACAAAGTAGCTATTAAGCTTTTTAGCTTGCTACATACTATATATATTTTCTCTTCCATCCTCTTAAGTAGAGAACCTGACAATTCCTTTTGTTATTCTCTGGCTTCTTACGCATTTTAAAAGCATGCTCTTTCTGCCTTTTACATACTTTGCTAATGGTACCTCATTTGGAGCCTTTGCCATTCTGACTCTTTCTTCAGATTAATCCCCTTCAACCCAATTCCCCCCTCCTGCAATTCTGTTCTCTTTGTATGCGGGTACAGTTTTAGTTTGCCAAAGGCTCTGAAGAATGGTTTTCTTTTATTTTTTGGTGGTTATTTGTGGGGGAGAGTGCAGAAGAGCAGGAAAAGGCATTATTTACTGTCTTCTGCTTCTGCATACCCTTTATCTAAAAAAAAAATATATTCTTTCTGTTTTTTCAATAGGGATACCAAAGTCTTTTGTGGTAGACAGCATTACTTACAAATACAACCCTCCTTTGCCACTCTTTCCTGAACTGCTCGTGATTTGTCAGACTATTGGACGCTGCCTTTTCAACAGCCAGTCACTTTCATTAAGATACTTTTTAAATGACTGATCAAATAACGTAGAATATAAGGTCAAAACTTTTATACATGCTTGGTTTGCTAACCATGCTAAAATTCATGGCACTTTTAGGATCATGAGACTTATTTCATAAAACACATAAAATGTTTCAGAGCATCTGTACATCAACATCCACATAGAGACGCTTTGCAATTTGTATTTCAGACAGACTTTGTGAATTAATCATTAGTTTTTCATTACGTACTCAGCTCTTCAGTGGGACGCTGCGCCTTAATAACTGCATACGTTGTCCGTAGAACTGGGCAACAGAGACTGATTAACAACTCACTGAAACTTCTCTGTGTGGTATTAACATGTAGAGTAATTCAGACTGGAAAGAAACTCTGGAAATCATCTGGTCAAACTCCTTGCTGAAAGCAGGGCTACCCTCAAGGTTAAACTCAAGTTCAGCATGAGGTGACCTGATCTTTCAGCACTCCAAGGTCAAGTGTGAATACTACCTCTATGCAAACGCAGCTACGTGACTGGAAAAGGCAAGTGGAATGAAGACATAGCTGGTGACCTCCAATACATCACCAAACCATCACTGCTTTTTAAGCTCTTTGATCACTTCAACAGCTATTAATACATCCATGTTTACTCTGGCATTTCTGGAGAATTTTCCAACAGCCTCCATGTTCTTAATATTCCTGAGGTTTTCTGCAACAGCTGAAGGTCATGCCCATTCCTCTAACTACCGAAGTTTCTAGAGATTTTTTATTAGACTCCACCACCTCCCTGGACAGCCCATTCCAGCACCTGACCACTCTCTAAGAGAAGATGTATTTCCTAACAACCAATATGAACCTCCCATGGCTTAACTTGAGGCCATTCCCTCTCATCCTATTGCTAGCTACATGGGAGAAAAGGCTGACCCCCACCTCACCACAACCTCACTTCAGGTCATTACAGAGAGCAATAAGGTCTCCCCTGAGCCTCCTCTTCTCCACACAGAACAATCTCAGCTCCCTCAGCCACTCCTCATAAGGTCTGTGCTCCTTACCCTTCACCAGCTTCACTGCCCTTCTCTGGACAAGCTCCAGAGCCTCCGTGCCTTTCTAGCAGTGAGGGGCCCAAAACTGAATGCAGCACTCGAGGTGCAGCCTCACCAGGGTTGAGTACAGAGGGACACTCACTTCCCTGCTTCTGCAGGTAACGCTATTTCTGATACAAGCCAGGATGCCATGGGCATTCCTTGCCACATGAGCACACTGCTGGCTCATGTTCAATACCCCCAGGTCTGTTTCCTTTATGCAGTCTTCCAGTCACTCTGCCCTAAGCCTGTATCACTGACTGGGTTTGTTGTGGCCAAAGTGCAAAACATGGCACTTGGTCTTGTTGAACTTCATCCCATTGGCTTCAGAAACATTTCTCTGTCAGAAATGTGCACTTCTCCTTTTATTTAACAATGTATTCATATTATATTCTACATTTTCAAGCATATTAGGCTGCTTCTTTCAAATTCAAAAGCTATAGACTGGATGCCTGATATGCACTGAGAGCTAAATATTTCTCTCTAGGGATAAAAAACTGTACATACGTATATTTCGAAAATATCAATTTTTACAAAGATAAACAGCACTGTTGATTCAAATCACATCATGGAATAGCCTAAAACATAAAGAAACACCACTGCGTGATGACAGATAATATTCTAATTAGGAGTTCAAACATAATGTGATATTAAAAATATAGAATTACATAACAGGATGACAAAACACAAAATGCATCCCACACAGTGGTATAGTTTAAAGGACTGATTTTCCTCTACATCACAGGGATACAAATCAGGAGGAATTCCATGAAAGCAGTGGAGATGCAGTGTGTGTAATAAATAAAAAAAAAATCCAATGTGTCCTTAATGTACTCACCCTTTCTTTTCCCTGTTAGCAGTTTTGTCTTCCATTCTCCTCAAACAGAAGTGATAGAATAGATTATCACTTATTTGTGGTAACGGCAACTAACAGTTCCCCCCATCACATCGATTATTTAAAATGTCACTGTAATCTTTCATAAGCCACTACATGTAATTAACAGATGGAGAGGAGAAAAATTACAGGCAAAACACTGAGCAGCACTACATAGGCAGGCAGACTCATTGCTGACCTTGCTTGACACAATCCAACAATTCTTGGTGAAAGAACAAAGAAATTCCAGAAAGACTTTGTGATGCAACTTCTGTGAATCAAAAGCAAAGCAATCATTCAAGAATATATCAAAAGGAGGAAGAAAAGAAGAGATAGGTGGATGATGTTAGAATAAAGCAAGAATGAGTCCAAGAGATGCCTTAGGGCTAAATCTCCCCATTCTGCAATCTTTGCTGCATTCTTCACTTTGTCACAACCTTGTTAGCCAAGCTCAGTTTTAGCAGATTAAAAACTGCACATTTTTTGAAACAATATATGTATATCATGTGTATATATATATATATATATAATGTACTTAGTCATCTGCAACTTAGAAAACTACAATAAAAGATAAACACATTGTTAAAAAACCGGAATCTCTGAACTTACAACATACAGAGACCAAGCATTCACTCTTGTCACATACCATTAATAACAGCTGTGTTAACTTATCATGTTGGGCCAGCTCCTTAGCAGTACGGACGGAGTTGCAAGCTGTGCTCACTATGGAAGTCTGATTTTTCTGGCTTCAGTTTTCACTTCCACCAAAAGAACTGATGTCAAAAGTTGCTACAGAAATTTAGTTAATAGCATACTTCTCTCGGAAATAACATTGGAATAATGCCCTAACTGAGTACTAGATGGATTTATTAGAGATTGCATCTTGTATAGGAGTTGCAAAAAGTGATACTGCTAACACTGAAGTTATTAAAAAAAATCTCTTCCTCATATCCCTTGTTTATCACCAGAAAAGCTAGCATACTACTCCTGGCATCCAGATAAATCTTATCAATGTATCATCTGCTATCCGTGTCTGGGCTGCCTGTGGCCCTTAGGTGCCTGACACAGTGGGGAGTGCAGCTCTGCCACAGTATAGGGTTGGAACTGAGTGGTTTTAAGGCTCCTTTCAGCCAAGCCGTTGAATGATTCTACTTATTTTTTTCTTATGAATTGGCATATTACTGCTATTTTGGCAAACTTCTGCTGTTAAGTAGTGGGCTGCTTGCCCTCTATCTTTATTAAAATATTCTAAGGAAGACAATGGAAAAGGTAACATCTGAAACCCATGGAATTAGTAATAGGATTGTATCACATAACTGCAATAAGCTGAATTTCAGCAATGCTGCTTCAATTCCTGCATGCAGTGACAATGCCTGATCTACTCTGGCAGATAGGGAAGCTGGAGGACATGTGTAACCTTTCCTTTAAACATGCTTTCAAGTCCTTATTTGAGGGAATGGAAACAATCTCATTGCACGAGGCTGCATTACCTAGCACTGATAACAGGACTAGCTTCCCATTTTCTCTCACACATGTTGGAACATACCTTGCACACTTGTACAAGGCACAGCGACAGCACCACTGCCTTGGGCTCTGTTTTGAGGTCCCTGTGCCACAGATGGACTCCTGGCACTCAGCAAGCCTCTGCCCAGCCACAGCCGCAGCTCCAGGATCAGCAGGGATCTGTAAATGGGCTGTGACAAACCTGCATCATGTGCTATTGTGTAAGGATGGTAAGCAGGCAAACAATCATCAAATGTCTGAAATCGCTTTTGTTTTTCACTCAATCTAGCTCTTACTTTCTTCAAAGCAAACATCCTGCCAATGTATATCATCCCAACCTTCTTCCAAGCTCTCAGTCTTTGGAAGGATTGTTTACCTGCTCATGGAACATTGCTCAACCAGCCCCTTCCATCACCCCTGGCCCTGTCAGAGCAGATCTGCTGTGCCCAAACCCAGGCCCTGCAGCTGTGCTACCTCCATACAATGGAAACCAGGGCAGCTGTTTGAACTAGCTCACTGCTGACCATGTCCTACATTCACCACACATGCAAGAAGTCTTGTTTATGTCTCTGTATTGGTTTGAACTTTGCCCTCTGAAGTGACAGAAGATGAATTTTTCTCTCATCTGCCTTCATGCACTTTCACTGGCCCATCCTTACACAGGAAGATTAACAGAAATCCTTCTCACTGTACTTTTTTAAAGGTATATTCCCATTCTCTGCTCATTTTAGCCCACTCTAGTTCAGAAAAGGGATGAGTGGAAGAGATGGAATAAGAGATGAGTGGAAATAAAAAATGAAGAGACTAATAAATTGCCTTGCCTCCATAGGAGCTCTGCCTTGAAGGCTGCCACATGCCCATTTCTTGATGCAACCTTATAAGGTGATCTGACCTAATGAATCATATTATTTATAAGTTATACTGAATATTCACTATGATAAATCTGAAAATATGTGATTAAAAGAACTTTATGCATGTACAGGCTTTTTATCAGAAAGAGAGGACATCTGCATTAAAAGAAAGAATGTCTAAAATCTTAGTTGGAGATGGCAGAAAATTTAGTTCACTTACTAATAACTGAAATGTAATTTCTTTAAGATTCTTCTTCCAGTATAATATGCAGAAATGTAATGGGCCTGGACCATTTGTATTTCTGTCTAGGTACTTACACTTTTGACAAAGGCATTTTATTTTTCTTAGCGGTCTAGCTAAACTTCTGAATTTTTCATCCATTATAAATTTAAATATAAATACGCTGTAACCTTAATAGTATCAGTTTTATTTGTCAGGGTTTTTGAAAACACTTGGCACTATATGATGCTTTCCATTCATCAAACTAAAATGAATGTGAATAAAACAGCAGTAATAGTAAGTTTTAAAAGGTTAATGGCATAATAGCAAAAGGAAAAGGAATGTAGGAGGAAAAAAAAAAAGAGAAAAAGAAAAAGAAAGCATTGTAAAATATAAATACAAAAATTGAAAATCTTCGAGGAGTTTTGAAATATACTGGGAAGAAAAACTAAGCATTGCCAACAAGTCACAGGTTACGTAGTACAAGGGAAATTAAAAATGTTGCCAGAAGGGAGTTGTAATGGTTTTGTATCTATAATTCATTAATCTTGGGGGATGCAAGATTACATAATGTCCTACAGAGTGTTTTGTGCATTCATAAGTTGGGACAGCGTATGAAACACACAGACACTTTGGAAATTATTGACTCACATTTTCCTGACTGTGTTGAATGCTTTCATGGCTTGAAGTTCTATTTCATGCCAGCGGTAAGACAGAGTGAAAGAATAAAAAAGCATATTCACTTCCCAATCAATCATTAGTTTAAGGTAACAAAAAGGCTGAAAAAGACACATGTGAAATGGCAGAAGTAAAAATGGGCACATATGAACCATGGGACTCAGAACAGGAAGGCTAGAATTGGAAGAGTTCAATTGTTCTTCTTTCTGAAGAAGGGGAGAGGGAGAATTTGGGGCACATACGTTGCAGAACACTTGCCATTCCCTGCTAAAAAAGACCTGAGGATACAGGTGCATGGGAAGCTGGATATGAACCAGCAATGTGTCTTCACAGTCCACAAAGCCAAATGCATCCTGGACTGCATCAAAAGAAGAATAGCCAGCAGCGTGAGGGAGGCGATCCTGCTCCTCTGCAATGTGATGTGAGACCTCACCTGGAGTACTGTGTCCAGATATGGAGTCCTCAGTACAGGAAAGACGTGGATCTGCTGGACAGTGTCCAGAGAAGAGCCACAAAAATGATCGCAGGGATGGAGCACCTCTCCTGTGAGGACAGGCCGAGAGCTGGGGTGTTCAGCCTGAAAAGAGAAGGCTGTGAGGTGACCTGGTAGTGGTCTATCAGCATCTAGAGGGGCAGCAAGAAGAAGGGGACAGACTCTTTAGCAGGGCCTATTCTGATAAAAAAAAGGGAAAATGGTTTCAAACTCAAAGAGGGTAGATTTAGGTTGGATATAAGGAAAAAGTCTTTTAGAGAAGGTGGTGAGGCACTGGATATGTTGAAAGCCCCATCTCTGGAGACATTAAAGGTGAGGCTGGACCAGACTCTGAGCAACCTGATCGAGCTGTGGATGCCCTGTTTTTTTTTCAGGGGAATTGGACTGGACGACTTTTAAAAGTCCCTTCCAGCTCTAAGGATTCCATGGTTGTATGATACACATCAAGCGAAAGATAAAAGGATGGTGAGAACCTGAAAATAAGGTCAAAGAAATAGAGTTACACTGTAACGAAGGAAGAAAGAAAAATCAATTCTGAAAATGAGATATTATTGGAGAAGGGGGTAAGAGAACAGAGAATGAATCCTAAAGTTTAAACACAAGCTCAACATATGAGCAAAAAAGATGAGGGAAAGAGAGATATGACAATGGTACCTTATCTAAATTAAGAACCTATCTTTCATTTCAGTTGAGCAGGAATTCTTAGAAATGTCTTTCTACATATCATCCCACATTTTCCAATTGGAAGAGAAGGGCAAATACAATTCATCACAGTAAACCAGTAAATACTGCAACTTTCACACCTTTGACTTCAATCATGAGAATACCTGTGGCATATCCCTGATGCTTCCAGATGTCCCAACTCTGGTACTCCTCTTTGGTTTCAGAGGCGCGTTGTGCCAACACCGTAATCAGGAATGCTTCCTGAAACAGCTGTTTTTCAGGCCCTGTAGTGGGATTCTAGGAAGATGAGATATATATTGTACCCATCTTTACTGCCTTTCAGGATAAACTGCACTCAGCAGTGAAGATGAAATGGATATGTGCTTTTCCTCAGTTTGGCACGGTGTCTTTTCACTCGATACCTCGTTCACCCAAACCCACAAGTGCAGCATCCATGAGGACAGCTGGGAAGCAACAGAGAACTGATGTCCTTGGGAAACCTTGCGGCCAGTACACAGGCCATGAAAGTTTTGTGTGCTAAGGTGCGATGGAATTGGTGAAGAAGCCAAGCCGAGACCTTTCAGGCCCATATCAACATTCCTCTGCAGTGCTTTACAAAGCAGCAAGCAGATGATATATATTTCATAGTAATCACCAAAATCATGGCAAAATATTTTGCCTGGCTACAAAAAGTACCAATATCAACCAAGTATCTCGTGAGATGTAGGATTTGATAGTTAGTGAGGGACAACTGCAAGAAGCATGGAAAGAAAGTGCATGCTAATAGACATAAAGGAGCAGCTTGGTTTGCACACATTAATATCCCATGGCCAGCCAAAGGTCTGTGAAAGCCAATTGTTTCTTTGCCCATCGATCTAAAACTGCCTTCAAATTGCTTCTAGTTTTTCTTAATTGCTATCTTCCTGTAACCACTTGACAGTTTGACAGAGACTGCATTTCTGCGTAATTTGTCCTTTTTTATTTAGTTAGACTGAGGATTAGGGTGTGGTTAATAGCGACTTGGAAGAAGTAAATTTCTTTGAATTTTTTTTTTTTTTTTTTTTTTTTCTCTCTTACAACTATGTGTGTACAGTTACACAGAAGGGGAGGGCTTATTACTTACTACAAATAAATGGCTATGCCCAAGAAATCACAATCATAAATCCTTGGATCCTTTTCATTCTCTCTCAGTTATCACCACACTATCCCAGTGACTTATATGCTCTGTATTAACATTTCAACCTGCCACTTCCATGTACACTCAAGCCTGTTACTGTGCACCCGTCTTCATCCACTTGCATGTCCTAATCAATGACAATCAGGGTTTCTTGGTTTAATCTGTGTTTGATTCATGTGAATGGCTAGAATGAAAAGTCACTAGAAATATTGTGTTTAAAGCACAGGAGGATTAGCTGGCACCACCACCAGCAGTGAAAGACTGCTAATTGAGCACTTCCCAATAACTTACTGATTCTAATCAAATCTCCTTAAAGAAGCATGCCAAAAGCAACAACAACTATTGCATGAGGAAACAACAGTAGGTAGCGGATAAACGGCACTGGAAGAATTAATGAAGACACCCCATGCTTTTCAAAGAATTATATTCAGATTCTAATTGGTGTTTGTCCATACGTCTATGACAAGAAGGCACCTTAAATTACAAGAATGAGAATCACATTTTTAAAATTGCTATCATTTGAAGCATTATGTTCTCTTAAAAATAAGCAAAGCTCAAGGGAAATCCATTAATGAATGTCCGTACATTGTGGTTAATAGAAAGCTCTCACCAAAAACTAAGCTATCAGTTTTCCTTTAGACAGAGAGTGTAAAAATAATAATCCTCAAAGAGCATTTTGATCAAATATATCCCCTCAGATAAGGAAAAGCTACACAGAACCATATCTTGACTGATAATATGCACTGATCAAAAAGAACATTTCCAGAAAGTCCTGTTTAATACATAGAATCACAGAATGGCCAGGGTTGAAAGGGACCTCAAGGATCATTAATCTCCAACCCCCCTGCCACATGCAGGGCCACCAACCTCTCCATTTAATGCTAGATCAGGCTGCCCAGGGCCCCATCCAGTCCGGCCTTGAACACCTCCAGGGACGGGGCATCCACAATCCACATCTCTCTGGGCAGCTGTTCCAGTACCTCACCACTCTCTCTGTAAAGAATTTCCCCCTGACGTCCAACCTAAATCTCCCCTCCCTCAACTTCAAACCATTTCCCCTCATCCTGCAGTTATCAACCTTTTCAAAGAGTTGATTCCCCTCCCCTCTGTAGGCTCCCTTTAGGTATTGAAATACTACAGTGAGGTCACCCCGCAGCCTTCTTTTCTCCAGGCTGAACAAGCCCAGCTCTCTCAGCCTGTCTTCATAGGGGAGGTGCTCCAGTCCCCTGATCACCTTCGTGGCCCTCCTCTGGACCCTCTCCAACAGCTCCCTGTCTTTTTTGTACTGGGGATTCCACACTTGGATGCAGTATTCTAAAAAGGGGGCTCACAAGAGCAGATTAGAGGGGGACAATCACCTCCCTGTCCCTGCTGGCCACCCCTCTTTTGATGGAGCCCAGGATACCATTTGCTTTCTAAGCCACAAAGGCACACTGCTGGCTCATGTTAAGTTTTTCATCAATCAAGACCCCCAGGTCCTTCTCCACAGGGCTGCTCTCAAGGACCGCTCCTTCCGGTCTGTATGGATGCCTGGGATTCCTCTGGCCAAAGTGCAAAACTCTGCACTTTGCCATGTTCAACCTCATCGGGTTCACCCAGGCCCACCTTTCTAGCCTCTCGATGTCCCTCTGAATGGCATCCCTTCCTTCAACCGTGTCGACTGCACCACTCAGCTTGGTGTTGTCAGCAAACTAGCTGAGGGTGCACTCAATTCCGTCATCGATGTAATTGATAAAGATGTTAAAGAGCATCGGTCCCAAGACAGACCCCTGAGGGACATCACTTGTTACCAGCCTCCGCCTGGACATAGAGCCATTGATGACCACCCTCTGTCTGCGGCCTTTCAACCAGTTTCTTATCCATCGAGTGGTCCACTCATCAAATCCACATTCCTCCAATTTGGAGATAAGGATGTGGTGGGGGACCATGTCAAAGGCCTTGCTCAAGCCCAGGTAAATGACACTGGTCGCCTTTCCCCTGAAATAAATCCCACAGAAATACATAGAAATAAAATATTACAGCAAGGTTGGCTGTTGTAGTGGTGAATTGTTATTAATTTTAGATAAATCTTCGACAGCTGTTGGAGTATTTTGCTGTGCGTATTTCCAATGTGTGATCAGCTAAGGATCCTGCAGTTGAGATACTTGATGGTTGGTGCTGTAAAGAGGAACAATTGCATGCAGGAGACCCTCTCAGCCTTGAAGCACTGTGATGGATTTTAGAGCTGACACTTTTTGCATTGTACGTGGATCTGCGCCGATGGTGTGTTCAAATATGCTCTTTTGTCTCAGATCAAATGATCTAAATTGCCTTCAACTGAGTTACTGAAGAAACTGTCACTGTCATCTTGGGAATTCTTCCCATCTTAGAACAGATTTTTTGCTGTTTGTTTTTTGTTTGTTAAAGCCACTGCCATGTTGATTGTTGGGTTGAATTGCTGTTTCCTGGAAATCAATGCAAATTCCCTTCAATGTTAAGATTTTTTACTGTAGTCCTTTCATTCAAAACCTGAATTTTTTTTTTGGTCCCACCTCCCCCATACTGACAAGCTGGTAACATTTCTGAAGATATTGCCAAATATATAGTGCACAGAAAAGCCTATTGGTTTTATAAAGTTAGGGATCTTCTTTAAGAGCTGCTGGATAGGAAATTCTCAGTATTTGAAATGTCACAGGAATCTTTTTAGTACCTCTATCAGCAATAGTGACTACAAGGTTTTTGAGTGGAGTGACTCAGTCCTGTCAGCCCCTGCAAGTTTATCTGGAGATCACAGTGATGCCCAGAGTCTTATCTGTCTCTGCTATCTCTATCTTTGTTATGTCTCCTATACCAGCAATCACTTTCCCAAAAGCATTTTCCCCTTGAATCAAGCAGGATACTTAGACCAAGTTCACTGCTAAGAGGTCACTTAGTGGTTTTCATTCAGGTTCTCTTTACTTAAACAACAAAGCAAAGCAGCTTTTCCAACAGTGATACTCTTCCCTCACACCAACCACTGAGGCTTCAGTGTTCATCAGTTGCACTCTCAAGTTTGCTCACCACAACTGCCTTCACAGCAAGTCTGTGTTCTCAACTGCTGCACTCCATGCTCAATGTGAAGCATAGTCATGGTTATCCTGATCAAGTGTTTGGATTACATAGGATGCAACCTTGCCATGCTTATGTAATTTCTATTTACCAGTGAATTTAGAATCATAGAATCACAGAATCACAAGGTTGGAAACAACCTATAAGATCATCTAGTCCAAACGTCTCCACATTACCACTGCTACCACAAGCACTAAACCAGACTTTGCAGCGCCTCACCCAGATGCCTCTTGATCACTGCCAGGGACGGTGACTCCACCACCTCCATGGGCAGCCATTCCAGTGCCTGACCACTCTGAGAGAAAAAATTCTTCCTTAAATCTTACCTAAACCTCCTCTGGTACAACTTGCGGCCATTTCCCCGGGTCCTGTTTGTTGCCCGGGAGAAGAGGCCAAACCCCTCTTCACCACAACCTCCCTTCAGGAAGTTGTAGAGTGCAATGATGTCTCCCCTGAGCCTCCTCTTCTCCAGACTAAACATCTCAGCTCCCTCACCCGCTCCTCATAAGACTTGTGCTCCAGACCCCTCACCAGTGTCGTTGCCCTTCTCTGGACAAGCTCCAGGGCCTCAATGTCTTTTTTGTAGTGAGGGGCCCAAAACTGAACAGAGTACTCAAGGTGTGGCCTCACTAGTGCTGAGTATGGGGGGACGATCACCTCCCTGCTACCTCGTTTAAGCTTGTGAATATATAACCTGCAGGTATCTAACCATTACCTGTAAGAGCAAGTTGCCTGTGACTAGTCCAGATGACCATTACTCAACATTTCTAAGTAGTTAGTTCATGTAATCCCATGCTCAGTTATAACCAGATGCTCAGCAGCCTGAAAGGCAGGTGTCAGGGTGAAGGCATAGACATGGCCAGCCAGGGCTGGGCCAAGATATTGCCAGCACAGCAGCTGTGAGAAGCAGCTGGTCAGCTCCTGGTCCCCATTGCAGCCCAAGCTCAGCCAAGCTGAGAGACTTACCTCCCTAAAACAGACTTCTCACTTCTTTTTATATTTCTTTACCAGCACGAAAGCAAACACACATTTGAGAATGAAAGCCATGATGATCTGGAGCACTGCCCTTCTGCCCACTGACCACTCAACTGCAGCAGCCTCTGCCAGCAGCCCCACAGCAATGCGAACAAGGAGGTCTGTGACCCCAGGAGCTGGTCACCAGCCCTTCCACGTGGGTACCCAGGAAGGAATGGCAATTTGTTCTCTACATGTTAAACAGTTTCAGATTAAGCTCTTTTGTCACGAAAAGCAAAACCTCTCCTCCTCAGTCCCAGGAACTGACAAGATAAAGGTTGTGCATATCAGCAATTTACAATAGTAAATGGTTATAGATTATGTTAGCATGAATTAACAACAGTGGTTACATAACAAGCATTATATTGATCTCTATGATCATTTCTGTGATCTTATTTATCATTTCAGTGACTACTGATCTTTTTTATTGGACTGATTAATTCTTACTGCTGTTCCACATATAAAGCTTAGCAATATCAAACAAGCTCTTATAAGCTATGAGAAGCTGCAGCGGTGTGTATCTCACAATGCTCTCACCTCCTTCTCTCTTCTCCCAACTTCTATAAATCTCCAAAACATCCCAGCCCCTTACTCCTTGAAGTTATTCTCATATCACAGCAGTGATGAACTTTCAGCACACTGGCCTGGCTACAACACTCATTTTCTGAGTTGCTAGCCTTGAGGAACACTTTCTCATACGAAAGTGCTGCTGATTTGTGTCACACAACTGAATTCCCTCACATCTCATTTCACTGCCACAAGGGTCCATTTAAAAAAGGAAAACATGCTGGTGTGAAGGAAGATCAGTGTGAAGCAAAGGGTGTGGCTTATCGTACTCTTTGCGCCAGGTTCAGTCTACAGAGGAAGAAAGCTATTCCTAAAGAGCTATCCTAGACTTGTCAAAAGCATTTTTTTTACAGATAAAGGCAAACACAGGCTATAATTGAACTAGCAGTAAGGAAAGGAAAATATTAAGCCATGCTGTAAAGGCTGAAAGAGAATGAAGTAGAACACTTGGGAATTCTTTCTTCTGCAAAAACAAAACAAAACAAAACAAAAAACACCAACAAACCACGTGTTTATGTCATCTAGACACTAAGTACACTTCTTTGAGAAAAACTGCTATATTATCTGAGTAAACATGTCAGTCAAAGACAACAACCAGCAATTTACAAAAATGATGCTTGATTATTTAACGCTGAAAAAGTATGGTTCCATGGGGAGAAATGTTTTTATTTACATACTGTATCTGGAAGAGTTTCAGGTTGAGACTGCATAACCATAGCAAATATTAAAGGTTTTGTTAACTCAGCAAAACTCCCCATACCTACCACTGCATTTTCAATTGCCCTTGGCTGTAGTTTCTCTATGTGGCTCCTTGACACAGTCAATTTCTCACTCCAGGTACCTTCCAAGAGACACAGTTCTGCCAAAAGGGAAAAGTGAGCTTCTTGTTTTTTGAGGAATAAGGCAGATCCTCAAACTGGGATCTAGCACGGTGATTCTTGAGCACTCCTATTTATGTCACTGTGCTCAGCGCATCACCTGATTAGACTTCAAACTGTTAAATACATCTACAGACAAAAGGAAATGAGAAATTACACATTGTTCCCCAGTTGTTGAGGTAATCATTACTGTAAGCTAATTTTCTCATTGTACTTCTGTGGGGTTTCTCCTAACTTAACATTCTTTTAAGGTTGCCTGTGTTGAGGGAATTATCTTGTTTTTCAAAGCAAATTTTAGCTGATTACTAAGTATTTACATACTGTAATTTGAATGTCTAATTATACAATTAGTGTAAATACATGTAATATGGTTTATTTTTCACAAAAGCTGATAAGGTACATTGCTTTTTGCATTCCAGTGTTGGGAGATTTTTGTTGCTTGTAATACAGAACCCAGACATTCACATTAAAAGCTCCTGGTAAAAGACGCTTTCTCATCAATCAGCATTTTCCAAACAACTCAAAACACTCTTCAGACAAAAGTGTTGAAAGTGATGTTCTGAGGTTTTTTCCCCTTTCCATGAAGCCAAGAGGGCCATCTGCCTTACTGCTAAAGGCTACAGCTACCAACACTGCCTTTAACTATTAAATTTAGTGATTGCTTCAAGTCTCTGTATTTCCCCCTTGCAAGAGTGAAATATAAAACTCCTTCTATCTTAAAATACCCAGCACTACATGGAAATTCATGTGCTGACTCTATTAATACACTGCTTCTGGCCTAAAGAATGGTTTCCTATAAAATGTATTGAGATTTACAGTGATACTCCATTTGATAAAGTAAGGAAAAGAGCACTTGGGAAGATGAGTGGAGAAAAATTTGCTCCAGTTTTGGAGCTGCTTCCTTTCAAGCAGCTATATATAATAACTTCCTAATTAGTGGGCAGGAAGGTGTGTCTTTACTCTTAATTGCTATAAGGTGCTGAGCCGTAGAGAGCTGTCAGTCTACTTAGCTCCTCCTCTAAAATCTCAAACGTTTCTATATTTACATTTCTCTAACTCCGAGGCCTCAAATGTAATTATATTTCTACATGCTTTATAAAATCTGACGTAGCACTACAGCAAAATATTAATCGGTGCCTTTGTGAACAGAAGCTTACAGTGCAGTAGGCACATCCATCAACCATGGGCAGAGCAGGACTCACTCAGCAGGTACGCAGTATGATTAACAGGGAGCAGGCCCATGGGGACAAAAGAGAGGGGACAAGAGTTACTGTGATGGAGCACAGAAGAACACAGAGCACAAAGAAGACGTCCCATTTCACTGTCTTATTACTCATGGGGCAATCCGTTCGCAAGTGACTCATTTTTAGAAACATTTAACTCTCCAGAGATGCAGCACCAAACAATAGTTAAAACAATCACTTATATACCAAATACACAGAACACAGATTAATACCTAATTCTTTTAAATTACTGTACTCATTTTCAAAAACTGAATATGAGCAGAATAGCTTCCATAGTATCTGTGGAAGTTTACGCTTTGAGTTTCAATATGATTTCCTCTCACTTAAGCTACTGTTGAGCTTGCATGTTTCCCCTGCCCTAATGTTGACTTTATCTTTTTTTTAAATGAAAAGCCTTTTTTAATGGATCTTTCCCTATTACCTATGTAATGTATTACCTATGTAATGACTGTTTTAAAGAACATGATATAAAATAGTGCTTTATGTTTCCTTAATTTAGTATACAACCTGCAATGAAATCAACTTCAGTTAGATACTGGATTGTGGAGTACATCAGAAAATCTCATGAACATTAGTTACATCATGTAATCAATATGAAGCTTTAACTAAAGTTAAAACAGCTACTTCTGTTCCTCAAATATCTTTTATAGTAATGTCCTTAACAGAACTCCCCTTTCAAACGGCAACAATAAGAAAAGCAAAATTAAAACCACTGGCACCCACAGGAATAAGATCTGTGCCCTGTGTCTTGAGATGGCTAAGTCTCAGGATGGACTAATCTGTTTATAAGGAACATGAAAACAAACTCTGAAAGTGTGTAATATTTTCTAAAGGTAGGTACAGATTCTGCTGTCCTTAATCACACCTCACAAAAATGTATCCTATAAAATGAGTATATCAGAATTAAAACAACAACAACAAAGTTATTCACATTCCAAATACACATCAGAATAATTTTTAATACATATTTCTTAAAATCCTGAGCCTCTCAGTAGAACATAACCAGGTTTTAAGGCTGTTGAACACCTACTTAACTTATTTTTAGGTCTCTCTGGCCTCAGTGAAACATAAGGAGGCATCTAAATTTCCTGTTTAATCAAGACCTCAGTTATTAGGATATTAATGCATTTACAACATGTTTTTTTCTATTGCAACATGCAATTTACAAATAAAATGAGAGGAATATTATTTTTGGCAGCATTACCCAAGGGAGGCTGGATCTATAAACACATGGATGTAATGCATTTGTTAATGCAATTCTTTTTCCATTCTCTGACAGTTATAGTATAAATAACATTTTCACCATAGGAAGCAATCCAAATACAATGAAAACAGCATATTAATATCTCTTAAGGTAATCTTCAACTTTGTAGCTGTTTTAGGGCTACATTTTGTGAGAGACTATAACAGACCAGACAGAAACATGAGGCTGCAGCCTCTAAATCACATCACGTCCTGCTCCAAACCTCACTATGAGAGTTGAGCTATACATCGTGCTGCCTTGCAGTGGAAGGGAAGTATTTCTGCGTCACTTGATGATAAATGTTTAGACATTATTCTTTCAGCTAATTCTCAGCACTGGTGTGGGCCCTCCGCAAGTCTGGAGTCTGACCTGAAAGCCTGGGCAGACAGGAAGGCAGGATGCAGCCCCAGGTCCTCTCCCACAGTCAGTCGGCATCCAAACGCTTTTCTGAGAATGTGGAAGAGGGGCCTCTGTCTAGTTCACATATGGAGCTCACATCTACTTCACAACCTGCCCATCAAAGGCATTTCAATCCCACAGAAAACCTAACCATCCAGATTCCTTGGCTAAGCGAGATTGGAAAACCTCTTGTATCAGACAGAATAAAGCAATTCAGTCTGTATCAAAACGGAATAACTTGCAAATAAACAAATGCTTACCAACCACTCATTTATATGTGATGGACTAAGGAGCAGACATTTGAGTGTGACAAACAAATCTGAAATCACCCTGGATTCAAAGCAACGCAAGGAATCCCTAAGATGTTTTTTTCCAAGAACTTGCCAGTTAATTAAGAAACACAGAGAAGCAGAAAATCAACAGATTGGAAAACTCAGCAAAAGATCCAGAAGTTGGAAAAAAAAATGTGGCTTGTGAATATTTTGTTCAAATTAGTATTCTGGCAGCTACATTTTGAACAAGCTGTAATTTGTATAAGGCACCTTCTGTTAAATTTGTGGCACAGAATTACTAGGAATGATCCAACTTGAAATCAAAACATGGACTTCTATCAGTACGTTTATTTACCTTTCCTCATTCAGGCCTGGAATACCGAGAATGAGATATTTCAAGTAAAAGAATACAGATCAACACAAAAATAACTTTCCTTCAAAAATAAAAAATGTGCTTTATCTCTCCACAGCAACTAAAGAAAAGAGGACCTGAATAAGCCTTTGGCCAATACTCGAGTTCTGACAGCCATTGTTTTACATACTCATTTTGTGCAATACTCAAACCCATGGCTAGCAGTGAGGTTTTCAGGAAAGAATTAAGAAAAAGGCTAATCTATCAGCTATGTTGTCAACACTACACTTAGAGAGATGAAGGCAGAAGTATTAGTCTGTCAAAATCAAAGCCCTGGACAATGCTCACTTCTGCAGAGTGGCTGAATTAAAAAATTATGCCACATATTTTATTTTTGAGCACTTACTAAAAAGCTAAATCACTTAAAGCAGAACATGCAGCACAATAGTGACAAAATAATCTGGTACAAAAACACAGTTGACAAATTATAACTTAAAGAAAAACGACTGACTGTTTTTGCTAGGATAATATGGAAACTAATGGGAAAATAGATCAAGCAGCATGAATTGCTAAAACAAGAAAGCAACAAAATTATTTTAGCTGTAGTGTAATGTGTGTTCATGTCATCACCATCACTTCTGAACCAATGTTTTATACATCTTGATTTCATGCTCTTTATAACTAGCAACATCAGACAGTGTTACATTCAATACAAATACCTAGGAGTCCAAACAGGTAATTTTGCTTTCCCATCATTGATCAGATATACATTTCTCAAAGATATCCAAAGTTGTTCCACAACACAAATATTTTCTGAACATCTCAAACAAGAATGGTTATTATAGTCACTGATACAGAGAATAATGTTCTAATACCAGTCAAGCCTTAGAGGCCACTCAGCATAAGGAGTGTTGTAGAGCTATTTAGAACCACACCACTGATTCCAGCTGTGCTATTTCGTCATTTTATAGGGTGCCTTGTGCACCGTTTCTCTAAAATATTTTATGCATTCAGTAAGGCCGTATCTTAGTAATTGAATGACACAAAGTATGCACATACCTGATCTACAATTCATGACAACAAAGAATATTTTAGCTTTGACAGAAAGTGTGATATATATCTCATCTTTGATTCTTTTCATTTCAAACAAATGGCTTTCATAACCAGTACCAAATTGTCACAATGCAACCAGTTTTCATACTTTGTTGATTAAAATATGATTATTAGAATGAAATTAGAAAGATAAGATTTCTAAATAGATGCAAACAGTGATTATGGATAACCCTAAGGAAAACCCTGGAAGTTATAATAACAGACATTAACAGACAGCCTTGCAAAAAGTATGCTGGAAACTATCATTTCCCAGGTTCTGAAAGAACTGCATTCATCCTTCTCTATTCGTTATTAGAAAGTAAATAATTCTACAGGCAATATGAACTACACAGTCACGTAATATTTTAGGTTGGAAAAGACAAAAGGAGATGATTGAGCCCTGCATCATCAGAACTTGATCCAAGGTGAGCTGAACATCACAATCTGCCTCAAAAAAGGGGACCAGATAGCCAAATCTATGAAAAAAATATTTGTAGGGAGGCACTAGATGCAATTCCACCTTCTGTCACAAAAAGGATTACATAACACCAGAAACAAATAGAAATACTATAGTCATATTCATCAGAACCACATGGTATACACAGACGAAGCCTAAAAACAACTTCATCAAACACCCCGAGTACTGGCACAGCCTCCACACTCATTTATTTTTTGTAGCTCATGATACAAACAAATGTCCTTCAATACAGCTCCAGACAGCCTGTGTCAGGCTTTACAATATCAGGAAAAAAAAACAACAAAAACATTGCCAAACTCACCACCCCCAGAACAGAGGGGTTGCAATTCTGAGAAATGCAATGAACATCTCAGGAGGTAAACTGCTCACGATACCAAAAGGAAAATACAGATGTGTGTGAAAAATGGAACAATAAGGTGTTACACGGGTTAAATACCAGGACAAACTTGTGATCTAGGATGTCCATCCTATATATACATATGCAAGAGTCACAGTCTACCTTCAGGTTCCCAAATAGGTATAGCAGAACAGGCTTGGGACCCCAGTCTGGTCACAAAAGATGGAATAACAGGCAAGTATCTACACCTTCACTTGGGTATCTGAACAAAAACTGTCTGCTGAAACATCTTAAACATTTTCTTAGTATCTTCTTCAACCATAAAATCATGACAGCATAGAAATAGAGCAAATTTATTACAACTGCAGGTTGATAACTCTGCATCAGCCAAGTTGTCCTGGTACATTTTCACATAAAGAGTAGGACTCTTCAAATGCCATTAAGAGCTGCAATTTCACTTTCAAACTCTGCAGAAGCAGCATACACAAACTCCGGCAGCCACTGGCAAAGCAAAATGTCTATCATCAATGAACTGCAAAGTTAAGCCTAATGGGAAGAAGACTCAGCAGTCAAACCACTTTGTGAATAAAGAAAAAGCTCGCACTGGGTAAGCTACCTGCTTACCCGAGCAGCCCTCCAAATCAGCAGTGTTGCTCTTCAGACATCACATCAAGCTGCTGCACCAGTGGTGCTTTGTGAAGGAGTCACATAAATGACTATGGAAAGAAAAAAAAAAAAAAAAGCTTTACTTTCTTCTGTTTGACATATAATTATTTTTCTCTTCATGGGTAGAAGTATTCCTAAACAAAGTCTTATCATGAACTTATTAGCATGCATGTTCTGTGCTCACATTTAGGTTCTATTTATAAAATCAATTCTGTTCTGGGGCTCTGACAAACACAACTGAAATGCAGCTGCGTGACATGTTGATAATTTTCATTAGTTCTAAAAAGCTTCTGTAGAAATTACAGCCTTCTTTGTTCTAAATAAATCATCTCAGTGAACACACAGGAAAGGTGACTTCTTTATATTTTCTCATTTCTGAATGGAAAGAAAGGGGAAGCAAAGATGATGACAAAAACTGGAAGGAAGAAGATGAAAACATAGAAATCACAAGTGTCCATTCTTGAAGTTATGTGAAATGGGAAAATCTCCATCACTGACAGAGACAAATGTTTACTGAAATATGCATTATTTACACATTATTTATTACGTTGGGTGAGCGAATCAATTTTGAAAAAGGTTGTTATTTCAAAACTTTTAAAAAATGAAGAGCAATTCAGCAGCTACGTAATTGAACTAACAAGTGAACATATATTTCTTGTGCAAAATATACAGTGGAGTTGGCAATGTTTCTTCTTTGAGAATTAGATCATGGTTAAAAAAAATAATAATAAAAATTAAATACTTGAAAACAGTAAGAAGGAGAAAAATACAAGGAAAATGTGACAGAACTGTCTTCAACTAAAATTTCATAAAGGATATGAGAGTAAAAGTAAGCTTTATTTTCCCCATTGGGTAAAGCAAACTGAGGACATGTGATAAAGAAGGTACATAAGACTGTGCTATTTTTCCCTGACAACTTTTTGGTTGCTTTTGTTTTATTTCCATAGAAAACCATTTAAATTTTCGTTGAAGACTACCTGAATGTATTTTTATCATTAGGGACATTTGCTGAAAACTCAGACACTCTTCCGAAGTACTCCTCAGGCATCAGAAATATAGAATAGCTGCCAAGAATAAGAGTAAAAAAGAAATCACCTCATTACTACTGATTTCAATTACTCAAATTTCAGTCATTTATTTGTTTGTTTTTTTTTTTCCAAGGTATAATTTCATAAATTCTCCTGGCTATTCGTAAGTCACTGAGTTTGTAAATTTATCACAGAAGTGGGAAAAGGGGAAAAAGACATTTTGCTGTACTAAGCACATTCAGAATAATGTAAGGTGCCTTCTGTTCAACTGAAGGGGACACACAGAATGATCCAGCACAAAGCACAGAGAACACCACTGTGCAGCTGCACCTCACCCAGCCCAGCCCTGGACAAAGTGTTCCTCACCCAGCAAGCAACATAAGATCCCCCTCTACATCCCCTCACCAAACCCCAAGCTCCCAGAATACAAGGAGCTGCCCACACTGATCCCTGCACACATGCTATAGTCCACTGTCGCTCAACCACAGGGCTATGATATCATCCTTCTACTGAGAATCTACAGCTTGCAGGAAAGAAAGATGAAGGTACACCCACTGTTGCCATGTCCTCCTTCTGGCTAGCATAGCAGTTCCCAGTACCCCTTCCTGCATCACCCCACTCTCCAGGGAACTTCCTGGCACACCTCAAGACTACAAACTCCTCTCTAAGCAGGCACGTACAAATCAGCAGCTCCAGTCCTACTGAACTTACCCAGCTCCCATTTAGGGCAGATGTTTGCTGTGCAATATGGACTCAGTATTGGAGCAGACAGATTCCAAACCACTCATTTTTAAGAAGAAAAAAAGAAAAAAAGAACCCAAATGCCACTGAAAAAATAGAGAAGAAAACTGTAAAGCAGACAAGCATCTGAGGACTATACATATCAGCAAGGAAAAAGAAATCAAAAGCAGTCACTTGACTGAAAAGACAAAGTTTTCTCCCCTTAACTCCCAAATGATTTCAGCAGTAGTCTTCTAAGTACCCACGGACCACATCTTTTTAAAGATGATAATTCTGAAGATGCAGACAGACAATGGCAGTGATGTTTATAAGCTCCTGATGACGTTTGTTTCAAAAGAAGTTAGTGCACGAGAGCATTACAGAATTTGCTAACCAATCCTTTAAACATCATAAATATTTTTTGTGCAAGTCACTTTTGAAAATGAAACAAAGGTTTATAAACGGAAATAGTGCTTTTTTTTTTGTTGTTGTTTTTAATGTTCTTCACTTCCCGAATACCAAAATGCAACAAAGTTGGTTGGCTTCCTCATTTCCGATGTGCTTAAAATGCTAGTTAACTTATCCATTTGGGAGAAAACTGCTATTTCTTTAATTCCATAACAGATAATGAGGGCTGGTTTCTTTGTAATTCTAGTATGATATTTTTGTGGGTGGGTTTCAAAGCACGCAGTGTGTAATTAGGGACAACGCAGTTTCTTTGTTTTCTGGTGGATACACAATCAAAGAAAAAGGTTGGTGTCAGCATTACATTTTTGGTTTTTTTTGTTGTTCTGTTTTCTTCTGCTAAGTACACACTGTATGATTGGAAATAAAGCGGAGAGGGAGTCAGTGCTACTATTCATTTGTATGTATTTACACTTTCAATGACATTACATGATTTTAAATGATGTGCTCCGCAGAATACTTAGAGCGAATGAAGATTTGTCCAACTCCAATGCAAACGATTTAGGAAAGAATGGCAATCAGGAAAAATTTGACTGCTCAAATCTTCCTGTTGGACAATTGATAGAAGCCACCGTGAGCCACGTGTGAACCACAAAAAGGAAAATCTCAGTCAAAACTGCCCTCATTCCAATGTGTACACAGAGTTGCACTACTGAAGATAATGAAAAAAGGCTATTCTCTTCAGTTGTTCTTGAAAATGTACATTGTCAGCAGCTCTGCAAATCAGGATAACATTAAATGAATGGTTTGTACATAATTATTGGTTATAACAAAACTATACTGAAAGCAAAATATGCTTTTGTGAAAAAAATTGCGACATCATGCCTGCGTGATTTGTCTTTGTGCAACAGTACTGCAACAAGTGTCTAATGAGTAACCCTATTTAATGTAAAATCAAGTATCATTCTGGTAACCATTTCCATACATTCTTATCAGATAGGCATAATCCTACAATGTTCGTATTCAAAGAGCAGTAGAAAGGACAATACGTGATATGTGGAATAATAATGTATTGATTTACAATCTTCTTCTACCTACAGCTGCACTTGAACGTTTCACTGCGAAAAAAATATGTAGAAAATTCCAACCACTCTTCTGTTTATCTGTGAAGGCAGTTACATAAGTACCTCCTAAGGCAGCTCAGAAGTCTATAAATAGCCTGGTTTTGGGCTATTATATGAAACTAACATGCAGTCAGAGCTGCCCCAGATCGCTGATCATATGACCATCTACACAAGCAACCAAAGGTTCACTCTTTTTTCTGCCTTCCCTTCATTGGACTTTGTTTTTTTGTTTGTTTGTTTTTGTTTTGTTTTGTTTTTTTCCTTGTTCATTTTACACATTTTATTTCAACTGAGCAGAAAGGACTACAGCTCTGTGACTGGTATTCTTTTGAGGTACAAGATCCTATTGAGGAATATCCTATCCCAGTCTGGGAAAGATTCAAACTAAATTCAATCAAATTCAAACTAGATTCAAATTAACTAAAAATCTACACAAAACAGTGAGCGCTCTAATCTACAGTTGGGGTCTATTAGCATTAGAGCTAAGCATGGCTCTCACATAAAATTGCAAATCCACTGAAATAGAAGGAAACTGCTGTTCTTCTTAACGATAATATTAAATTACCTTGTATGCAATGCTGGTATAAATAATGTTAAAACAAATTCTGTTAACAGTTAGCATTAATAAAACATAGTATATACTAGTAATAGATCATTCCCCTGTCAAAGTTGAAAAGACCCTTCTTGCTTATTTATTTTGCTTTGTTTTTGAAAATCAATAGAGCTTTTATTTTCCGTAAATTCCAATCTTATGAATATTCTTTAAGAGGGAAATTAATAATTAATAATTTCCCAAGATTTTATGCCAACCTCTGTGTTACTGGGAATTTCATTTAGCTCGCTAAAGGACTAGATATTTTCTCAAAGCTTTTGCAACAGAATGTCTTTGCCTTGATTGCAACAGTCATAGTGAGAAGAACTGATTAAATAAATTCTTCTAATGCAAACAATATAGACAGCAATTGAAGATGTATTTGAAAATTAATATCATCGATACTTTTCCCAACATACCAATAGAACCATATACCTCTCTGATTTTATTTATTTATTAAGATGTTTCAGAAATTTAGATTTCCCTTAAAATACCTGGAAGCATTTAGATATTCCTCTAAGTATCATTTTCTCTTTTTGCTTTATGTTCACATTCTCTCTGTCATTCAATGGCAGGAGAAGAAAAACCTCCGAAGCCTACAATACTTATTTTACATCAGTTTTATGATACCTGGAACAAGAGAGCTGCAAAACCAGATGCATGTCTATGCAAAAGGCAAATATCTATTAAAATAATGCCCAATCTACTTCAAACTGGCAAAAATGTAACTTACATTCTGATTTGAAATGTAAGTTTAGATATACATACAGACATTAAAGGAACTTCAGACAACAGAGACTACGAAGGCCAGCTGAGTACACTTGCAGACTTTCTGCGCATCAGCTGAGAACCTGTAAATGCTAGCAGTTTCAGATACGTATTATTTCACAAGTCAAATGTTCAGGTAAAAAATATGTATTAACAAATTATCTTGATCATGTATCCTCAGCCGACTGATTTTAAATCAATAACGTTTTCATCACCACACATAGCTCCATGGTGGGATGATTTTGGAGAGTCCCAGTGATTTTAAGCTGCTGCTCTCCTAAACTTTCTACCCCCAACTAGCCCTGCAGATCTCAGGAAAAACTGAACAGAGCCAATCACTTCAGAAGATGAAATTATGCACAGGTGGTAACCAAACTGAAGTAAACAATACTAAATGTGAAGGCAAGGATAATGTATTTACACAATCAACTTCAATTCTACAGTGTTTTCATTTTTGCTTACTGCCATTACACCAATGAAACCCAGAAACATAGAGACAGTAGAGGCAAAGTAAGAGACACAGTATAAAACAAAAATAGAAGACGACACCCAAATATATGTAACATTTTTGAGTATCAAGAAACAAATACAGATTTCTTCCAAAATAATATCTGATTCAAAAACAACAAAGACATTTGTTTGTTTTTTGCGACATTAATATATTTCAGTATTACAAGTATTAGTATGTCATTAAAAAAATAGCAAAGAGTAAATGTTAAAAAGAAAATGTAACACCTAGAATACAAACTCAATTTAAGAGGTCATACAAAGATGCTTAAAACATATATACAAGCTAGTAAAAATTTACGGTCCTGGAAGTTATAATATATTCTCAGAAGAAACAACACATCAGTTGCATAATGCCTGTTTCTTCACCTTGTTATCAGCCAATGCAATCTGAGAAAGCAGGGTGGAGGTTTGTGTTAAAGCTAGCTGGGTTCGTTCCTCTGCTTTTGCACAGCTGTGGTCAGAACTGAGGGACCAGAAGCAGCACACACTGCCAAAGCAGAGGTGCAGGCTGGTCCCCACTGCATCCTGTGGCAGTGAGCACAGACTGGAGAACTTAAACATCTGCCACCTGCCTTGTGTGAATATGTGTAGGACACTCCAAAACTAATGCCTCCTATTTATTTTCATGGGAACTACTACAGATTCAAAAAATCTTACTATTCTTCAACACAGTCATCACCACTTGCTATGCATTTTCACCAGTGATGGACGAGAGCCTGTATATGCCACACTCATGAAAATCTGCACGAGTGGAGGTGATCCACTGTGGTCACTGCTGAAACACACCACCCACCGCCTCACTCTGCTCACATCCACTGTAGGGTGTGTCTCCATAAACATTCAGCAAGTGTTGAGGAATGTCACTGGGTGCCATTTTTTTCTGCATGGAGGAATTCAATTCCACCCCTTTGCATCATACACACTTCCACATCAGATGCCATTTGATCACAGTGCCCCTCTGCTGCCATCTGTCACACGGCAGCAAAAATGGAACGTTGGCAGGAAGGTTTAACCTCTACTGCCATCCCACCAACATTTGTTGTGGGACAAAATAATAAAACAGGAGGCATTACTTTCAGAGCAACCCTTGTTCATGAAGTTCTGAAACACAGTAATCAGGCTCAGTATCGGTACCACTTATATTCACACCTGATTTTGAAAATGAGCACTCCCTATTACATGAGCCCTGCTATGTAAATGAATCATTTGTTGAGAGGGATTCCTGCAAGGTTATCAATATTAAAGATTAACCGAAGTAGTCACACACAAAACCAAAAATTAAATGAAAAGCAAATTCTAAACAAAATAAACAAATATTGGGGGATAAAGGAATACTGGGGCTTGGGCTACATTCTCAAGCTAAGCCAGACTTGGAATCATAAAAGAAGACAAATCCCACAGATTTTCACCTTTAGGTAATGTCACTATATTGATAGAGATGCGGATAAGCAAAATTCACCAGATAGTATCAGAATTTGAAACGTAGAATACCAAATGTTGCTGATGGGTTAATTATGTTTTTCCAAGCTATTCAGATAATTAGATGTACTAAGTTCAGAGCTATTTTTGCAATGACAATGGACTTGTTTTGTTGTGGTCTATTTAACAGACTGTAGGACTTGTTCTCTAAAGCTTGTTTACATTCCTTTACATCCAAACATTATTGATATTCTGCCCTTTGAATTGTAGCGTCACGCCAGCAACACCAGGCAAATAGTTTGAGACAACATAAAACTCACTTCTCAGAGCTTTTGCCAGAAATCAGAATACAGTAGCTCTGCAGGTCTTCCTTACTTGAAAAAGCGCAGACTGCGCTAAATAACTTTTTAAATTTTATTATTTTTATGAACTCTAGACATAATGGCTTCCATTTATATATATACATACATATGTATATACACATATATATATTTATACATACTGAAATTCTTAAGTAGTATACATGCATATATACATATATGTTAGTATGTATGCATATATGTATTAGTATGTATATATATTAGTATATGTATACATATGTATGCATATATACTACTTCAGAATTTCAGTATGTACACATGCATACATATATATATATATATATATATGAGGCACTCCAAAAGAAATGCCACCTATTTATTTCCATAGAAATTACAACAGATACAAACAGCATAATACTATTTGATAGGACAAGTCTTCAGCAACAGAACACTGTTTTTCAACATACTCAACACCAGTAGCTACGCATTTTCACCAGTCATGAATAAAAGCCTGCATGATATGTTCATAAAAATCTGCACCAGTGGAGGCAACCCGCTGTTGCTGTCACTGCTGCTGAAATGCACCACCCACCACCTCACTGTGCTCACATCCATTGGGTACCATTTTTTCTGCATGGAGGAATTTCACAGCTTCCATGTCAGACACCATTTTCTCAAATTGCTCCTCTATTGTTATTTGTTACACAGGAACAAAGGGTAATGGAATATTGGTGGAGAGGTTCAATCTCCATGGCCAAGCCACCAACATCCATCTCTGATGCTGTGGGCCAAAATAATAAAATAGAGGCATTACTTTCAGAGCAGCGTTCATAACAAATGAACACACTCAAAATATGAAAGCTAACAGAAAAGAAAAATGTAAAATTATATGATTAAGCGCTGCTTCTTTCCTTCTGGGTACCATTACTCACACTGTGCAAATGTATCATGCAAAATAACATTAAAACAGAATCTGCATTTTACCCGTGGGTTCATTCAATATTCAAGATGAGTTATAGAAAAAGAAGCTAATTTAGGATGAAAATAAAGCACTTAATAATAAGACTTTTTAAAATTGGTATTCAAGGATCAGTTCAAACACAGATATGTAAAAAACAATGTAGGCTCCAGTTTAAGTCACTTAAATATCTAGTTTTCCTACATAGTGCACATCCCAAGAGACCTGTAAGAACTGTCCTCTTGCTTTAGTTAAAAAAATAGAATAAAATAAAATAAAAAATACAAAAATAATAAAAAAAAAAAACACCAATTGCTATTATTATTTTTAATAGTACTCTACATATTATCACTCAAATGCATTACTGGAACATATATAAGAGCTCAGAAAGTTTTGAATACCAACTTGAATACTTTAGCCTTGTTAGTATTATATTTCCAATGTTACAATTACGTGGGCTGGAAAGGATTACACAGTAGTGAATCACCTTATGTAGGCAAATTTTTAGATGAATTTCCTTTGTGTGTTTTATCTTATAATCCCAAGATATAAAACTACATCAATGCCTCATCTTTTCAATTTTTTTTATTATTAATCCTTCATGCAAATTAGAAATGACAATTTATTTATTTATTTTTAACATTCAGCCAAAGCAGCTTTGCTGCTTTATTCCTGTAGCTTACAGTTCAGCTGGAGATTCATTTTCTCAGAGGATTCATATTCTCTGACCGTAACTGCTTTGCTTCTTTAAGCAGTGCACTCACTGTGTACAAAACTGAGATCGCAGGACTCCATTTCTGTGTTCTTCATTGAAAAATATTATTCTTCAGGTGGCAATTAAATAAAGTGTGAAACAATATTTGCCTCCTTAAGGGGAAAACCTCAATTTAGTCCTTGCAATACCCTTGAGTCTTGAAGAAAAAAACTGAGCTGATGCATACAAGAGCTGACATGCTGAGCATAAGATTGTACAGTGGTTTTGGTCAATTTAAGCAAGGATTGCACAGGACATCCCTGCCCTGACTTTGCGTGTCCTTCCCCTGAGTTAGTACTATACTTTTATGAATACACAGGAATCCAGTTCCTCCTCTCCCACCATCCACCTTCCTTCACTCGTAATTCTTTGCTAGATCCATACCCTTAATTTTCCTCGCACTTGGTCACTAGGTGGTCACTATACAGAGAAAATAATAAACACAACTTAAATGCAGAGCAAAGAGAATTAGGAAGCACCATTACAGTCCCGATCATCCCAGTAGTGAGTTAGCATTCTCTAAACTGCGATAGATGACATCCTGCAATAAAATTTAAGATTGCCTCCCCCTGCTCACAATACAGCCATATCTTATGGTTGTCACAGCACGTGATAGCTCTGGAACAGGAGCAGCAGACAACACCATGGAGATATCCATAACGTACCAATCCCCCCAAAAGAAAATGAGAAGAGCTCACCGTACCAAAGATAAGAGAGGATAATGCTAGAGTCTACTCAGAAAATTTCCCAAGTTATGGACCAAGCATCTATCCTGCTGAAGAGAACTTGCATGTTCAACTATTTTATTTTTTTTAGTAGCTTTAATTATTTTGGTGGTTCTGACGCTATGCAGAAGCAGCTTATTTAGTACAAAACATGCCTCTAAGTCACTCTACTCGTATTTACATCTAGAACAGACTAAATTGCAAACAGCAATTCATAATAAATAAAATAAAACCACTGACACAGGAGGAACTGCATTTCTCGAGTGACACTTCATAACATCTTTAAACTCTTCCGGTGGTCAAGATTCTTAACCTGAGATGCAACACTCAGAGTAAATGAGCATCTACTACCTCATAAACAAGCCACAAATATTTGTAGCTATTAGAATAGAATTCTTCATCCACTTCTTGGCATCTGAGTTTTTCACCTCAAATGACCTGCTAGAACTCAAAATTTCAGTGAAAAACAATTCATATCTCACAACAGTCCTAATGGATAGCAAGAACATACACATTTGTTCAAAGATGCTCAAGAAGCACTAACAATAGAAAATCAAGTAATCTTTATGCTCTATGTCCCAGTATCTTTAACTAAAATGCATTAAAAGGAAAAAAAAAAATCAAGTTTATTATCTCTAGCTACAAGTTGTGGTGTGATATTTTCTTCTATAGCATTCTGAATCCTCTACCTTCTGAGAACAATGGACTTCAGAAAAGAATACGAGGAAAAATCACTCTTGCTTTCAAGAACGTAATTTCAGAAACCATTCACTGGAAATAGTGTAGAATGAAAAAGAGTTGGGATAAAAGATGAAAATGGCTATTCTATTTGCTTTGTATTGATTCTGCTTTAATCTCCATGTAAAGACTAGATACTTCTATGTGTGGGGCACGGCAAGCAACTAGAATGAATGAGACTTTAAAAAGATGCAACAGTACTTAAAGTTTGCTGTTCTTTGTTAAATAGACTTGTGTACATACATGTATATGAGATGCTTAACTGCTCTGCACATCTTGTACCAGCAAAAGAAAAAACTAAACTGTTCTAATTGATTAAACTGTTCTAATGAGGTAATTTATTTATACATTTCTCAAAATCAAATCCAGATGAATCTTCAATTCATCTAAGCATGTAACATAAAACAAACCTGATTAACTGAATTCTTTGTTCTTAAGTTAAACCAGCAAGCTACCCAAACTTCAACTTTTCTTTAATCTGTTTTCTAAATGACCATTGGAAGCCTCCTCCATTCCTGCTTCTGAGAACAAAGAAAACTACATCACATTTCAGATTACCACTCAACACCAAAATGAAGCACTGACCTGAACATCAATGCTGGGCTGAGTTCCTTAGGAATGGGGAAGCTAGTAGACTAATACAATTATTCCACTGATATAACATGCTATTTTTATAAATTGATTATTAAAAGCCTCATAAACGCTCCTATGAGCTTGTCTCACCGCTTTTAAGTAAATTTAGTTTATTTTTCTTTCCTCTCTTCTTGTATACTGCAATTAAATAATTATTTGATTAAAATGCTGAAGGATTAAAAAGACTACAGACATTCTACTTGCCTATAAAATACAATGTTTAGGTCAGCCATCCTGACTTCTATCCGTTCCCAACTCCTTATGCCCCTTTAGCCCCCCTCATTAGCAGGACTGCACAAGAGGATGAGAAACTGCAGTGTCCTTGGCTCTGAACAGCACTGCTCAGCAACTACAACATCTCTGCGTTATCAACACTGTTTTTCTCCTAAAGCCAAAACACAGCATCATACCAGACACTATGAAGGAGAAATCAACTCCATCCCAGCTGCAACCAGGACAAGTGTAAAAATGCAGGGGCAAGAAACCAGCCTGAGACAGTTATTTTAAGGCAGATAAACAGCAGGTATCCAAGGAAAGCAGCATGGTAACAAGAGCACAACAGAATACCATGACATGTCATACCCTGAATCAAAAGCCTCAATAGTCCAATAGATAAAGACCATCTTCTGCTCTTTGTACAGTTTAGTTTTGTGCTGTTCCTGCCAAAGTTGCCTTTGGGCAGTGAGACCAACCTAGTGCCACTGCTAAGAACTCTGTAACTGATTCTGCCATCTACTAAAGCTCTTAAGTACCTTCTGAACATCCAAGTGTAAACCTGCATGCTGAAGCTTTTCTGTGTTCACTGTAATACACTTCGCTGGGTTCATCTTTATATTTTAGAAATATGTGTGTTTTGTCACATGGCATGCTCAGAGGGGAATCTAGGGAACAATAGAAAAGTGAGCCATTGGATGCCATCATGTTTTTATAGTATCAAAGTAAGTTGGGAAAGGTGCAGGGGAATGCATTCAAGATGCTGGACCAATTTTAACTATTAAATTTTGGGGAACAACATTTCCAGTTTTGTTTCTGTCTTACAGACTTAGACTCTGTTTTATCTGTCCGTGTTCATTCAGCAAAATGCCTGCATTTAAATACATCCATATACTCATTCCAATAAGATTATTTGTCAGCCAAAAAGCTGTTTGTATGTTCTCTGCCATTACAGAAAAGGAACTCAGCCCCTGCTAGATATGATTCTTTAATAAACTCAGGCTAAAATGGTTTCCTGACAAGAAATCACTGTAACTAGTTACAAAACAGAAAAATACCTCTGTGAAATATATACGTATATACACACACATATATATTTGTTATATATATGAGTTTTATGACTCCCATTTTCAGCGAATATAAGAGATATTACTAGTCTTCTTCTTACTACATTTCTTCAACAGCACACACTCGACTCCTCAGTTTTTCTGAACTCCAGATCAGGAACCCAGGAGGGTTTCAAGTCAGTCTGGCCCACTCTACTGCCTCTAGGATGCAACTACCGCCAGATGTAAGGGGCCATTCTGGCATTGCAGATTATTAAACGCTGCAATATCTTAATCACTATTCTTCTCTTTAAAGACAATTTTCTACTCTGGGGCTCACAGAGAAGTTTTGTAACTGAAACAAAAACAAAGCAATGAACAACTTCCCTTGCACTAAATACAGACAACCTTTTCTGTGTTGGTGAGGTAGAACAGAGTACCCAGACAGCAATGAAAGAGTAGACTCCATGTGTGTTCTTATCATGCATATGTATGAAAAAGAGACCCTCTATTCAGTGTCATCACAAAGCACTTTGTGTCCTTTTAACTTTTCAAATATTTAAAAAGTCAAATGCATTCATTCACTTTTTTTAAACTTCAAAGTCCTCCTGATAAATCTTATTTTGTGAGAAGAGAGCAGCCTTCTTGGCACTAAACCATATAACTGATACCAAAAGAGATTTAAATATCAAAATCTTTATTTGCTATAAGTTTGATCCTAAAGACTTTACTGTGGCACAGTCTTTGAAGTTAATATGGAGTTTTACCTGAAAAGGACAGAGATTTAGCAATGACTTCTTGCTTCTTAATTGCTTCTAAGTACACTGGCAGCTTTTTTGCTGATTTTCATGAAAGCTCTCAAGCACAGAATTAGGATAGCTGCTACTAAAGCTTTGTATGACTGTTCAAAACAGCCACCATCTGCTAAGAAGTGAAATGTCAGTTTCTTTTCAGAAGTCACTATTACAGCACATGACAAAAAACTCGGACAGAAAGGACGAGTGATAATTCTTGCTAACTTTTGTTTTAGTACAGAAAAGAAGAAGGGGAAACTGTCCAGTCTTAACAAGCTATATAATTTATGGTAGTGTAATTTATATATTGATCTGAGGCCTGCTTTTATAGGTAGAACATTAATCCTTTCATCTCCAGAACAGTTCTTTTGCCTAAGAGGAGTTCTTACATAAACAGATTTTGGCATTCTGCTCTGCAATTGTACTTCCTATCAGCAAGCTAATCACCACACATTTTGGAATGATCAGCAGTCATTAGCAAAGGGAGACTGGCAGGCTGTGCCATCTCTTAAATTTAGGACAGGTGTTACCAGGAGAAAAGAGAGGAGGTGAACCACAATGCAGTGAAATGACAGTCAACATTTTTAACCAGTATTAGGTCGTATGAATAATGAGTTGTAACTCTTCACTTTCATCATTATTCTCACCTTCAGTGTCCCACCCACACCCAGGAAGGGAAGGAGTAAATGAAAAGAGAAAATTAGAGTGTTAAAACAATTCCAGTCGCATACATCATATTTAGAAATTTAGATCTGAACTACAGTGTGAGGCTGAAAGTATTGGGTCTGACAGCTGTAAAGTTAAATACTTTATATATGTATAAACTGTGAAATACCTGTGAAAAGCTTTCACTAAAATCTTAACCACAAGCAGCCTCTGCAAATTTTCAACCGTCTGTCAGCCAAAGGAAACTCAGAATGTTGATAAGTGCTTAACTTTTTGAAGACATTTACCCTGAAACATCCTCCATTCTATAAGCTGTATGCCTTGTTTATCAATGAGTCAGTTCCTGTTAATAAGTCATGCAAAATGATGCAGATTGAAGTCGTGCAAAGGAAATTATCTTTCTTGAAACTACTGTTAGCTGATTTGCCTACTTAACATGTTGTGACAGCTTCAACATCTTGAAACCGTCTAGAGATATTCAGAAACCATTAAGAACTCCAAGAAAAGCTGCATTTGAAATAATAGCAAGTGTCAAAATATCCTGGAAAACGTAAGGCAATAAAATATTAATAATAAAACAGCTGTTTAATGGCAGCCTACCAAACAGCTACAACATATTTATGTTATTTATACAAGAAGGGATGAATTTAAAAATGATATCCTATGGTTCTCCAGGATGCTTTTAAGCACATATTAGGACAGTGGGAGGAAGAGATGGGAAAAAAAAAAAACAACCACAAAAAGTCATTTAAATGTAACCTCTGTAATAACAAAGATGACAACTTCCTTTGCTAAAAAGCTTTATTTGTACACTGACTCCTGACAGTCTTCAAGAAAATAAGAAGAAATACTGCCTTACTCTGATGGTAACGTTTTCATTACCTGCCAGGGATTTCTTTGGAGGTTAGTTTGTTTTTGAACATCAAGTACACAACAGCAGCCTGAAAACCCCTTATAATCTGTATAGGTGGAATGAGTTTAAGTAGATCTCTATAACCTCCAGTTCTAAGATATGTAAAGAAGAAGCCCCTTTGGATAGTACACTGGAAGGGCAGACTACTCTGATTGTTAAGGGACATTAGAGGTATCAGGGAATACACAGGGTGCTGAAAAATAAAATAGCAAAGGAGACATAAAAGCATAAAAAAGTTTTGATGGCCTCAAATTTTGAGAACATTGTAGATATGGGAAGGTTCTTTATGTCTGTCTGTTTGTTAACAAAAAACTAGATAGCAACAGGTTTAAGCACTCCAGTCTGGACCTGCAGTTGTAAAACTTGAAGAGTGTACAGTAATTGCCCTTATAAAAAAGGCTGCCTCATCATGCTTTTCACAGTTTGATTTTTCTGTACTCTTTAAGAAAAACTTCACTTTTAGCATGCCGTTTTCTTAATGAGAAATTGATGAATGATGACATCTGGCAAGAGAAAAAAAAGCATATGGTCTAACTAGCTGTTTCTACAGAGGTTAAAATCAGCTTTGCAATTTTCTCTGGTTGCCATTATGATTGACAGATCATCAAATAAATCACTCACTCTTTTCCCCCTCAGTGCTGGTCCTCTGTACCATCAAAGACACCAGGGGGTAAATTTACGCTGCAGTGTATGAGGAATTAGACACACAAGACCCATTAACATAAATGGGATTTTTGCACCTAATTCCCTGCACACCACACTGAAAAACGTAGCTGTAGGATATAATATTCATGTTTTCTTCTTTATTCTATTTATAATTTTAAATTAATATTTTCTAGCATAATTTTTTTTTTATTTAAATAATGAAATATCTAGTAAGTTATCTAAAATATTGTTTAAAGCCACTTGGGCTTGATGCTAAAGATGGTAGGCAATTTGTATATATGCAATCCAAAAACTGAAAGAAACTATGGAGCAATAGGATTGCTGATCACAAATTCAAATTGTCTCTGCCTTCCTTCACAGTTATTAGCTATACCATCCCTACCTTTTCCAAAAAGTAATCCAACTGGACAAAGTACATGAAAATTTTCTAGAAAGTAAAAGGTGTTTTAAACTCATTGAGTCTCTGATAATTTATTATTATTATCATTATTATTATATTTAAGTTAGAGCTATTACAGGTCAACGAAGATAGAAAGTTGCTGTTCTCAGAGCTTTTTCTTTCCTCATCCCACAGTCCCTCAAACCAATGGAGTAAAGTGGTTTTGGTGAATGACACTTCAGTGACACTTCAGTCATTCCTAATCCTCTGCTTTGGTTGAAAAATTCTTAAATGAATTCTCATTTCAATCTGCAACAATTTTAAGTCATTTTGATAGACATTCAAATAATCAGTCAGAACTGACCTATTTACTTTTTTTTTTTTTTTTTTTCCTTCCAGGGGTTTGATTTCCAAATTGAAAAAAAATAATAATTCTATTGACATGAAAAGGAGGTACAGAAGTTCATTCTCAGAACAATTTTCTATCCTGTAATGTTTCCAGTTACAAAACATAGTACATTTCAATAAGCAGGCAACTGCCTTCTTCCCACATTTGTATCTTAAACTTGCAGAAGTAACAGAAAGAGCTGAGAATGCTATTCATCTACATTAAATCTGTGAACTTTGACCAAAGCAAATTCTGTATCAGTTGGAGAAACGGGCAATGAAGAAAGCAAAGCAGATATACATTTTGTTGAGGGAGATCGTGAGATTCTGACATACTATACAGAAAATGGAAGAGGCCAAAATAGCTGCTAGCTCACAACTCTGAGCAAAGAATGCCTTTTTGAAAGTGGTAAGAAAGAAGGAGGAGCAGTGCTGAGAGAATAAATGCCTCATTCATTTGGGCTAAGAAGAACATTCCAAGAAAATGCCATTGAAGCATCACCAGAGATACCGGAAAACACTAGGTGGGAGAAGTCAAGTCAAAACAGGAGCGTTAATGTTTCAACATATTCAACACATTAAAATTTCAAAGATACAGACTGAAATCATAACATACTGTTAGGACTGCATTAGAAATAGTGTGGCCAGCAGAAGCAGGGAGGTGATCATCCCCCTGTACTCAGCACTGATGAGGCTGCACCTCAAGTGCTGTGTTCAGTTTTGGGTCCCTCACTACAAAAAAGACATTGAGGCCTTGAAGCGTGTCCAGAGAAGGGCAACGACATTGGTGAGGGGTCTGGAGCACAAGTCCTATGAGGAGCGGCTGAGGGAGCTGGGATTGTTTAGTCTGGAGAAGAGGAAGCTCGGGGGAGACATCATTGCACTCTACAACTTCCTGAAGGGAGGTTGTGGTGAAGAGGGGTTTGGCCTCTTCTCCCGGGCAACAAACAGGACCCGGGGAAATGGCCGCAAGTTGTACCAGAGGAGGTTTAGGTAAGATTTAAGGAAGAACTTTTTCTCTCAGAGTGGTCAGGCACTGGAATGGCTGCCCATGGAGGTGGTGGAGTCACCGTCCCTGGCAGTGACCAAGAGGCATCTGGATGAGGCGCTGCAAAGTCTGGTTTAGTGCTTGTGGTAGCGGTGGTAAGGTGGAGACGTTTGGACTAGATGATCTTGTAGGTTGTTTCCAACCTCGTGATTCTATGACTTATTTCTAGTGTTTGTTGCCATGATTTCTTCTATACTGCCAAAATTCATATTAAAAAAAAAAAATCACAGTCTGGACAAAGCTTGTTCATCAAGGAATGGTACAAAAGCAAAGGTTACTTTCCTGTCTTGGTAACTTCTGATTAAACTTGATGAAGAGTACTATAAAGAATAGAGGCACTATTTTATATATGATAATCTTGTCTTGAGCAAGACCTTTAGAAATCAACAGCCATCTCTGGAACAATCTCTATGAAACATTCTGCTTAGTACTTAATCTAACTTTAGAAAGAAATGGTTAAACCTATGCCCATTTGCTTAATGTATGATAAATTTAAAAAGTATGACAAACGAGTTTACGCAATAAGGATTTCCATTCTTTCCTTTTCCTACATTTTTGTTTCTTTTTACTTTTCAGAAGCATTGTTTGAGGAAATGCAATCTCTTCAATTTTCAAATCGAAAAACATAGCAATTGTGTCGGCTTCTGTAGATATTTTCAATTTATATCAATTTTTTTTTTCTCTTGCTGCAGGAAAATACACTGGGAGAAATACTTCCTCTTCATATTAATGCTCTTCCAAATTCTAAAACCTACTTCATGTTTACAACATCACATATGGTTCCCTTGTTCTCACATAACCAATTATCCAAACACTAGTAGCACCTTAATTTCTGATCTGTGCATACTTGCTAATCAATTGGTCCTGAAACTGTTGAGTTGGAGCATGTTTGGACAGCTTCTAAAACAGGCAGACATATTCATCATCATTTCTCTGCTATATTAATTTACACCTTCCCATAACATGTCCCATGTTTCCAGAGTTTCCATGCTGTTTTCATTTACCTAACAGTTTACAGGACTTCAACTGAAGCTGAACCCCCCTCTGAAAATACTTCCCCTTTACTACTGCTACATTACAATGAGTATAATTAATAATACAAGGCAATTCAAACACTGTGTCAAACATGTGACATGATAAACAAGAGTCCAACAGACGCCATTTTGTTACTGTTAAAGTCATGTCAAAATACCCACCAAGTTACCAGAGACAATGCCAAAAAGGATTAAATCTTGTTAGAAGCATAGAAAAATCTATACTACTTTCATGAAATTGCTGATAAAGGATAACATAAATATTTTGTCTTTGATAGGTAACCGCTAACTCTGCTGCACATAACAGTCAATCCCTTTATCAGGAGACAAGAAACACTCATGGTAAGACATTTATAACTTTCCAGATTCTTTTTTCTTTGAAATTTAAGGACTTGTTTCCATTGCCTGGTGTGATGAAGAATACAGTTTTCAACCAAGGTCACAAGGTACACGTCTGAATAGAAGAATGGTCACTAGTTTAATTTTTATGCGTAAATGTAAAATAGGTATGCATGTGTATAATCTAAATTGCCATGACTTTTTGCTTTTGTTCCATAGAAAAAGTCTTCATGCATTGCCTGTGTCATGTTCTTAGGCAGTGCAATGCTACTTTTAAAAACAAACAATGTGGCCTTTAACATCTTGGTCATGCAACGGAACCATCAAAGCCCTTGTTACAACACAAGTGAGCAGATTAAAAAATATGTCCCCTGTTATGTCTACAAAACCCTGCTATTTCCCTTAGTATTCATTAAGCATTTCTGTTATTTATACATGAGTCTAGGCCCCTTATCATTTATCTTGTTTTTCTCTAAGCAGATTATAATCAGACTTATCAGTAACATGATATCTTGAATTTATTACTTCTTGCATTTTATTGAAGGAATCTCCTATGTTCAAAACTGAGATGATTTGGTACATAATACTTATGGTAATACTGACCACTTCTGCAGTCATATTTCAGGTCATCATCCAGCTAGTTTTCTCCTTTATAACCTCAAAGTCTCTGAATAGTATTTCTTCACAGTAATTTCCTTCTCACTTGTATAAATGTTCGTTTTTTCCCAGTGATCTTTCCATCAAATCTACTGATGACAAGTACAAGGCAATACTTTTTCAATTGCTGAACAATTGCTCAAGGTCCTAAAAACCATCTAATGAACTTATCTGTAATACTTCCTTCTCTTTTTCACTGGCACATCTTTACTAGGCTGCTTACAAAATTTTACATATTTAAAACCAAATTTTACTCAAATGAATTAAAGTCAATTTTCTAATTAGAGCTAATGGGGAGGTACAAGTAGAATTATTTATTTTTACTTTCATTACTATGATGCATTAAACAATGTCCCCTCCCTGGCCAACATAATCCTGTCTCCACCATAGGTTTTACACTCTACGGCTAGCCTACTTCATAAGAAAATCTCTGGAACCAAGTTACTCCATGGGGTAGGGGGGAAATGAGAGAAACTAATTGCCAATAATATGTCTGTTACTGATTCCACAATACCACATACCTTTATTTTTTCAGTGGTTTTAAAGTAACATCAATAAATATACATTTCCTATCTGATGAATAAATGTTAAGACCGCAAATTACTAAGAGAAATGAAATTAATTGCACCTCACTATAGGGAACTCAGTCACATAGGTATTTTGGAAAATACTGATAGTTCCACATTACTAAGAGTGGTTCCTTGATTTTGACAAATAGCACCCGATTTTCCAACAGAACTAATGTAATCTTTTATATATCCATACATAAATGCTCAATCTCTTTAGCAGGTACCATATTTATAGAATAATTATTTATAATAATGCACTTGCTTATGAATTTTAATGTATTTATTTCCTGCAAATTGTGTATGTAGAAAAAAAACATTAGAGGAAACTTGACTAATGAATGCAGGCATCTCCCCCCACTCCATGGACAGCGATCATGCTGAGAATATTTAGTCTCCTGTATCCACACTACATAGGTTGTGTATAATCCAATACTACAGTGCTTGCACAAAAAGGGGAACATTTTAGAGCAATCAAGTTCCTCAAAGATGGCCCCTTCTACTGAAGTAACATTTGCAGACTTTAACTATTATGACAGTTTACAGGTAAATTGTTGAAGAAACCTACAAAGAAATTAAAATGGTAGTACAAAAGCAGATTTTCTTTCAGTGGCTTGATACCATGTACCAGCAAAAAATACATAAAGGAAGTTTCATATGCAGCTGTGAACAGAAAATCAGGAAGCCAAAAATGGGAAGACTTTGTGTGGGCCTTTTGATTACTTAAGAAGACCAAAATGAGCCTTATAAGACTGTAATTTCCCTTGAGGAGATAAGCTTCTTCAAATACAATGATAGTCTAAAGATTACTGGAATAGGAAAAGATAATGTTACTTGGTCACTCAGAAGAACTGCACCACAGCTATGAAAGATTCCTTCTCACCAAAATTCCCACAAAACAATGTAGGCAAGAAAGAGAGAATGAGCTTCAGCAAAGAGAGAGATTCAGAGTCATCTGAAATGGAAGACTGGAAAAGTTACTCGATGAATTAAGCTACCTACAGAGAAGTTAAAAAGATAATAGCCATGACAGTGGCGTTTAGCCTGACAAATAGTTGGGGTACATGCATTCCCTCTCTCCATGGTACATTGTTGAGCACAGAAAGTGGCTTGGACAGAGAAAGGATAGATGTAATCTGGTGTAAGTTTCCCATGTGACTGACTGGTATTCAACCACAACTAATCACGGCTGTAAGGGATGGTTACATAAATACAAAGCCTGTTATTAAACCCTAACTTCAAAGTCATAACACTTCCCGTGCAGTAGCAGTACAATTCATAAATCATGGGAAAGCATTTGACATTCATTTGTTAAATAACCAGTTTCTGAAAGGGAACAATGGGTCAAGATAAGTCAATTACTATTTACACATTTATCCAGCTTGAAGGCTGCTGTGGTTATAGGTAAAGCACTCACTTGTGTAGGAAAGAAGCTGTTGAGAGCTGAAAACTAACCCAATAATTTGAAGCCATCATCTACCTACATTCCCAGCTTTGCTCTATGCCATCTTCCATCCTGGCCATCCAGTCTCCCCCCAGCACAAGGAAGCTTTAGCAAGGGCATCAGGCAGCAGATTGTTTTAACTATACCAAGTGTATTGCTAAGCTTGCTGTCTCCATTGCAAGAGCCACAGAAGCTGAGAAGAGTTTGGAATTTTTCTGTAAACTGTTTCATTCTACCCTGGGCTGGAGCTGTAACAAGCCTTGCCTCTGGAGAACAGAAAATCCCCATGCATAGTGCAGAAAAGCAAAGAGAGAAGGAAGAAAGACTTTGTTTCATCTTTCAGTTGTAATGGTGTTTGTTTTGAGCAGGGGGCTGTAAAATGAGAGACAAATTAAGAGGCAAAAGCTGAAAATGAAGAGAACAATAAAAGGAAAAGACAAAATGCAGGGACAGCAAGAAGTGATAGAAAATATGGAATGAAATACTCGTGGTAGCAAGGAAGTAACAGGATAAGTAAGTAACTCATCAGTGACTCATTTATAGGATTCTGTTTACTCAGTGCAACCAGACTGGAACATAAAATGACTAACAGCCAATGGAGTAGGGAATATTTTACACCACCTATCAGTGCACAAAGTATCTGGAAGTCCATATGAAAAGAAATACCAAGCTTACTGGTATTTAAAGTGAGACTAGGTTACATTACGTTAAATTAAATTTTAAAGGCAGGATAAATTTATGATTTGTTGCCCAGCTGCTGGTATTTTTGCTTTTCTCACAACTCCTGGAGAGACTAGAAGGCTTAACCTCAAAGAAGAGAAGGAGGACAGGAATCAGATTTCTACTGATGAGATGTATAAGTAAAACCATTCAACCTGTCGCATCTCATGGTTCTGATCCCACTCTTAGCCTTTAAATCAGCACAGACCATTGACAATAAAGAGAAGACAGGAAACAGAGAGAAAAATCACATAGGTATGTAACAAAGCAGTTTTCTAGAGAAACTAACAAAGCCTCATTAATATTAAAGAGCAAAGTTCAGTCACCCTATAGTTCATTTGCATCACCAGTTACCCTGTGTAGTCAGTCCTTTATATCAATGCAAAGTTGATCTTAAATAATTGAATCATCTTTTTCCTTTGGTCGTGCTTTATACTTGCTTTGCATCGATACACGACTGAACAGTCATAGAGGATAACAGTCAAGGCACTGGTCTCTGCCTGCAAAGAGGTCTGGTAGTTTAAAATAACAGTTTAATTTGAATTGTAATAAGGTTAAGAGTGGGATTCTGAACAGTTCACGACAAGCAACTCCATGGGTCATTACAGCTGTAATCATTTGAACTTGAGTTCAGGGTGATTTTATTCTAATGATTCAAATTTCATTTTTCTTCAGCATCTAAATGCTTCTTCAAGCCAAAGCACTGCTCTCAAATATACTTCTAACACCAGGGTTGAAGCTCTGAAACACTACCTCAAGATAACTGCATACAATTCATGTGGAAGCCTTGAAGTACTACTTTTTGAGGAAATCTCTTTAATAAATAATCTAAGAACAATACGAATAGGCACACGACCACAAGTATCACAGAATTTGAAAGATGACTGTTCTTCCATCTTCTGCTACTGAGATGGCTGCTAAATTTTAGTTATAACCACAAATGAAGTTTGATTCTTGTGCTGGAGCTTCTGTCCTTTACTCATCCAAAGAACAATGACGAAATATCTTGCTCTATACTCTGCAGTTTTGCAGTCAGTCTTCAGAATAATAATACCCACAGATTGCAAGATCAGACGCCATCAAAAATTTCATAAAATCTCATGATTAAAGTAGTTCTTACACAGGAGTTGCAACTGAAGCTGGAAGCTCATTTAATTTCATTTTTTTTCCCCCCTAATTGGTACATCCTGAACTGGAAGGGCTGCTTAGGGCAAGCTGTGTTTCAGGCACTGACCCCGTCTCAAATACTAGCAGTCCCTGTTAATCACTCTGAGTGCATTGCTGATTTGTTTACTAGCAAAAGTGCCACTTGTCAAACTGCTTGCATTACTGTTGTTTACAAGCTGTAGATGTAAATCGTGATATAACCACAGCAAGATGACAGCATAACAATGTCCAAGCTCCTCTGAGAAGACAAAATGACAGAATTGAACAGACCTGCTCAACTGTTAATTCATCGGATAGTTTGCCATTTTTTTTTCAGTTTTAAGTAAAATATGCATCGATGATCAATATATAATAATTTATGAATGTTGAGTGGAAAACACATCCCACATCAGAGAAGGCCACAGAATAAAAATTATCAAATAAAGGATAAAGCATGAAGGCATAGGAAATGAATTTCTTCCTGTCTGATGACTCAATCCAGGCTACCATGCTCTTTGGCTTAGATAGAAGGCACTGCTATTCCAACAGAGTTAAAATTTCTCTTCTTCTATTCTTCATGAAGGAAAAACAAAACAAGGCAACTTCCTTTAACTGCATGCAGATCAGTCGATTTTTTCACATCAGCACATCAGGAAGTCTTCAATAATTTGCAAGACCAAAGACTCCCATCTAGCCTCAATCTCACAACTAGTGCCTATCCTGAAACTAAACACTCACATCAGTGGAAAACATGGTCATATGTAATACTATCAGTACATTTTATTTCTATCAGACCTCTTAAATGTCAGGTTATCGGAAGCAGGCTTGGATGAACTACAGGCAATCTGTCTTGTTAACTACTTCAAACAAACAAACAAAAAACAACAAAAACCAACCACAATAGGTTTTACCATTGATAACAGAAAGGTTTTATTATTTTTATTATTATTATTTTTAAGTAGTTCATATGCTTGAAGTCCTGCGGAGGTTGTACCTCAATGCTCAGCGACTCAGGCTTTAGTGCAGTGGCTGCAAGGCAGTAACAGGCTGAAGGAAACAAGTTAGCCATTTCACTGATCTGAAATCTAACTGAATCACTGTTCAAAAATATCAATTATATTCAATTTTGCCTGTTTTCTCAGATAGAATTCAATACATTCTCATTTTCACAGGTATGAAATTTCATCCCCTGATAACTTTGCAACAATGAGATGTTTAAAAGAACTAGAAAGGAACAGTCAGGCTTGAGAATTCACCACATTAAGCACAATAGGATCAAGACAAAGCTAAAACACAGTGTGCGTTAAACAGGTTTTTGTTGTTTTTGCTCTTTTAATTTTCTTTTAATTATTACTGAATGCCTTTAAGTGCTCAGCAAGTTCACATGGCTGTCAGAGATCTGCTTTCTTAACATGTGCACAAAGCACAAGATGCTGTGGCATGTATTAGGATCTATAAAGATTTTGTGCGCATTCTCACAGGACAGAGACAGAACATGCAATAGAGTCAAATAGTGCAGCTGGTTATCTTCTGCTTACACTAACACCATTAATGTAATATCAGACAAGCAGTAAACAATGCTGTCTAGAGGTTCAGATATTCACTACTGTAATTTGTAAAAAAAAAAAAAAAAAAAAAAAAAAAAGAATACTGCACTTGCCTGTCCCAGACCAGTTAAAAGTCAAAGAGCAGTACTACTACTCTCAGCTTTCTGGTATTGTTAAGATCATTAATGAAATTACTGAGATAAACACTTGAATCAGGAAAGGATATCAAAAGAATACATCTTTTCACCATTTCATGATTTTCAGTAGCTATGGAGAGCCACTGTGTTCTTTCTCATACAAAGTTGCACGTTCCTTTGCCCCCCCTTCCTTTTTGGCATTTGTAATCTAACCCATTTTTTCCACATAGAGTCATATTTTGTAAATAATGTTCTTAAAGCCCACAATCCATCCTTCGTTACTAGCTGCACCAATTTCCATGAAATAGGTATTTGGGCTGACTGACCACTGCGCTGAAATGAAGCCATGCACAGGCACAGTACTGGGGCAGGGAGAGCAGCAGGCAGGGCAGCACCTTGGTTCTGCTTTTGTCACATAGGTGACCTCCATCTGCAATTCGGGCAAAGCAATCAAGAAATTAAGTATTTTTAATCGGGCTTCTTCTTCCATTTTCTTTCCTTATGTACCACAGAGCGTTTGGCAGACCATCTTCTAAGGTATACCTCGAAATTTCTCTGAGCTATTGGGAAGGAATTTCCTTGGCCTAATCTCCTCCACAGGACTGTGAAAACTGTAGGATAAAAGGGGAACTGTGGCAATTTACCTACTAATTACTTGCTCTTATTAAGAAGAGCAAGATAATTGATTTTAGGATGCACTACCCCTTATTAAGGCCTAATTAAACTGTATATCAAAGACTAATTAAATGGCATTATTCCATCTCACTGATGAGTTTTGATGCTTGGCGAATAGATTTGGGTGGAAGATGAACACACCACTATAGATTTCTGACCCACACAGATAACTATAAAACAAGAAGCTGAGCAAAGGGAATTTCGGATTATCTAAACCTAACACATTTATTGGTATTCCTTCACACTGATAGCTCGAAGTGAAAAAACAAAAACATGTGAACACCTGCTGAGCATTGCAGGGTAGGGAAAAGACAATGAAAAGGCTCTCTGGATAAACTGTTTATTTAAACACTTAGGTAATCTCATAGAATGAAGAAATGCATTTGTGGAAAAGATATACGTTTTCATAACATATTTCTCTGATTATTCGGAAGATCTGTGTAGCTACAACAGCTAAGTGATGCCACTTATTTGTTCCATTTTTCAAAAGCATTTAAAAAAATAACCAAGGGATGATATATCTCTCCACCTCAAGAATTATTAGAATTCATGATTATTCAGTTATCTTTCGTGTTCTAGGTTAGCATAGGGACAAGATTATCTGCTTCCAGTCCTTCTGTTAGAGGGCAGGTTAAAAAAAAAAAAATCAAATGATCAAACAAAAAGATGATGTTCTGTTTCTGAGCAAAGGAGAGGCAGAGATGGAATTTATTAGTAAATTCTGAGGTTTTTGATCCTTTACTCTTCTTTTAAATCAACTCATCTGTTCTAAAATAATTCATTTAATAATCCAGTGGTTGGTTTAATAAAAAACTACTTACAGTAAATTTGTGCGTGCAAAGTAAATCAACTCAAAGCTCTAATACCATCAATCTACCTCCTAAATGAAATGTTTTGTCCTCTAGACAGAACTGCTCTGACAACACAAACTCATTGTTCTACTTAATCTGTTAAGGTCATGGCCTCAGAGATTATGAGGAACTGCCTCTGAAAGCCCCTCTGCCCTGCAATACAACATCATTTGGAGAAATCACAAGACCCTTACAAAGAAAAGCAAGGACATCACTACAATTTCGGGGTGCATTCCCTCGTTTCTATAGTTTCTCTCATCAATAGGATAATTTGCATACAGCAGCACTAGTCATGCATCAGTTTCTCACTTTTTCATCTCTTCCTGCTCATGGTACAACTATTCAGCAGTGATGATCTATAGCTTTCAGAGACCTAAATTCAGCACCATCCTGTGCTGTCTGGGGTATTAACCTGAAACTGAACTTCTACAGGTATTACTTGGATTACCTGAAGGATATTACAACATGAAATATTCTTTTATCAATGCAAATAGAAATAGCAGTATTGCAAAGCGAACAGATTGTTTATTTCATCATCAGTAGAAACCATATTTATGTATAGGTGAGCAAAGAACGTGTAAACAATCTTTAAAGAACACAGAACATGACAAACCTTGCAGCTATACAATGTATAGAAGATTTTAGAATAAGGAATTACAAAGTAGGAGTTTACTTGGTTTAGTACAGAGTGATTTGATTTGTTCTTTAAACATATGAAGAAAATTATGTCCAAATTATTCAATGCCATATAAGAGAAAGAAACAAAATGCAAATAATCTCAAACATTATACAAATGTATCATATTTTCCCTTCTTTAACTGCCATGCTCTCTTTGAGTACCAGAAAACTACAGTTACGTTGAGACATACATGTCCACGTACTTCTGTACCTATGCACACCAACGTGAGCAAATGTACACTAATTGCAAAAATATCCACAGCTGCTGTGCAAACTTTTTTTTTCTGCCTTGTAGTCAATCTCACTAAATAGGTACATACAGAAACGATAAAGGGTTACCTTCAGTACTCTAGTCAGATTGCACACATTTGCACAGTCACTAATTATATATGATAAGCAATAAATGCTGCTCTAACACCTTGCCTCAATATTTTATTTTCCCTATTTACCCTCTCTTCCTAGGCTGGCATTTCACTAAAAGATAGCAAGTCATCTTCAGAAGAAGTTACTGCACAATGTTGCTGTTTTATTGTTGCTGTTGTTTGTTTTGTTTTTGTTGTTGCACTTTGCTCTTACAAGATTTCTTCTGGCAATTCTGTTTAATGCCTTGAGAGATTACAGTACTATTACAGGGCTTTCACATGCTACTTCAGTCCTCTTCTCTTTACACTTAAACCAGAGACAAGTATTAAGCAAATGCAAGCTTTGATCTATCCACACAGTTCCTGTGCTACTGACACAAAAAGATACCTTGCTATTGCAAAAGAACACCTTATAGGGAGAAAAGTGAACAGTATGGAGTATCCAAATAAATGTGGTAACCACTAGCTGTTAAGGCAATGTTTAATTCAATTCTCACTGCAGACTTTGGGATAGGTGTCAGAATCTATGAGGGCTGCTCCAAAAGTAATGCCTCCTACTTTATTGAGTTGATCCCCAGTGTCAGAGATGGATGTTGGTGGGATGGCAGAAGAGGTTAAACCTCCATTACATTGGGCTGTCATGGGACAGATGGGAGCAGAGGGGCAGTCTGACATGGAAGCGTATAGCAAGCAAAACTGTGGAACCGAATTGCTCCTTGCAGAAAACATGGCACCCAATGGCATTCATAAATGCTTGCTGAACGTTTACAAATGCCCTATAGCAGATGTGAGCACAGCAAGGCGGTGCGTTTCAGCAGTGGTAATGATGTAAAAGACAAGCCACATTCTAGATGGCTATGTAGACTTTTAAGAGTGCAACGTGCAGGCTCTGGTTCAGCGGCAAAAATGCATGGTGACTACTGGTGATGACTATGTTTAAAAAATAGTGTTTTGTAGCTGACAATTTGTTCCAGTGTCTGTTGTAGTTTCCAAGAAATAAGTTGGAGGCATTACTTTCAGAGCAACCCATACATTTCTTACTAAGTCCACTTAAGAACCGGTAATAACTACTATCTACAGCTATTCTGGAAGTCCCTCTTCCCATTTTATTAAATACATTGGCAGGCTGATGGATTTGACACTGAATACAGGAGAGAAAAACTACTTAATTCAGATTTTCATTATCCTTATCCAATGAAAAGATGAATCAAATGGGGAATAAGATTTGTTGCTGTTTACTCAGCAACAGGAATATAAGTGGTCTAAATTAAAAGTTTATGTTTCCAAAAGGAAAGGTATCTGACAGTACTTAATAGCTAAGTTTCAGCAATTATTAAAAAGCACAAAGAAATCATCTATTACTAAATAAAGAATTGATACAACTTGCTAATCAGCAAATTCAGTCAAAACAATGTTTCATAATCCAAAACCAGAGATTTAAATATAACTGACAAACTTCTACAAACAGAAGATTCTATTCTGGCTGCGAGTTGCACTGCATAGAAAGCAAGCAGCAACTGAACATAATAGAGCTCGACACTTAATTCAGGGCTCTTGCCCTCCATGCTAGAGATCAATCTTCTCTTCTATAGCCCCTCTATCCTCAATGGGAAACCTGCTTTCATTTATTTTACTGCATGATTTCAACATTTGTCTACTTTTCATATCAGAGTCCAAGGAATGAGGCAAACAGTGCACATAAATGAAAGACCTATTTTGTTTCCCCACTTTAAAAAAAGAAAAACAAAAACAAAAAAACAAATCAGAGAGGACTGGGAATTGATAGCATTTGAACATGTCTCTTACCTCCGGTATCTAGTACATCAGTTTCAGAATATATTGTAAAACTGTAGCACAGAGGAGACTTGAAAATAAAACTAAAATAGATATCTGTGAAATAGATGGTGCTGATCACTTGTTTGCACTAATTTATATTTCTTAAGGTTTTATAAACAAGCATATTTTGACAAAGATCAAATCATGTTGACAAAAAACACCTTGACGTACAGCATTTTTTTAGTTTATCAAGGACCTTACAGAGATTTCTTGAAGATCGTAATAGCAAAGTGTGTCTAGAAAATGAGTTGAAGGCCTTTCATACAACAGTTTCATGCATTATAACTTTGCTCAGGAATTCAAATATTTGTTTGAAGTATTCAGCACAATACTGCAAGTGAGGTTACAAAGATCATGAAGTATCACTCTACATATTCCAGTCATTACCACTAAAAAAACCCCACATTCAGTACATATGAGAATGTCAAGGCCCATCACAATCCTAAAAGAAAAAATACAAAATGGAATCTAACTTTCTCTACAACACTAGACAAATAGCTCAGGATTCAGAGTGTTTTCCTATTTGTCATGTATAAGTAAGGAATAGAATTTACTCAGTAACCCCAAATTTCCCATAAATAATACCATGACTATTTTAGTAGTGTAGTGGTCCATGTAAGCATTCAGGAAATTAATCCAGTAGCTGACGAATTCTATACAAGCAAGTAGTCAGGAAGACCATCAGTTCTATGTGCTAATAAGTTAGCTATAATTAGTAATAGAAACCTTAAAATAACTGCAGCCCCCTGAGTCAGCATTCATATCTTCTGTATTCTGGAAACGATAGGATCATTCTTCCAGTTTTACTAAATTGGCAATTAAAAGCTGATTTAGGATCAAAGACAACTTCAAGGTTATAAATATTTCTAGCTGGCTGTGAAGTACTCTCATGAAAATTTCTTGAAAGAGGGTGCCTACTCCAACAGCAGTAAGCTGGCAGGAGCCAGAGAGAAATAATTAAAAAAAAAAATTGTCAGAAGTAAACATGAATAAAAGGTTTGTATGTAAGGGGGGATGGTTGTGGAACATGAAGACCTTTAAGAAAAAAATATGCTTCACTAGAGAAACTAAGTGCAGTTAGTTGAAGATTCCTATGGAACTAAATTAACTGGTCTAGTTGATGTATCTGGAATATAAGAAAGCAAATCTGAACACTGCTAATGAGCAAATAATAACAGCCAGTGGGAAATCAGCGTTATTCCAGTAATTCATTACTCTCTCTATCCAGTGTTTTTACAAGACCCAGCCATTACAACAGCATTGCTTTTTCTTCATAACTGGCAAAATCCTGGTTTATAAACCCTCCAGATACTGAGTAAAATGTCTGCATTCAAGTTTGTTTTTCTTCTCTTGTGCAATCACTTCCAAAACAATACACCTCCAGATTTTAAAATAAGCCCACTAATACATAAAACATTTTGAAGCCTTCTTTTATTTGTCATATAAGGCAGCAAAATAAGACAGAAGCAGTAGAAACCTTTTGTTAAAAAGAGGTAAAGAAACTGCCTACTCAGCCTCTTCCTCAATTGGTTATGGTTGCTTGTGGCCCTAAATAAACTAGGATCAAAACTAAGGTATCAGTTCCGCATCACATTTAGAGATATAAAAGATACAAACAATTCTCATGCCAAAGACTGCTTTGCAACCCTGAGCTCTTCAATTACGTGAGTTTCACAAATGAGGCAGTGAACATAGCTTCAAATTGCTGAATTTTTTCAGAAGCGTAACTGTGATGTCATAGGAAACATGACCAGTCCACATGCAGAAAGTCAAAACTCAACCCTACAAAACAGCCACAACCAAATGGAAGAGCACAATGCCCACCAACAAACCAACCCTGAGAAACACTATTATAAACTCTAACCCAGCGGTTTGGGTCATATCCTCTAAACTGCACTTATTTCCTTTTAGGAAGTTTACTGGTTAAGATTTATTACTGGAACTATTTATTCCAAATGGCTGTCCTCACAAGCAGCCTTACTGATTAAGCGAAGAAACTAATATAATTAATCCAACTTCAAGAATGACCTATGATAGAAAATGCCACATTTCAAATGTTTTTTTCTTCACTAGTTATCAGTGATGAATAATTAATGTATGCACAACACATGAATTCATAGCTGAAAAGTGCACTTGAATACCTGAAGCCTCCTTAGAGACTGATGACCTTTCAGGTGTCGCTGCCCAAAAGAATGGAAAGATCAGATCCAATAACTTGCTCATGTGCTATGGTGTATTGGTCTACTACTGTAACAAATTCCAGAGTCCTTGGGACCAGACAAGCTAAAAGAGGATTGGATGAGGATTGTAACAACAACAACATCAGATGATATAAGTACACTAATGAACGGAAAGCCGTAGTTGTCCTCTATGTTTCTCCAGGTTTCTGAATGTATTTTTTCCCCTCACAAATGGATTAATTTCTCCTAAGTTGACTCCCAGTAAGTTTTCCAAAACAATCACTGTCTCAAAGTTATCCGTCCTTTAACTCCATGTCTTGCCTGGCTGTACCATATACATGCTGAAGGTTTTCAGATGGCTGTTTCACACATCCTGCACATGTAAGAAATGCTGTAACCTTCAGAACTTGTCTCCCAAAATCCAAGCAAAAAGTGAAATCATGCATGCAGCATTTTTAAGTGCTACCACAATGAATCTCAGAACTCAGAAAAAGGTCTTGCAGTGCATCTGTCTTGAAAGTGGAATGTGAAGCCATCAATGAAGCCCTGTGCCATCAGTTTAACAAGTGCCACAGAACTTTGTTGCTTTTTTTTTTCTTCTTTTCTGTGAAAATGATCACTGTCATAGACACACCACTGAACATTGAAGGGGAAAGTATCAGGGCAACACAGAGGATCAGAATAAAACCCTTCCCATTAATTCCATATATCAGTGAACTAAAAAATAGAGACACACAGGCAGCAATTTACCATCTCTCTACACCTCTGCCTAAACAATAATAGTAATCAAAAGGAGTACTGAAGACTTAATCATGTGTCTACACCCATGTCTTTAATTTTAAACAGGGAGTCAAAGGACTGTGAATAACCTGTTTTTATTTACCCAAATCATTTTATTACTATTCCTAATTTTATTCCTAATAAAAGAAACCCTACAGCAGAGAAGCAATAACAGATGCTGTTTATTCTGCAAAGCACAAAGCTATCACTACAGCTCAGAAAGCAAATCAATAGATTATAAGGACCATAACATCATCAAGAATGTCCTCTCTTAAAAAGATACGTAATCAGGGTATTTTTATGTTTTCATATATATACATATCTGTCATGGTTTTATGTTTTCTGGTTTTCAGTATTCCACAACAAAACATCATATAGTGTACTGGAATTAAAGTGTTAATGCTCCAGCTCCATGTACCTATACCTGTACATGACGGAAGTCATGGGATCTGACCCTTCCAGGTGGGGCGGTCTCTTACTGCCTGGCAGTGGGTGCTGGAGGTGCTTTCCTAGCTGTTCCAAGCTTTTCAGGTTTGACTCGGTCTTGGGAACTCTCTCTCTCCTATCTTATTTGATTTATTAGTCTCCGTTTCAATTAGATTGCATTCTATTGTGTTATCTTGCATTCCAATACCATAGTTAGTAAAAATAAGTTTTCCTCCATAGATTGTTGCCGCTGGTTTTTTTTTCCTCCCTTCCTTCCTTCCCATTTTGTGGGGCCAGGCGTGAGGTGTGGGGCAGGGGCCTACTGCCCCCTGTCACGGGCATAGACTGATCTAGTTAACTCTGTGACAATATCTTATATTCACATTAACAAAAGTCGCAAGTGCCTATGTATGTGCGCATACGTACAGGTATATATTGTATATTAAATATGTATTCAGATGCATATACATGCATCATCACAGACACGACCCACAGAATTTTAACATACAACCCACAAGAGAATCCACGAAGAACGGTAAGTAACCATTACAACAGAAATGTTCTGGAAGTCACACGGATAACAAGCAGACTGTACTGCATCTGGACTGAGTGTTACTGCAGAGCTAAATTGCACAAGTATTTTAGCACAGCAATACACAAAATGGACATTAAAAATATTCTTAATAGAGAAGTAAATGGTTGAGTAGATGTTGAAGAAAAAAAAAAGAAAAAAAAAGAAAAAGAATAACTAAAAGCTCTAGCCAGCAGGACTTCTCAGGAAGGACAGAAATATTCAAGCAAGATATTGAAACCAGACAACCAGAAAAAAAAGAAAAGATAACAAGCAGAGATTTGAAACTGTAGAATTTGAACAGCATAGGAAGTAGAATTATTATTTAAAAAAATGAACAAAAAGTAGCAGGAACAGAGGCTTGCATAGATATTTACCAGCAAGACTGGCAAAGATTGCTGCTGGTACTGAGAAATAATGCAGGCTATAGAATTCACGAGTTCCTTTAATGAGCAAGAAACATTTTTCAGAAATTTTGTTTATAATGTGTGTGCTGACATTTGTAACTATTACCTTAGAGGAGACTTTCAGCAGGGGATAAACTCCAGAAACACTTCACAGAGGGGTGTTTGGATTTCTCTGTTGAGTCTGAAAAACAGAAAATCACCAGTTAAAGCCATCAGCTTATGACACTGAGGCAGCGCTGGCAAAAGTGATAGAAAATACCCTTGTAAGAAATCTGCCCACTGAACAGAGTATGTGCCAAGGAGAAAGGTGGATTAGCAGGTTTATCTCAGAAGTGACAGATTTCTGCATTTCAAAAGTGCCATGCTGCAGTGTGTGATGGAGCGACTCACATGAACAAGTGCAACCCACAGTTCACCAACAGCCAACAGTTTTGATTTGATCTAAAGGCTGTTGTAAAATCCTAAGATTAACCCCAAACATATAGTTTTCCCCTTTGAATTTCATGAAGATTTATTTCAGGGAGATTAAACAACACTGGAAATGTATCCAAATAACTTAACTACACAAAGACAAGTTAGAAAAAAGGCATGCATCCTTTAAGCTTCCTTTCACACATCCTCACCCATCCAGCAAATAAAACACAGACACAAGGGGCAATAAACTCTGTTCTATATGCAGCTGAAAGACAGCACTTCCTTTTCATTTATCATTTAAAGATAGAACTTCAGTAAGTTACTACACTGCAAAGACTGGGACTCTACACAATTGTGGCATAATTAAGCACTAAAGTATTGCAAATATTGTTTATAATAAAACAGAAAATGATTTTCAGTATTGAACTTGTCCTTATCCTACGTTATGGGGTCAGGTTTAATACAGTCAGTGCAATAAAGAAAGGCTTCCAAAAATTCATCAGAACAGACTTCAGAGGCAAAATGGAACTTATTTCATTAACTAGGTTTAAGCTTTGGTCCTTACTATTCTATTTAGCTATATAGTCTGCAATCTGCATCCCTCTGCATCCCTCTGTGAAACAGTAGCCAAGTTTCACGTATGCAAATTTACCAGAGCAGAAGGAGGGAGGAGGGAAAGTGGAAAAGAGGACAGTGCTGCTAAACGGACAAATCACACGTCCATAATGACTGTCCTGATTTCAAGTCAGCATCAGTGCTCTGCTTCTTGCAACATCGGCCGCAACATCAGGATCACCACAGATGACAGACATGCTGCAGGCTAAATTCAAGGCATATGCAGAGATCCTGCATGGTTACAGATGCTTCAATATATCATGTCTGTTTTGGCAGGGGATATTAGCGCTACTGAGATAAGGGGACAGTACTGCTGTTTGAAAATACCTGTATCCTGCCTGCTGGGCTGTGATAAACAGTTATGTGTTTCACACATTGCGTATCAGTCCTAAAAATATGTATACAGACACTTAAAACCAGAAACAAAATATCAATAAGTCTGAAAGTTTGACTGAGCTCAGAGTCTGCTGGTATTAGAAGCAATTCTCTATACATGAACTTGTACTGCTTAACTTCTGACTGCTGATCTCAAATACTCAAATCAAATATTACTAAGTTCGGGTTGTGATTAGAAGATATGCTAAAAATATGAAAAGAATGAGCCAAGAGCAAACATTCAAAGCAGAACAGATCCAAATGAAGGCTGTAAGAATACAGATACTCTGACAAGAGGGCCAACAAATACTCCAAAAATATGAGCCTTTATAGTCATCATATAGCATAAAAATGACAACACCAATTTTGAGAAATGTTTTCATTTCTAATGCACAACGAAGAATTCTTATCTCCTATAAAGACTTCCTAAGGAGAGGACGATTATCAACAACTTGACTTGAAAAATCAAACAAATAAATAGACGGCAGTCAGAGTATGTCCATGACTGGAGAGTTTTATGAAACCTTACCATACTGTATATTCCACTCGTTTCCACAATAAATTATTGCTTTTCTTTCTCCTTCCTAAGTATTTACTCAGTTACAGTCTGAATAAACACCATCTCTAAACTTCCCGACCAGCTGTCTCTTCCTTTTGAAAGGATAGCATTTTATTTAGAAGCACTTTCGCCTAAAGAGAATCAATCTATCTATAATAATAATAATAATATCTATAATATCTATCTAATTATAATAATTATATTATCTAATATAATAATTATAATAATAATAAATATCAAATATAATAATTATATTATCTAATTATAATATTATAATATTATATATCTATAACATCTATAATATCTATCTAATATCTATAAATCTATCTGCACAGGCCAAACACAGAGTACAGAGGTGTTAGGAACAGCTGAAGTTCCTGTAATGAGCAAAAGTTCCAGATTTCCTATTCCCCAAGAATTTGGAGTCAGAGTTTAAAATCAAGAGAATTTGGAATTCTCATCTTTTAAGAATGATGCCAATAAGACATCAAGGGCTCACAGCAATGGTGAGTTGCTCCTGCTACTTCACTCTGGCAGAACTGCTTAATTACATTAGATTTGGAAGAACATTTTCTGCAGAATAACCTCCACAAACAGAAAGGGCAAGCTAACTTCAAATTCTTTTCTTTCCTACAGTACATCTTAATATTAACATAATCATAAACACTTAAGACAGCATTCCTCTCTCATGTCCGTTATGAATCTCTTAAAGCTGAGTTATGAACAACATTAAACATTAATGCATCATACTCTAATAATTATTGTCTTATTAGAGCATTTACCCAGTATGGCATGTTAGATGGTTTCTGTTCGCAACAAAGATCAGTTTCCATTTCCCAGAAGAAATAATAATAATAATAAAAAAAACACCAAACAACAAAACCAACACGCAGCATCAACAAAATAAAGACCAACACTGTCAATATTTCCATCAACAGCATTTTCATAAATTAATAAAAAATTAATGAAACAGACAAAATGCAGTAATCTGGTTAAATATTAATTTTATACTTTCTAATTTTTCTAAAAGCATGTCTGCTGAACTTTGAGCACTATTTACTGACAACAGCAGAGTCCCTCCAGCCTCCTGTTCTTGGAGCAGCTTCCTGCACTCACAAAGAGGCACAGCGATGCCCCTCAGCCTGGTGGAGACCACCTTCAGTCCCGGCCATCCAGCTCAGCAACTTCAAAAAGGTAAAACATGGTGCTGATATTTCCAGAATCTCTTTGTCAGCCCCATTACCTACACGTCACAGACAGCTAAATAGCTCATGTCTTGGCAAACAGTTTCTCAGCTGGCAAGCAAAGTGCTCATCTGGGAATTATGCCTCAGAGACGGGATAAAAACAGCTTCTTAAAGGACATGTGGAAAATCATCAGCCCGCAACACCAAGTCCAAGGGACTTTTGAAATTTAAGGTGCTCTGCTGCGTAGTTTGTTTCAATACAGCAATAGCAACAAGGTAAATACACAGATTTAAGTTCAGTTGCACGAAGCCATGTATTGCAGCAAGGCACATTTTTGCATATATTGCAAAGCATATATGGCACATACCCCTCTATTACTCTATTTTGATATTTACATCCATTGAATGCCAGAAGTACAAAGATAAATTTATATTTCAAATTTACTCAACTTTCAATCCAACTGTTTCAATTTAAGGCCACTTATCAAAGTTGAACTTCTCTCTTCTAGCCTTTCTTCCTTTGTTGTTCTAATACAGTTCAAGTTTGTAGTGGGAGACGTATTTTCTTCAATTTTTCTCCAATATTACAGAACATGCACGTAGAAGCATACATCTTCAATGTAGTAAAAGAATGTCATGACTGCATACAGATACGTGCGCAAGGAGCAGAAACACTGTGAAGCCTTCCTGAAACCCAGCTAACTCACAACTCCGAATATAAATTTATGCTTTTATGTCCTAAATAATGAAATCTGGAAATCTGATTTCTGTGTGTGTATTTTGATTTGATCATTTAAATTGTGTACGAAACAAACAAACAAAAAAATCCACCAGCCGTATACATAAAGCCCAATATGGAATCCTGTTGTACAACTCTCTAGATATTTCTGCATTCTGTGGGCTACTTAGCTTGCGCTGCACTAGTTTAAAACTTCTTGATGCTATTTCACAGTAAGCAGTGGGGAGCACAGGATTGCCAAGAGTCTCATTTTTACTTCCTCTACTCAACTGAACAAGTTTCACTTCAAATAGCACTTCCTCATTAAGACAGAATATTCTCACTCAGGGCTGCTAAAGCATTAGCCAATGTGGGAGCCTGAGAATTAGCAAACTGAGAGCCTTCCACTCACTAAATGGGAGGATTTTTTGTGTGGACTTCGAGACAGGTCTGAGCAATCACTGCTAATGCACCGTTTAATTATGTTTTCTGTAGTAGCTGTTTTTGTGTTTGCTTGTAATCAACCTGTGCCCAGCATCATTTCAGTGGTTGTCTTAAAGTACATGCTGCAATCCTCATTCAGTTCAAGTGTTTCTGATATCATTATTCACAACACCTGTAAAAATTCAAAGAAGAAAAACTTCCCTGTCCCCCGCTACTGTCTATATACACAAGCCTCATCATAAACAGTGTGGAGTTGCACCTGCCTATTATATCTGACTGGAGGGGGGAGGGAAAAATCACACAAGAAATTGATAATTTCAGCAAAAAACATCTATGTCATTTGATAGGAAAATACTGTCATAACGCTAAACAACAGCTTGAGAACCCACATTCTCTTCTTCAATGAGCTTCCCTGTAACTCAGTGCAGCCAGGAACTCATCTTGTACAGCTGAAGTCAGCAAGATGATGACCCAGGATACCCAACACGTTAGCTCACTGACAAATTCCACAGAGAGTACAATTGATTCAGACCCTCAGTGCTACTGCTGACTACAGTTTATCAGTGCACCACGAAGAAATACAAGCTTTATTTTCCAAAGAGAATAAAATTCTTAGCAAAGACTCAAACCATTTTACAATTAGCTATAGCTACAACCAAAGTACATCACATCTGGGGCAATTCATTAGTGCCTGCACTCTTGTCTGTTCAGGAAAAAGTTGCACAAGAAGGTTTGAAAAAAGATAATAATCTGTCTGACCACAAATGAGTTTCCCATCAAAGCAACTCCTAACAAGATTTCATTAACAAGCTCAGCCCTCAGCTATAGCTAGACTACCAATACCTCTACGTACATTCGTCAAGAGAGAAATGGTGCGGTGGTCTGAGCAAAGAGCCTGCAAACACAGGTCTGTGCATTCTAATTCCATCTGTCACCAACCGTCTTGGCGATCTTGAGCTAGACACAAAGTGTTTCGCTTCAATTCCTTCATTTGTATAATGGCAATGATATCTAACTCAGAGGGATGCTGTGAGGATTAATTAGTTAATGTTGGTAAGTGCTTTGAAGATGAAAAGCGCTACAGAAGAGATAATCAGTTTTAGTGTCTCTAAAAGCTTTTACCATGTCTGCAGAATTATTTTGGAGTATCACATGAATATTATCTGAGACAATCTGTCATTTACCACGTACAACCAGAAAAGAAAATGAGGTTAAAAAAAACCCCACACAGGTAGACAAATGCTGCAGAGTATTAAATCATATATCTTGTTCTAATATCTATTGGGAGGTTTTAAGAAAGATCACAGTGCATGCAGTGGTCTTTTCTGAGCCCTCAACTCCACATCAAGTTTGCTGCTTTGAATGCTGACTTCACCCAAGAACACCGCGTCAATTGCCGTGAGTCAGGAGATGGAGACCGGCAGAGGCCAGGACTCAGGATCTAATGATGCAAAGCACAGACTTGCCTGGCACAGACACCTGAGAATTGCCACCTCTCTCTACAGGAAATTCACACTAAATGGCTTTGTTGTCTTAACTCTTTTCCTTCCTAATTTGAAATGCTGAAGTCACAGTGATTTTCAAGATTCTGTTCTATGTGCTTGGATGCTCCATCTTTTCCTCTTATATATATTACAGAAGACTGGGAAATAAAATCCCATTCTCTGAAAAGATGTCTTACAGGGAAAATAAATATTTAAGTCTTGGCAGATTTACTTTTGTTTGCCTGGAGTCTTCAACATATACATCCCTGCTGCACTGCCTCCCTTAATTTATCTTTTTTTCCCAGTAATCAAAATGGAAGTTTTATACAAAAGAGCCTGGACAGCTTTACACTGTCCACTTATGCTTTGCTAAGTCAGCCAGAATATGCCAGCATAAATGGTTGGAAAACTCACAATTGTGAGTTTCCAAAATAATGCCTGTACATCAACTCCAACTTATTCAGTTGTTTTCAAATCCCAAACAATGTGAGTCACGTTCTTCTCTTTCAGTTTGAAGTAGAACATTTTTCATTAACGATTTGAAGGACAGAGCATTAGGGGAATGTCATCCTGCACACATGCAGCTACTTCTTAGCTTTTATGTTTTTCTGACACATTCCTGAAGATACTTATTTTTCAAATGACCATCGGGGAAAAAAATAAAAAAAAAATAAAAGAAAAGGATTAATTCTGAAAGAGGCTCTCTACAAAGAAAGTGACATGTCTTTAGCACAAAAAATCTGCTACATTACAGTGCAAACACAGTAAAGTGTATACCCGTATTTTATTACAAACTGAATGTAACTGTGACTGGTGCTAGCTATTGTCAAAACAGAGCATCTCATTTCCAAAACAATCAAAGTGCAAAATTTTTTGAAGCAATGTCCAGCAGAAATCTTAGCAATTGTCTATATTACCATTAAAACATTATCAGACAAATCACATTTACCTTTACTCTACAATGCATTTTTGCTCTTGCTTAAAATCACTGCATTTTCCTCTCAGCTCTTCTGTCTTACGTGAAATGCCAACATTGGTGGGACTGAAGGGAGGGGGGAGAAAAAGCAAGCATTTCAGCTTGCTCTCCTTAAGGTTTTCTTTTCTCCACAGTTATATATGGTTACTCCCTACTCCCAAAGATTCCACTCACAGATCTCCCACCCACATTCAACATTGAGACACTATGTTTCTGTTCTGTGAAAGGAGATGGGATACTTTATACTAAAATGTATTCTTTCACAGAAAAAAAAACACATTTCAACATTTGCAGAAAAGGTTATACAACTGGAAGGGAAATCCTGGGTTAGAAAACCAATCCTTCACTATTTCAAGCAACACCATCCTCACATTCTTTTTAAAAAGACATTGTTCTCCTTTAAAAATCAGTTATTTCTGCTGCCCCACTGAACTATCACAGGCAACTCCGGATACTTGAGCAGTTTTGGCAGAACCAACCTGAATTATGGCTTGATAGTCTGCATTAGTTCTTTTACCAATGCCTCCTTTCAGGTTAATTGGTTCTTCTTCCTTTCCCAATATTTATTTTTAATGCATTTATAGCATGCCATTATAAATTCAGATCCTCTCTCATATAGGCCCAATGACTAAAGGTCTTTCAGTCTCATTTGCATAACAGTTTATCCATTATCCTAATTGTCATTGTACATTATCTGACCCATTCTTACCCTCCCCCCAAATTTAACACAGAAAAACACGATGTAGGAGCTGCATTTCAATGCAAGGTCACATTAACACTCGTTTATCCCTAGTGAGCATTTTACCAATTAGACCTGATGGGCAAGTAGCACTGGGGGCTCACAGCCTCCGTTTTGCACACCAGCTGATGAGCTTCACTCTCCTCAAAGAAGTGATGACATACCTCAGCTGTCACATTGCTGGGTGTCCGTTCCATGCCAGTTCTTCCCCATCCCCAAGTTACCCAGCCCTCCTGAGTGATATAAAGATAGCATCTTCTTAATTGCTACACCAGCAAATTACATCCACCCTGCTACATTTTGCACACTTACACAAACGCAAGAGGAAAACTTCTCCAACAACTAGATACTACTACTTCCAGTTTTGTGCTCCTTTTCTGCCTGAACACTACTTCAGTTTACATCTCTACTCATTCCAAGATTTTATCTCTTCCCATACCATCATGCCCTCGCTCACAGAGCTGCAGTTTCTCAAAGCATTTCCTGCCAATTTGGTTTGAACCCTTCAGTTGCCATCTTTTCTCAAGGCATTACTTCTGGGGCAGTCCTCATCTTCCCTCCTTTTCTTGTCTAATTTTGCTTATTTCCGATAACTTCTCAGAATTTCCTTCCCATTACCTCTGGAACACTCCTCAGTGTCCTTTTGCCATTCCCACTACATGCATTGATTTCAGGCAGCTGTTGCTACTTTGATAGAAAGAGGTTATATAGAAAACCATGTGACAGACAAAAGCTTTGAAAGTGTTTGTCTAAAGTAACTTTTATTTAATAGACTGTTTTTGAGAGCACTTTTAAGAGAAAAAAAGAAAAGTTGAAATAAAGCCTTGAACCCAACCCAGACTGCTGTGCTTAACAAAACCTAACAAACCTGAACTGCTTTGTGATGAGCTTACAATAAAATTCATCTACGTATTCCTACTTCTGAAATCAGACTCACAGCTTCAAATGCAGTCATAGATGTGCATGCACAAATACTTGACTGAATATCAGTACTGATTACTGCAATAACAATTATATCAACATTGTTCCTTGGAAAACTGTGTTCAAATGCAGTCCAGAGCTCAATATTTTCAAAGACAACCAAGCTACCCTGGAATCACCCCATGCATTGAGACTCATGGAGATACAAGAACTTTTTTTCGCTGAATTTTCTGAAAGACAATTATTTCATATTCTGCATTGACTTCCACTGGCAAATAAACAATTCCTGCTCAGTATCCAAAACTCACCCTCAATCATTCAAATCCCTCAAAATGCCCAAGCTTGATGTAACACAGAAGTTAAGCTTAGTTTCTCAAGGCTTGATGTGAAACACTATGGAGAAAACGTTCCTGCAAGCTGCTAGAACAACTGCTGCACACTGGTTCCCAACTGTCAGGGACCTCACGGAGCTACTGCTCATATCTGCATTTTCCAAGGACTAATTGATTCTGAGAGGAAAGAATCTTGATAGAATCGGAAGGGCAAAACTTGCCAAAAGAGCTCTATCATCATTAAGCATCACGTAGAGTAATTATGCTACATACTGATGGTTCATGAATTCTACACACAGACATGACAAGTTATATAATTCATCTAAATAATCTGAGCTCAGAGGCAGTCAAAATATGAGCAAATATAATTCATGAAATAATCGCCCACTCCAATCTCTTGGTCTTACTTCTGTGTTCAAGCATTCATACCAAACCTGATGAATGGCTTGTGTGTCATCTTCACTTTGCCTACTGATCAAGAAAGCGCTACAGAACTAATCAGAGCACAGCCCTCCTGGACTATCTACAAGCTTTCATCCTGCAGAAGCGTAACAGAAAGCTGAGCAGGAAATACACGTGGCAGTCTAACAAACATGCCTCTGCAACCTCTTTTTGCTCTAAGGGCCCCTGATTCTTCTTGTCCCCCTCCCCTAGGAAAGCCCACCTTCAACTTGCAGTGACCAGATATTACAAAAAAGCACTCTGCAAGGCCCAAACCTATCTAAGGGTGTACCCAGGCCCATCTTCCCCACAGCCCTCCCCCCAGTACAGAGAAATTGGAAGAAAGGGAAGCAGGAAAAAAAAAAAAAAGTGTCATATTCTAAAATGCTTTATATAAGCAGTCTTCCCAGAGTAACTTCTAAAGAATACACATTGTTTAGACATTTTTTCCTTCCTCTCAACTGTTTAATAAGATACCTCTTGGTTGTATTTATAGGTTTTTTACTTTGAGAAAGCTTTCAAAAAAGCATTTACAGAAAACAATCTAAGAAAATTGAATTAGCCTTCTTTCTTCTCTCATTTTACATTATTTAGGTTTTTCAAGATCCTTTTTAAACTAAAGAAAAAGTATTTCTTTCTTCTTTATTCAGACCCACAAAACAATGGAAAATATATCTGCATTGTGGTGACACACAGAAGTGACTTTCAACTAGGCAGCTCAAGTATTTCTAAAATTAACACAGCAGCTACAAAGGATGCATTTCATCTGAAAACATTAAAACAAAACAAAACAAAAAAACATTCAAAGAAAAGAATCAGGACAAACACACAGGTAGCTGACTATACTGAAACGCAGAGGTTAGGAACAGTGAACTAGCCAGCCTACATTCTAACCGTAAGAATAATCACCGCAGCAATAACAGCAGTATGGATACACGCTATAATTACATCAGTTTGGCATAACAACAACTAGCACAGAAAAGAAAAAAGGAGAATAATGAAAGAAAAAAGAAAAGAGACAATTTCAATTAATTAGATTTATTTGTTGTATATATAATACTACCTTATTCAGAAAATAGAAATATCTTCCACAACCCATCTTGCTTCCAACCTACTAAGGATATAGCCACACTCACAGCAGCTATCCATTAGTTGCAACCCACTCAGCTGTCACTAATTTAAAGAATCACAATCACAGCAGTATGAAATCAAGAGAACTTAGGCATCTGAAAGTACTTTAACTGTGTAAGAGCGCAGGTACCCTTAGATTTACTTCTGTTGTGTATTCCAGTGGTGAGATAGCAGTTAAAATGACAGTTACAATATAGCCCCAAGAAGTTTAATTAAAAACCCCACGTCCTTTCAGAATCTTGTATTTTCATTTCACTTCAAAATCAATGTTATTTAATACCTAAAAAATACCCACTTCAGTCCCTCTCAGTTTGTGACACAGGTGAAAAAAATGAAGGAAGAATTTTGGTTCCCTGAATCACAATCTAGTCACTTAACTACAAGAACACCTTATTTTCAAACCATTGAGAGTTCTTTTCAAGTAATTCAATTCTCACATCTGGTAAAATGTATTACCAGCCACTAGAAGTGGAACAGGGAGAAAATTACTGAAATACAGCTGACACTAAAGCTGTATTACCTTTAAGCTCACTGTGATGCGGTTGTAAAACATGGGAAGGAACATTTGGCTACTTATAGATAAGCAGAGCTAGGCTAAACATTCATAGTGGTAGGTTGTTCATTTGAAGAAGTTGTTCCCAACATCCACAGAATCTATGCTCACTTTCCTAAATATCTACTTAGAAATGCTTTGCCTGCTGACCAGCTTCTCCTGGCCCACTTCTGGCAGTCTGACAAAATGGTCTGACATGGAAGTATATATGATACACAGGTATGGAACTGAATTCCCTGATGCAGGAAAAAAATGGCACCCACTGACATTCATTGATGCTTGCTAAACATTTATGGAGACCAAAGAGTGGATGTGAGCACAGTGAGGAGTGAGTAGTGCGTTTCAGCAGTGTAACAGAGGCAGTGGGTTACCTCCGTTGTTGCAGATGCTTATGACCGCAGCACACAGGCTCTTGTTCATCACTGGCAAAAATGCACAGCTAATGGTGGTGCATGTGTTGAAAAAGATTGCTCTGTAGCTGAGAATTTGCCCTATCAAATAGCGTTATTGTGTTCATTGCATCTGGTGTAGTTTCCATGGAAATGAAAAGGAGGCATTTACTTTCATAGCGACCAATGTATTTTAAAGCATTAAGAATGCATCCATCACCTGATGAATTACAATTTTTGGGAAAAAAATTATTGGGGGGGAGAAATGTAAGCATAAAGGAAATATTTCCGAGGCAGATCTGCTGTCATCTGACACAGAGAAACAATGCGTCTCAACACACCTTGTTAATGAATGGATCATTATTAATCTGCTCATTACACCATTCTCATCAACTTCTTCCATGAAAGAGATTTATTTCCAAGAAGAGGGGATCATTCCCAATAAACTCCTCTATAAAGATGTAATGTTTCTGACACATATTTCAATCACATTTCAAAAAATAATTAATGAAGCTTTGAGATCTTATTCCCAGGCACAAACAGCAAATTTGTCCACCTCATTTCCTAATTTAATTTTTACTCACATCATCAGTTTAGCAAAGCAATTTATAACTGAGAGGGAGCAGAATGAAGGCAAAGATGCAGAGGAAAAAAAAAAAAAGATTGGTCAGAATACAGTCTAAGTACAACTGTGACCAAGCAGTCAAGCAGTGGCCCTGCCCCTGTTAGGGCTTGAGACAATTAACAAAGCTCAAAGTGAGCTGAACTTCACCACAAGTATTCTTTTTAATTACTACATCACAAGATATTCCTAGTGACTTAGAAGCCACAAGTATTAGCCTAATGCACCACAAAATCAAGAGATGCTCTATATATGTCTTCAGATTAAGGCAACATTTCACAAATCACTTTGGTGATTAAGAGAAATGTGCTTTGAGAAAATGCCCATTACAGGCTCTTGGGCAAAGAGGCTGGAAAATCTCCACAACAGCCTCTGAAAGATCATTCTGATACTCTGCTCTAACTTGGGCAAAATAAATGTATGCTACCCGAATGAGGTAGTAGAGGTTTATTTGATTTGTGATGCCATATCAGTTGCTTAGTACCAATACCACAGACTGGAAATGAGAAACATCTAGCACTATCACCACTAAATAATTTATGCAGACCTTAATGTTGTCTGTATAATACATTACTCAAAACAGACTTCTTGCAGTGCCAGCATGTATTGAAATATTCCCAATAGGAACTGATCATATAAATCTGACCTTGCTTTTTATAACAAATAAATGTAAAGAGAGGAAGGAGAATAATCTGAACACTGTTTAATACTGTCAGCATCTGCTTGATGACAAAAGTGAAGACTAATGTTCTCCTAGACAACTTTTTCTGTGTTTATCTTAATGAAGGCAAAACAAGCAACAGAAAAACTGTTGAACAGAATTACAATAAAATATATGTTTTTTTTTTTTCACACAAAAGAGAATAAAATCAGTTTTCATTTGGCTCAGTGACTAGCCTGTATTTCAACAGAGTGTTACATATTCATTTCATTTATCATTTAAAGTCAGATAATCAGGAAGTCATTATGTGGCCTACATTGGGCAGCTATTCGATTAGAGCATAATTGAACACTCTGTAATGCAGCCAAAGTTGGCAGGTTGGGAATGCATAATATCCTTCTCGTGATATTTTGAAGCAGGGGAAAACTATAGGAAAATCATTGTCAATCAAAACCTGACAACCAAGTGAGAGAGGCTGGAATCTATGGTACTCAGAGCAGGCAGCCAACTTCATTGGCGAAGCAACTGAGACACGTTGTTCTCCCTGTATTTATCAAATTATAAAACACTGTTGCACTAAGATTATAACTGAAAGGAGACAACTTCATCTGGACCATTTTTCTTTGTCATTTATCTGAGATAAACCAGTGATCAAACATGAAAAATGAAAGGAAATGTTAGAACCACAGCGTTGTACACCTGCCTTTGAAACGTGCTGATTGCTGACAACAGCTATTAACGATGCACACAAATAAGAAAACCACAATGTTGACTAAAACTCTGGCTTTCCAGTTGCGCAGTATTTAACTTACTGATCAGTATATTAGGAGGCTCAATATTAAAATGGTATTTTTAATGAGACTTGAAACAGTATTTCCAATTAGTACCAATAGAAGTTTTATAAATCTGTTCTTCCCCATGACTATGAGAATGTATTTCAGTAGGAACTTACACCACCTTTGGTAAACCTTTGTGTTTTTCTGCATATATCAAATCTGCCTACACATACAGATCTATTAGTAACGGCCATGCCACACTTTTATCAGAGATCAAGGGAAGGCCTTAGAGTTGTGGCTTTCACTTACATAAATGTTTTCATATTACGTGAATAAGCAGAAAAATAGGGCTAGGAGTTGCTGCCTAGTATCACTGAACTGGGAATGTGTCCCTGCTAGCACAGGAGCCTGGAAACACTTTTTTTTTTCTTAAGCATCTTTAGCTACCATGCAAAGCAGATATCCAAACTGCTCTAGACTGTCCTGGAGTTTCTTCTGGACTGCGCTTCTCAGCCTTGCTGTCTGCACAGAACTCCGTGTCAGATGATGTTAGAAGATGGTCATGAGGCAATTATAGCAACATATAAACAGCACTTTACTACATGCAGAGTCAGTTAATAATTATTTTAGCATTTATCCTTATGTCAAGTAATTTGTAACCTTGCAAATTTTCTAATGTGACATGAAAGTCAAAAAATTTCTGCTGTCTTTCTAAGCATTTACCTTTATTTGACTTTCCTTCTACTATTTCTTCTCCTTGCTGCCTGGCTTTCTGCCTTCTAACGCTAACAAGCATGAGCAGGAGTAAATCCAGTGGAGCAGCACTAAACTGCATTATTCTTCCAGAGGTCATCACTCTCTCCTCATTTTAAGGAACAGCCTAGTGTTTGCACTCTGCTGCATTATCCCAGCTTTGTTACCTGATACTACAAATCTTCAGAGCTGCTGGGGATTATATCCAGCGAGGAAAGAATAAAGAAAATTAAATGAAGAAGAATTACTTGTCATGCATTTCAACTTTTCATATGTTTTGGCTTCTACAGCAAAGTGAAAATATTAAACATCCATCCGAACAACGTTGCTGCTTGGTTTAGATGAATTGTACTTCTAAGAGCAGAAAGCCCCTCAATCTGTTGCTAAGGACACTGGTATATTTATCTGATTTTCATCAAAAACATTATTAAATATCTTCTCAAAATGAGATATGGAGTCTGGGGGAAACAGAAAGTTTAAAAGTTCTTAAGGAGCTACAAACCTTTCTTGTGCTTCTGCTTCTAAGAAGGGCTGACTCAACCCTGAATGCACATTAGCTTCCCTTCTCTCTGAAGTTCAAGTTTGCCACAAATTTTGAAGCACTAGTAACACACCTGTATTTCTTCTGATTCTCTCCCTCAAATTCCCATGATAGGAGAATATTTTGAAAAAGAAATTTATTTCAGCTTCTGTGCAAAATGAAATTTTACAGCTGAATTGGACATCTTTACAAACTCCAGAGGTAAGCCAATGCCTCTCCTCATTTTCACTGAGCTCAGTGTTCCAGTTGTCTTTATTAATTATAATAGCCTATCCTTAGAATATGCACACAAGGCCGGCTATTTGGTTTGCATGAAAAAAAAAACCAAAAAAAAAACAAAACAGATTAACTCTGCAACTGGTTGAAAAGACAGAGATACTTTTCCCAGAGAAGCTGCTACTTCTACTACTCAAAAAGCTGAAATATTTAACTTACAGGTTTAAAATGGGAATCTACAATTTAGGTAAAAATTCAAAGAGTGCTCTGAAAGAAAGCTTTATTTTCAGTTATAACTAGAGTAACTGAACAAGTAAACAAGGACAGAAATGACTGTAGCTTCAAATATCCAATTTATAATTACTTGAACAGCAGAATGCTTATGTATCTCCCTTCTACTTATAATCATGGCATATACTGAATTTTCTCACAGTATATTAGACTACTTAGAAGGCTACTGTTCAGAAAAAAGCTACTCCTTATGCTGGCATGCTGTGCTTGCTCCATCAGACAAAGCCTACTTCTTGAGACTTAGTTAAAACTGTGATTTTAAGAACTCATGTAAGAAACCACATCTGCCAGAGTTCTACACTGTTCATTATCTAAGCTTTTACAGATTAGTACTGCACAACATGAAGATAATTTTAAAAAAAGAAGACAGAAGTGACATTTATAGTGTGTTTTTCCCCCAATTCATAGCACTGAAAAAGAAATGAAATAGGAAGTTACTCTTCTACTATTACAGACATTGTAATCAAGTTTAGTTGAAAGAAATGTTATTACACATGCAGCTAACTCAAGCAACAAAGAAGGAAAAGATGAAATTAGATGAAAAACCACTGAAATTTACATTCTTCCAGTGAATTACTGGGAGACTGAAAATAGTTGAGATGGAAAAAAAATAAACGGGCACAAGATCGTAACATCAAAGGCAGTACTGTCCCACCAGATGGTTTTACAGCAGCTTAAGAAAAGATTTCTACCTTGTTATTTCTGAATGTGAGGCGAACCCTTACCCTCTAACCTCATCCTTCTTTCCATAAAGTATATAAGTAAAATTTTCATTTAGCATCTTTAGCAATCTTGCATTTGGTTTGAATAGTACATTTTCATTTCATTCATCATTTAAAGACAGATAATCAGAAAGTCATTACATGGGCTGACACTAGGCCCTCTGCTCGATTGTATTGTAATTGAGCACTGCAGAGCATGTGCCAGATCTAATGGATAATGAATACATTATGTCAGCAGAACCGCCTCAGTAAAGCTCCTGGGGAATCAGAGGGGGCTGCAGCAGTGACATGCAGGGTCACAGATGTTGTGCTGATTTACTGATGGAGTGATTGTGTAATTAGGTAATCAATGGTGGGTAGTGGATTATGTGTGGATAGCTTATTTTATATAAATAAAGACCACAGGAGTATGAGGCTCACGTAGGACTGTATTTTGGTTTGGCTTAATTCTTTGTAAATTCATGGTGATCCATTCCAAAAGTTTGAGGGTACAAGGCCAGTAGCAGAGGACTGACTCCAATTTGTACACCACAGCAACCTGTTTTTACAAATATTTCACAATATTACCCATAGAACTTAGCCCAAATTCTGCACATCAATTAAAATAAAATTCACCTTCCTTACAGTGCAGTTATAGTTGTGCTACAGCTTTTAACATTTCATGCAGTGGTAAAAAGCAGTCTTGGCAATAAAACAACATCTGAAAGAATTTCTCCTCACTTGCTCTGCTCTCACTAAAAGCATTTACTAACATTACTCAGTTCTTTTTTTGTTTTCCCCCCAAAATGAACATGAAAATGAAGAGAGAGATTCACATCCTAGAATACTGTTACAAACACTGCATATGCTTGTCATGGAAATGGCTCTTGATGCAGAAACAATACTATATAAGTAAGTCAAATGGCTGGGGTCTTCACTGATGTTGATGAATTAAGACGTCTGTCCTTTTCGTAATTTAGACTGAATGACAGAGGCTTCTCTCTAAATCACACCTCTCCCTGCTTTCATTTCTGTGTAAGACTGAGCCCTGGCTTTGTGTCTGGTGCTCAGCAGCAGGCTGTGTAACACGAGCACTCTCCAGTGTGGGAACACACCTGTCTGGTCTCCAGTCACATCAATCCCAGTGCCTCAGCTGGGTTTTTGGCATCCACAGGAACTTCCCTGTGGTGCCTGTGACAAGAAGTTCCAGTTGGGGTTTGGCAGTCGTGACTCCTAAGAGTCTGTGACAAGTCTGCAGTGAATTAGATCTTCTGGGGCAAAACATTTTTTTTATTTATTTTTATTCCTTGAAAATTTAAGGGAGACAAAATGTATGAACAAGGTCAGCAAGCATTGTTATCACTTAAACCAGTTTGTTTCATCTGCAATGAACAGGAGCAGATGGCTTCTGATTCAGCCTCTACCTTCTCACTGACAGCCCCAGCAGTCATTTGCTCTGTTCCCTTCCCTTACTATGCACGTGGGATCTTGGTTGCCAGACTTCAGCCCTGCTAATAATAATCCATTCTAGTCATAGGAAAGCCAAACAGAGAAGATGCCTTAACAAAAGAAAGTTAAATCCTTCCTTTTCCTCTCCCTATCATATTCCTTTGAGATTTATTTTTATCTACTCCATAGTAAGTAGACTACAATAAACAACTGAAATATTTGGCAGGCACATTCATAGCAAGTAATGCAGATTTTTCTCAGTTTACCACAACCAGAAATCTCACCTCCAACAAATAATTTGTAAGGACCAATGTGATTCTAGTCCTGATATACTTTTCCCTTTATTCACTTTGGAGGTATACAAGCTTCTGGACAGTATTGATTTGTATGCACTGTTACATGTAAAGTATTTCTATTCCTATTTAAGTATGTGCATATATGTATATATAAATAGATGCATGTAGGTTGCTATGAAAGTAATGCCTCCTTTTTATTTCCATGGAAAGTAAAATAGGTACAAAGAACAAAATAGTGCTGCTCAATAGTGTAAATTCTCAGCTACAAAACACTATTTTCCAACATAGTCACCACCATTAGCTATGCATTTTTATCAGTGATGAAGAACCTGCATGCCACACTCATAAAAATCTGCACCAGCTGTTGTCACTACTGCTGAAATGCACCACCCACTGACTCTCTGTGCTCACATCCACTCTTTGGTCTCCAAAGAAACATTCAACAAGCATCAACAAATGTCAGTGGTGCCATTTTTTTTCTGCATGGGGGAATTCAGTTCCACACTTTGGCTCCATATGCACTTCCATGTCAGATGCAATTTTGTCAGACTGCCTCTCTGCTGCCATCTGTCACACAGCAACAAAATGTAATGGAGTACTGGTGGGAAGGTTCAACCACTGCTGCCATCCCACCAACTTCTTCTGACATTGTTGGTCAACATAATAAAATAGGAAGCACTACTTTTGGAGCAGCCCTCACATATAATGTTGCTGGAGTTATGCAAAGGATCGTGTCCTTTCAGGACAGTTTGGATTGTGAGAGATGACAAGTGAAAGACAAACTCTCTGAATTTGGCACAACTCTAATACAAGTCAGTAGGATAAGTAAGTTTTAAGTAATTTCAACAGACAAGCAAAAAATGCCTACTATGGACTATCTCAGAACGATAGCATTTTTTAAACTGAAATTTAAGGTTATCCTTCCTAAGCTTTTATACATAGGAACACACGGTTTCTTTCTCTTTGAAATTAGAGTAATGTTGTTATGAAATTTTAAATAATGGTTTTATTAATTAACAATTAACATTTGAACAGTGCTCAGCCCTGTTAAAAAGAATAGAGGAGGAAGGTGAAAATTGCTGAAGATGTAAAGAGATATGGCTAGAACAAAGGGTGATCTGAGGCTTTATGAAATCTAGAGGAAGGAAGGTGAATGATATCAAACTAGAGAGGGAGTGGATAAACAAACAAACAAACAGACAGAAGTATGTATGAAAGAGAAGAATCTTTTCTAAAAGCTCCTAGATCCTTAGCCAAGAACAAGAAGAAACTCTTCATATGTGAGAATCTATTCAAAACACAGAAAAGGAAAAGACAAAAAAAGAAGAGACAATGTACATGGATATGAAGGTAAGGGAAATGAAATTGAGAATAACCTAGAAAGAATGAAAATAATATTTAATATATATATAAAAAAATGTGGCTGTAATTCCTTCTATCCATATTATTATTTCTAAAGTATTTGGAATGTACCCAAAGAAGCCCTAACTTAAAGAACTGGGAGTATTTTAGGGCAGTACTTTATTACTAACTTTATTATTTGCAAATTCCATACTGCTCAGCATGGATTTTAAGACTAAATCGTTGACAATGTTTCTGCAAACACTCTTAGAAAAATTAGGTATAAATTAATTTAAAGGATTCAAATGCTCAGCTGAAATAAAGTGGAACTATTATAAATAAGGCACATAATATTGAAGGATTATATTAACAAATGAAAAATATATTTCAATATTCCAATCAATATCTGCTTTAATGTTGATATGAAATGGAAGTAGTTCATATTAGCTGTTCCATTGGAAAAAAAAAAAAAATCCTCAATACAAAACAATGAGTTCTAAGTAAAGCAGAATTTGTAAGTATATTCTTTCCACAGAGATTCTTTGAGCTGATTTTAAATGAAAGACTTCTTATTCTTGAACACTGGACTTTCATACTTCAAACTATCTCCAGTAGCTAATACAGACTGTTACGGTTTCCATAAAAATAAAAAGGATTCCTTAATTACAAATCTAGAGAGTTTTTGTATGCAAAAGAAGTCATGGTATTTTATCTTTCAAAGAAGTACACTGTCTTGCTAAGTTCTTCTAAGTTTTACTGGAAGTAACGTTACCTGATATTTTGAGGTTTACCTCCAGTTTCTGTGGTTTCCTAATGATATCTCATGATATTGAAGATTTTCTGTAGTTCAGCAGTATTTTTTTATTGGAGTGACTTCTCAGTACTTACTATGTAATGTCCTTAATTCTGCCTTCGTGTCACTATGTGCTGCTATGCCACCCTGAGATTTTTGGCCGACCACATAACTTTATTGGCAGATTGAATGTCATAACAGTACTTCAGTCTTACCTGGCTACTTCCTCGGTGCTGCCACTGTGCCCCAGTGTTTCCTGTTCAACAGGAGTAAGCTTAAATAGTTCCAGAAAAAAAAAAAAACTGGACCCAAGACATTGTATAATAGTATGTGATAGTTAAATGTTTTCTTCTCAAATCTGCCTGTCTTCTCTCAGTAACTGAAAATGGACTAATTTATCTCTTAATCAAGTCTAAAATTCATATAAAAAAACAAGGACATGCTTAATTCTGAGATTCATCAGAAGATGGGAATGGATATTCAACTTTTTTCCTCTCAGCATAGTATGTGTTCTGAGCAGCAGCATGTCACGTACATACAAAGACCTTCCTTCAATGCACATTTCTCAAAATATTCTGTCCTTGCTGGTGAGGAAGAATACATGTTGCGATAAAGCATGTGATAGAGATGATTTTTAATGGAATTTTTCATTGCTAAGGAAGTAATGATACAGTAGCTTCACAGCACAATGTCCTATTCTGGAGATGAACTGTCATTTCATTCATGCCATTCAAGCAACAAACTTTCCTTCCTTTTTCTATAAAGGCAACTATTCCATGTTCTCATCATTTGAGAACTATAATATTTCCAAAGAGGCCCAAGACAACATTATTGCATGCCAGAAATCAGTCTTGCAAGTTCAAATGATGAAATGTGAAATGTCAAACATATACTTTTTCTTGTCACATTGATACTCATCTACAGTATATGCAATCTATTGCACAACTTTCATAACTTCCCTCAAATTGCAAATTCCTTGAAGGTGAAAAGAAAGTTCCTGATAGCTGTTTTTAAGGACATAATAAATTTTGCAAGTATTTCCTCCTGCAAATCATCCCAATATAAATTTAAAATAAGAAAGAAAAACACAAAAATAAATCACCACACAACGTCTACAATGTCCACCTTCTGTAGAGTTTTCAATTCTACTGCTTCTGGAATATTTTTTTCTAAACAACTGAACATTTTCTCTGAGCACCCTACTCCAAACAAGTTCTTTTCCTGGCCTACTCAAAATCACATGGCATTCATATCAGAGATGGAAATTTAATGTACTCATCCAGTGAAACTCTTTAATATTATTTAAGCATTATTAAGCATAATTATTTATGTTTAATATTATTTAAGCATTAACAATCAATTTTTTTTATCACTGATGTTTTGCAACCCATAATTCCAACAAAACTACATTCATACAGAACACAACATAGACAAAAATATACTAAATGATAAATCATTTGTATGATTTCTGCTATGAAATTCCAGTGTTATTTTTAAGTACCCTGTAGCAAAAACATCCAAGAACACCACTGCTACAAGCAGGTACAGTCTCATAGACATAAAGTTAAGACTAACCACAATTAGTCTGTTAAGCTACAATGAAATGATGGAAAAATACATTTAAAAATTGAAATTATTGATAATGCAACATCAAGCAAGCTTCTGCTTCTAAGGAACCTGTGTTAACTGTTCCACAAATACCATTCCAGGTACTGTTTAAGTTTGTCCCCTTTACTTTTTATTGGCATGACAATATAGTTATTTTCATCTTCCATCTCTTAGACAATGAGGCATATATGATTTTATTTATTTATTTATTTTTTCCCTCGATAAGCCCCATTAGAATATAAATGCTAGAACTGTGCTTTATTTCTTTCTTAATTTCTCTTTTACATGGTGGTCTAAAAGCATTTCACAGGTGTTTGCTGGAACTCATTAGACCATTTGGAACTCCTTCATGCTCTCTAAAAGGCAATTAAAATGTGTCTGCAAATTACCTCGTGTGGTCTCAAGCACAGCTGCCTCTCATCCCCCTGTTACTATGCGGTGTGTCCAAACAGAATAGAAAAGCTGCTTTGATACCTGCAGTTTACAAAGGCAAATCATACCTTCATGAGTGACAAAAATCCTCTGAGTGCTTCTTAAGTCTTCAGTGAATCTGCCTTTGTTGCCACACACACACAAAGTTGATAATGAATAAAGAGGCACAACTAGTTTATTAAGTGAATACAGGCCATAGAAAACCAGCAAATACTCAAGTACTTCATATAGCAATTGCTGCTATGCAAATAAAATATAACAATAAAAGCTTGCAAAACTTAGGTATGTGCAAAGAGCAGGTAAAGCATAAGTGATTGTAAGTGGGTAAGATGCATGGGTCAGATTTGTTGTTCCTTCTTGAAAGGAAAGGGTTAAATAAAAAAAAACATCCAACTACTGGCAGGGATACTTACAGAACTAATTATTGTTCTGCAAAGATCTGGCAATTAAAAACTCAGTTCAAGTTTCTGGTTTTAGCTACTTTTCAGAGAGATCAAATTCTCTTAAATAAAGAACGTTTTACTGTTCTTTCAATTCTTACTGAACTACTCACTTCAGTGGAAATTCTGCCTGAGTAAAGACTGAATGAAAGAACCTTAAAGCTTTTTTGTTTCAGTTGTTTTATCCAGTCTATTTCACTTTCAAAAATGAGCTGCTTATGACACTGCACTGCACAGTGATATTTTCCCATGGGGTGTCGACAAATGAAAGGAAAATTCAACAGGGTGTTTCATCACACTTCACTATATATGTTTGCCAGTTTTAGAGGAGCGCAGAGTTAGTCAAGTCTAAAATGGAAGGTTGCAAATCCAAGGCTAGTTTTCTGGCCAGCTGTCAAAAGGAAATGACATCTGGTCTTTTTTACACTATGGAGGCAATGCAGAGTCAAGAATAGCTTCTAGGCTACAGCATCCTCACATCTCCTTTCTATTCCAACATCACCACTATAAATTGTTGCAGCAAGAAACATTTTATCCTCAACACTTATCCCATCAAACTTAACTTGAGCTCCAATTATTGCTTTGACCCTTTCCAGCTATAGCTAGCCCTACTTCTCCCTACCCCACTTTTTCTCCCCCACTTAGCTGTGATCTCCACGTAAGCCTCTGCAGTCACAACACTCCACTACATCCACCTATAAGAGCCCCCAGCATCACATCCACAATTATCCCAGATGAATTTCCATCTCTCTCCCTTTTCTCTGCACACCCTCTCTTTAGTGCCTGCTTTTTGTTTGTGATACTCGCTCTCTTCCTGCTGCTTTCTTCCAGTAAGGCAGGTAAGATATGCAAGTAATTGCTACATTTTAACCAGAGCAATATCTGGAGTTACAAAACATATTGTTACTTAATGGGGAATTTTACTTGAGACCTGTCAATTAAATTGTGGGCTCAGTAGAATTCCCATGATGTGACAGTTGTGGGTCAGAAAGCAATCCTAAGTATTTTCTACGTTTTTAGGTAGAATCACATACTCAGTAAATGTTGCATGAATTTGTTAGCCCAACTTCCAATTCCTAATAGATGAGACTTACAGATTACATCAAGTGCTATCTTGTAGATAAAGAAGAATAAAAGACAGTCTAGTACAAAACTTACAGAGTAATTACACAGAACTGCAAAAATCCTCATGTGTGATCCCACAAATCTTTATGTGCATCAGTATAGTAAACTCAGAGGACTACATGTATAAACATGAAAATATAATCCACATTTCTTGCTCCTGAATTGTTATACACATGTGCACATGGATACCGCATTCTTCTTACAACACTAAGAGATAACCTCGTCTTTTACATGCATTAAGGTGATGTGAAGACACTAACTTTGTCAGTCTTACAAGACAAAATAATAATCATTTTGGTTTCTGAATTCATGTGTTTTCATTGATGAATAAAAGAATTTCTGATCACCACATCACGTTAAACCTTCAGAGTTAAATAATGAAACTTTCAGTCACTCAAAAAGATTCTAATAAATTCCTAGGGATATTGTCTTCTGAATTCCTACAGCATCTTCTTCAGTCCATGCCCAGCCCACCTGTTTACTGCACGTATTACTGTAACTTATCAAGTAGTGAACATTATCATTTATGGATGGGATTATCATACCTTCACCTGCCTTGCAGAATCAGAAGAGAAGAGAAAAGTTTAGAAAGTTTTTTTTCAGTTTTAGAAAGCTGAATGCTTCTTCCCAGTGTTAAGAAAACAATTAAAACTCAGCCAACTGATAAAAAAAAAAAAAAAGAACATCAACAAAAAAGATTTTCCTACATGATAATTGAACACAAAGAAATTCCTGTGGTTTTTGAAGATAACTACTGAAAGTTCTTTTGAAATAGAAGCATTCTTAATCTTCCAAATCTCACTCTGTGCTCAGTTTAAAGCATATTTATGCCCAGTCCAAGACAGCCAAACACAGTTAATTATATTAACTAAATATATTCATGATTTTGTTAACAAAATGCACGCATAAATAAAACAATGAACCAGTGATAAAGAATAAAATAAACAGTATTTTCAGAACTGTGGAACTGGGGTTCAGAACTGGACATCTTCTAAACTTTCACTAAACTCACTGTAATGGTGACAGAAATGATGATAGCTCTCAATTACCTTTCTTCAAATATAATTCAAAACCCTAACAAGTAAGAAATTTTAAATATAACGACAGTATGTGTTAAGTAATAAAATATGTAATACAGAGTATTTAGTACTGCCAGTGCTCAAAAATCTCAATACTTGAATACTAGTAGAAGTTTTGGTGAGTAAACCTGGAAGTTCACTACCTATGACTCACTTAATTATCAGGTCCATTTGAAGAAGGATGATTCATGTGTCTACTTCTCAATAAAAGAAAACTTCTAATTACTTAGAAATTTAAAATAAAAAAAGATTTTATAAAATCAGAGAAATGTTGCAGATTTTCATTCAAATTTGACAGTTCAGCTATAATTTTCATGAGTGTACCAGATGCTTTTTAGACTTTAATGGAATGTATAAAAAGGAAAACTTTACGTTGTTTAGAATCTGCTTTGGGGTGTCAGTTTGCTCTACTCTTCTCCTCTTCATTTAACTTTTTTGTGCTATCTTCTTTTTTGTTCTTGTATAGAAGCTGGAGTAGTCAGAGGAACTGTAGCTCCTATGTACCACAAAACTCCAGTGAGGCTGCTCATCTGCATTCAATTATGTATTAAGTATGTGCTGAATCATGTTAAAAAAATCTTTTTCTTCATGTTGAATTAAATAACATTTATTCCACTTCATCTTACAGATGTTATCATTTTTATTTCACTGGAGACTGTTGCACATATCTCACACACCATTTCTGGTATTCTCTCCCCCACTCTCAAATTGAGATCACTTGTCCAATTGATTGACATAACTAAAACTGCTTACCAAATAAAAATATACAGCAGAAATATGGGATGCCCTACACAACAGCAGCAATGCAAGGCAGTGGAGATGTTCTTTAGGTGAATGACCATTGGAATGTATCATGGTCTGCCTAGTGATGAATGATAGCTGACTGAGTGGAGAGCTTACAGGTGAGAATTAAGGAGAAGACTAATATGAATGGCACTGTTGTGGGTGTCTTCTACAGATCACCTGAGAGGAGGAGTTTGATGAGGCCTTCTACGGTTAGTTCGAAGCAGCTTCACAATCACAGGTACTGGTTCTCATAGGGAGATTTCACCCATTCTGATATCTGCTGGAAAAGCAGCGCTGCCACACACACACAGCCCAGGAGGTTCCTGCAATGCATGGACGATAATTTTATTACACAGCTGGTGGAAGAGCCAACAATGATAGTTGCGCTGCTGGACCTTGTTCTTACAAACAAGGAAGGATGGATGGGAATGCGGAGGTTCAAGGATGTCTTGGATGCCGTGACCATGTGACAGTTGAATTCAGGATCTTACATAGATGAAATAAAGCAATAAGTAGGATTGCAACCCTGGATTCAGGAGAGCCAATATGACCCAGGATTACCTGGAGGCTACCATTCCAATAGCCTTCTATGATGTCCTGACCAGCTGTGTAGATGAGAGGAGAGCAGTGCAAGTTGTGTACCTTGAGTCCAAGAAGACTTTTGTTGCTGTCTTCCATAAGATCCTCATAGGTAGGTTTAGACAATTTAGTGCATTGAGAACTGGATGACTGGCAGAGCTCAGAGGGTTGTGATCAGTGGTGAAGAATGTAGTTGGAGGCCTGTAACTATCTGTAACTGGTACAGGGTCTGGCCTTGTTCAATATCTTCATCAACGACTTGGATGAATGGACAGAATGCACTCTCAGAAAGTTTGTTGATGATATGAAACTGGGAGGAGTGACTGACAGATCAGAAGGCTGTGCTGCTATTCAGCGAGACCAGGACAAGCTGGAAAGTTAGGCAGAGAGAAACTTTAGGAGGTTTAGTGAGGGCAAGAGTAGAGTCCTACATACAGGGAGGAATAACTGCACACATCAGTACAGGTAAGGGGCTGACCTGCTGGAAAGGAGCTCTGCAGAGAAGGACCTAAGTGATCTGGTGGACAATAGATTGACCATGCACCAGCAGTGTGCCCTTGTGGCCCAGAAGGCCAATAGCATCATGAAGTGTATCAAGAAGAGCTTCGTCAGCAGATCAAGAGAGGTTCTCCTGCTCTACCCTGCCCTGTAGAGGACACATCTGGAGTACTGTGTCCAATTTTGGGCTCCTCTGTTCAGAAGGCTCCTCAGACAGACTCAGAAAGGAACTTCTACAAAGATTCCAGCTGGCCACAAACATTATTGGATGTCTGGAGCATCTCCCTTATGAGGAAAGGCTTATAGACCTGGGACTGCTCAGTCTGGAGAAGAGAAAACTGAGGAAGGATCTTATCAATGCTTAATGAATATCCGACTGGGTAAGAGTCATGCAGATGGGACCAGGCTCTTAAATGGTGCCCAGTAACAGAAGAAGGAGCAACAGGAAAATTGTAATAGAGGGTGTTCCACACAAACATGAGGAACAAATTATTTATTTTGAGGGTTACAGAGCACTGGAACAAGCTGCCCACAAATGTTGAGAACCTCCTTCTCTAGAGATATTCAAAGCTTATGTGGATACTTTCCTGTGCAATGTACTGTAGGGAACCCACTTTTGCAGGAGCACTGGACTAGATAATCTCCAGAGGTCCCTTTCAACTCCTACAGTTCTGTGATTTTGTGTCATTCTATTATTTCAGGGGAAGAAAAAAATGATAATCCTTCCACCCCAGCCCCAAACCCCCCCCCCCCCCCCAAAAAAAACAAAAACAAAACAAAAAAAAACCTGTCTGCTTCTCATACAAGGTTCTTTTTTTTGGTTTAAAAGAGTATATAAACCAAACATCTGACACCAATTTTGTACTTTTACAAGCACTAACATTTTAACAGCAGAAATGTTAAATATGAACGTAATAGATGAGCATTCCACTAAAAAGCAATTTCACTAAATACCACAGGTATTAATCTTTCTGAGTCTTAATTATACCCTTTTGACATATTATCCTTATTTTACCTTTCCTCCAGAACTGCAGTGAATAGATGTGAGATAGGTAGGCAAATTCAGTTACAGTTACCACCAGACATGTATCAGTTTAATGCAAAGGAATGAACGGGCACAAAGATACAGCTCACATGAGGTGCAGAAAGCCACAAATACACTGTTTTCTGAAAATTATCATTTAATTTGTAGTTTTTCTTCCATGATTTTCTAGCAGCTTCCTTCCTAGCTTTGGTCCCACCACAGAAAATAAAGTTTTAATGAATTACTAAGACAGTAGACTATAATACTGCTGAAGAACAAAATATATTGATATTTGGTGCATTCAAAGTTTTTAAATGGTTATTACTTCTGACTAAGTGGTAGGATATATGTCCTTGAATTTTCCGATAGCTTGATTGGGCAGCAGAATATTTTATTCTCATCTTCATTTTCTCTAATATTTCAGAACCAACCACTGAAGTGATTTTGATAGTTTATATCCATTCATAGCAGAAAAATTAGGCAGAGACCTCCAAAGCTCTGCCTGTCTGAAAATCCTAAACAGATTTAAAAGAAAGTATAAAATTCTACCCCTACAATCACTGAAGTATTCATAAATGGCATCTTATTTGTGATTAAATCTGTTGGACTTCATATAATCACTGCATATGATAATCTGGTCTTTTTTTCTGGGAAATGTGTGCTTAAATTTCTAATCATGTACTTCTGAGAATGGGATTCACTCTGAAAAATTGAAGTGTTCAAAACTGAACTTCCAAATCTGAGACACACATGAGAAATAGGGGAAAGATGTCTATTTAGAAAACATATACAGAAATTACAGGGAAGAAACATATTCAAAGATATTAAAGGCTAATTTTTTTTTCATTTTGAGTAAGAATGTATGTTTGTGAACATGTCTTCCCTACCAGTAACACCTAACGCATGCATATGCAACTACAGTCATAATTATGTAATTGTTTTAAACAGTTTCACGTGAATTGTGTCAACACAGTTTGGGTTTTACTGGTTGTGAAGATAAAAGATGATTTTCAAAATTGATGTACAGCAATACTTTTATTGTTCAATGGATTAACTCTCTTACATTACCAATGTCTTATCCAAAGGTATTGTACCTAGTGGATTAGCACTTCAAATACTGCCAGGATACAAAAGCTCTTTACAGTAAAATCCAAGACTCTAGTAATTATTATCCAAGTCTTTCAATGATTTTTTGATGTTTGGGTTGAGCTTTCGGGTAGAAGATTAAAAAAAAGAGAGAGAGAAAAGGAAAAAATATATATATTTTCAGTTGATATAAGAGTCTTCAATGTCTCATCTATCGATTTTTCTTCAGATCTTTAAATTCACAGTATGACTTATATTCCATGAAATAGGGTCACTGACATCTAGAAGAGTACTACAAAAAATATAAACTTCATATCCCATGAACTGAAACACATAATTGTCTAATGAAAAGGCTGTGTGGTGTGTTAAATCCCTCACTTACAGGTTTTTTTTTTGTTTTTTTTTTTTTCCCTTGCTTCTAAGTGAACAGATTTTGCTGTAATTTAACAGAGGAAAAGCTTTACGTAGACTGAAAAAGCCTATGGGTACTGTACTATTTGGCCAGAAGGAAAGAACGCCTTTTTTTCCCCTCTTTTTTTTTTTTTTTTGTAAAATTTAATTAAAGATTGCATACAGTGATATCTCTAAATTGACCACCACAGCTGCACATTCTTTGGCTTGCAAGTTCCTATTTCAACTACTGATATTTCTGATATTTCTCGAAACAAAATAAATAAGGTCTAACATTGAAAAGAGACCTTGAACTAAATACTGATGAATAAAAGCACTCAAAAACCATTAGCAAGCTGTTTCACAACGTGACACTCTCTTTAAAAAAGGCATCCTCTAAGACAGTGCTGCTGGAATCTTATTTATTTCTTCTCTTTAAAACACCTTTTGATTTTATTTTCAAGCTTTTTTTTTTTCTGTCTTCACATGAAAGGAGTGGTTTTCTGTAATCAATGATCTCTAGAGCAGAGGCTTAAAGAAAACTAGAGCATAATGTATGATTAACATGAAGTTTTATTTACATTGTAAACAGAAAGTAAATTAAAAATTACAGTTTCCTATACAATAATACTACAGAATGAAGAATAGGATATTAAATAGCACTTAGTAAACCATTAAAATATTATACTATTAAAATACTAAACTATTAAAACTATTTTAAAGCCAAGGAGTAATGAACAACTGTGTTTTTATTTAAGTTTCTACTATTTCTCCTGAAGTCAGTTAACTTGATAACTTCAATTTAATAATACCTGTGTTTCCTAGATTAGACTTTATGTTTCCATTTTTTTGCTGGAATTTGCTAATTGCTGGAAGACTTTTCAACATTTCTAAGGAATGTTGGAAAAGGAATCTCCATAACAGGTATTAGCGGCCAGAAAGGCAAATTAAATGAAGAAATCAAGCATATTTCATTCATTAAAATCTTGTGGAAACAGAACAAATATTTTAAATGCTTTAAAAAAAAAACATTTTGATCAAAGCATTCATCCTTATATTATTGCCATATATTATACATTTTTATATATTATATATAATTGTCAAAGGATCCTATGCAGGGCAGTTCAATCCAAGCCTCTCTATGAAGCTGGAAATTTTTGGTACATGGTTGTGAGTAAAGAGTGATTCCTAGAAGAGTAAAATGAAGCAATGTATAGTTCAAATTCTTATTTATTCCCTGACTGAAACTCCCCAAAGTTTCTTTCTCTTCCTCCCTCAAAGGAGCTGAATGCCCCCATAGAAAAAGAGAGATATGTTAATAGCAAAATCCCTGAATAATCATTTTCCCAACATTCCAAGTTTCAAGTCGGTCAGTATCTAAAATCATAGATCTACAAAAGCGATTCAATCATCAGCAGCTGTACCATATCCTAAGACAGATTTTGCTCACTTTTTGAGCATTACTCTTGAATTTAATTGTGGTGCTTTGGATTACCTAAAAGGAGATCATCCTTAAAATGTTCAGGAAAAAAAGACAATTTCTTAAGTTTCAGTGGACTCCTGAAGGAAAGGTTGTCCTGGCATTTCTTTGGAGAACCAGTAAATGAAACTTTCATTGAAAATATTCACTGCTATCAATCATTACAAGACAGCTTCCTGGAGAAGCTGGCAGCCCGTGGCTTGGACAGATACGCTCTTTGCTGGGTAAAGAACTGGCTGGATGGCTGGGCCCAGAGGGTGGTGGTGAATGGAGTTAAATCCAGCTGGTGACCAGTCACAAGTGGTGCTCCCCAGTGGTCAGTACTGGGGCCTGTCCTGTTTAATAGGTTTACTCATGAGCTGGATGAGGGCATTGAATGCACCCTCAGTAAGTCTGTAGATAGCAGAAAGTGTCAATCCACCTGGGGGTAGTGAGGCCCTACACAGGAAGCTGGACAGGCTGAATCTCTGGACTGAGACCAGTGAGATGAAGTTCAACAAGACCAAGTGCCATGTCCTGCACTTTGGCCACAACAAACCCAGTCAGTGCTACAGGCTTAGAGCAGAGTGGCTGGAAGACTGCATAGAGGAAACAGACCTGGGAGTATTGAACATGAGCCAGCAGTGTGCTCACGTGGCAAGGAAGTCTAACGGCATCGTGCTGTATCAGAAATGCGTATCAGAAATAGCGTTACAAGCAGGAACAGGGAAGTGATTGTCTCCCTGTATTTGGACCTGGTGAGGCTGCACCTCGAGTGCTGCATTCAGTTTTGGGCCTCTCACTACAAGAAAGGCACGGAGGCTCTGAAGCTTGTCCAGGGAAGGGCAGTGAAGCGGGGCAGGGGTCAGGAGCACAGGCCTTTACGAGGAGTGGCTGAGGGAGCTGAGGTTGTTCTGTGTGGAGAAGAGGAGGCTTAGGGGAGACCTTATTGCTCTCTGTAACGACCTGAAGGGAGGTTGTGGTAAGGTGGGGGTCAGCCTCTTCTCCCATGTATACAGATATTCTGTATTTATTGAAGCAGGAATTAAAACCAGACTTCTTACAGATTGCCTTGTCTCATGCTGTATAAAAGAAAGAAACACTAGGGTTGTTCTCTTAAGCATAACTAACGCTATTATCTGAGTTAAGGCAGAAATTAACCTTTATCTGTTTTGGTTTAGGTCATTTAAATGGTGTACTGTAAGTCAATTATATTAAAGTAAAGCAAAGCTTAAATTAATTCAAGATAATTTATTTTGATTTTAGAGTAGTAATTATTGTGCTTCCCATGTAATGAAACATGAACATTTCTGCTAACACACATGCTAGAAGAAGTTCTAGCGAGCTCACCTACAGGTTTCTCTGTTCATGACGAATATTTTTTTTCTAACCGCAACTGTGCGTCAAGTGTATCTGAACACAGGTACAAAGATGTTAAGGAATTAATGTTCTTAACCAATAGGACAACAGGAAATATCCTTTACTAGTCCTAAGTAACAAAACATTAACATTATTGCTAGTGTTCTAATTAACACTAGGAGAAAAGCACAGCAGGAATTTATTAAAAATGGATTTATCAGCGCATCCAAATTCATGATATTTAACTTTAAGGCAAAAGCAACCAGGGCACTTTGAGTAACAGTTTTAAGTGGATGATTAGCTAAGGGGATTCAAGACTTAATAGCCAAAATAAATTACTATAATTATTTTATTACCTATGCTAACTGATTTCATTGTTTTTATTGAAATAACAGCTCCCTAAAGAACAGAATGTTGCTTCAAAGAATCCCAGCTGCAAGCTCTGTGTTCTCTTGTGGCAATCAAAAACAACAACAAAAATAGCTGTCATTAATAATACTCTTTAATAACTATGCTACACCATATTAGAAACACATTCCACATTTTTCTGTACACCTGGACTTGAATATGAAATTTCCTAGCCACTGGAGGGTCTTAGGTGGAATTAAAATAAATCTATAAAGCACTTATTAAAATAAACATGAATATTTATGGTGAACAATGGAATGCTTTAAATAGATCTTTAATAAATAAGTCTGTGATTAGCTGAAGAGCCTGAGAGTTCTCTTAATTTGATTTTAGACGAATTATTTAAAAATCTGTATACTTCTGCCTTAGCTCTCTCTGTGAAGTGTTAAAAAAATATACCGTATGCCAGAATAATTTCCAAAGAACCCAGTGAGACACACTGAGATTTTTTGCAGAGTTCTTCTACCTGACTTTTAAGATCCTACTCAGGTCTGGCTTTGAGTTAATTGGTATTCATATCAATCTGTATTGCTGTTCAATATCAGCTGCACCCTTCTATGTCTTTCCTATATCCTTCCCCTTCTGTCGACTCCCGTCTTACATCCTACTACAGCTCAGAACCTACTGGAAAAACTCCAGTGTGCTTATATGAACTATGGATTGGAATCCTTTTCGTCAGCAGTGATATATGAGAAAGAGTACTAATTGCTTAATTTTCAAGCAGCATTTTTATGATTTGCACCAGATCTGCTTCAATATGATACTCACAGGATGTGCACCTTCCTCTTCTATAGTTGTTGACAAACCGAAACTGTGACACTGTAAGGCTCTATTACAGACTGAAGTTCACAATATAGAAAGAGACCTAAACTTCACTATGCTATCCAAAACAAACACAAGTAACTGAGACTAAATCCAGTAGCAAGAACAGACATCCACCAACATGGATCAACAGAGCAGTCTGTGTGATCAGTCTACGCCCTGCTGCTTTCTTTGTGCCTCAACAAAAGACTAACTGTCTTGCACTCCTGGGGAAATGAATTACTATTGTGATTTTTTTGTGGGTTGACTTTGTTAATTTGTATAACATAACAATGAGAGTTTCCTTTTGTTTCTTATGTGGCATCAACAAAAATTTCGGGTAAAATCATTTTTACGCCAAAAATAGCAAACAATTACTTATGATACAGCATAAAGTGGTACTGTAAGCTGTGGAAAGGGCCATTGGCACACCAGCTTTGTATCAGAAAGACTGAAGGTATGAGTCTCTGTCCACATCATGGAGAATGCCGGATAGCCTTAAAAAGCAGGAGTCACAAAATTAGCCTAACCTCTCTTCTGAGAGTCTGTGCACAACCTACTGATAAGGCTTCAGCATGGTATTACAGCTCAATGATCTGACAGTAAAAGTCAGTGTATCTTGTACACTGTTGTCCTACTGTTGCAGAATCAACAGAAAGTAGATTCATGACCTTTCAGTTAGAGTGCAAAATACTGGAGAATTTCCTCATATTATTTATTACTGACACCAGACATCTTTGAAACTGTCAAAAAAAAGTCTAACTATGATTACACATTTTCAGTTTTCCTCTATTTATATATTTTTTAAGGAAAACAATGCATGTAAAAAAACTTTGTACAATGAAATGAAACTTTCACTGGCCAACTCATACGCTCATAAGGTTGCTGGCAAAGCTGTTATGAAAAAAAGTCAGTTAAATAAGAACTGGCATCAACGAAGACAAAATTTATGCTTTTAAAAGCAGGCATTAAATATGTTAAAGTCTCTCAGAATCATTATGTTCTCTGTGGTTATCTGTTGACATTTTCTGAGTTAGTATTAGGTCATCTAACACCAATGAGAATAATGTAATCCTCAACGGGTAATGAAAAAGCAGTATTTTCATTAGCAGTCACATTGTACTGGCACAGAACGGCATGAAGAAAATTGGTAAAATGTTTAGTTTACAAAACAATTTTTGCACCAGGTTTGGAGTATGCAAATTATAGCTTTGATGCTGCAAAACTGTAAATGTTTTTAACTTAATTTCATGCTTTAAAAAATCTAATTTTGTTTTACTGATTAGGTAGCATATCTATTTGCATTATTGTTAATGGAAACTCCACATTATCACAACATATAAACAAGAGTAGGGAGCACTACTTTTAAAAACTTGAGACTGTAATCTCATTTCAGTAATCTAAGACTTTGATTAGATGTGAGAACAGCTGAATGGAGTTCAGGTCTATAGCTCTCGTGGATGAATATCCACTCTAAAGAAAAACAGTTCAGTACAAGATGCTTATTGCAACCATACAAATAGTAAAACTAGGGCAAAAGAAAGGTCGGGGTGGGGAGGGGGCAGCAGTCCAGGGGTGCTAGCTCCTGAGGTGCACCTACACTGCTGGTGCAGTGCTGCCCTTGGGAAGGACCCTTTCTGGGCCATGCTTCTGCATTTCCTCCTGTGTGACTGCTAAGGAACATGTGCAAATAAAACCAAAAGCCAACCCAGGAACCTTTTCACAACGAGCATTCTGAGGTCCCATGGTAGTTCTCTGTATGGCCCTGCAAGCAGCCAATCTAGCACAAGAGGGCAGGCAGCAGCCCTTTGGTGGGCTCCTCACTGGGAGAAGCATAGCTACTGTGGGGCCATATCAGGAAAAATAATGGATTAAAAAAAAAAAACAAACAGACATTCCTTTTTGCCACCGAAGGCAGCCGTTTTTTTGTTTCTAATTGCAATAACTTCTGTCATCCTGGTTAGAATGCAAATCAACACCCATCCCTGTGCTATGGAAAGCAGGGGATGGATTAGCAGGGACCCCTGAGACTTACCTGAAATTACCACTTGTTTTTCAGATGCGTGCTGCTATAGCTTTTATGAGAGATCTCTCTCAGATCTGGAGTTGCTATTCCTCAGCACTTAAGTTCATTCTCTTTGGATGGATCTATCAGTCAACAAAATATTCTGCAATCAAGTTGTCAGCCTATTTAAGTTGGCTATAAATACTCTTCATCTTTCTTCATCACTTCAGGATAAAATTAACCTTAGATGCATGAGCTGCCCTTTATCTTTCACATAGCATCATCTTCAGTTGTTGTTTTTTTTGTTTTTTTTTTTTTCAGTCATCACTTTCAAATAAAATCTTTTAATAACTCTATTTAGAATAACCTAATTTTCTGTATTCTCCTCTCTATTACAGCTGATTTCCATGACCATGCAATGTGCACATATACAGCAGAAGCTTCTTCCCCTCCTAATTACAGTCTGTTCCTCTCCTTAACTAGAGATACAAGGAAGAAAACAAGGACTCTGTGACATCAAACTCACTTAAGCAGTAATGAACTGTGATGCTACAAATAGTTGATTGTGGCAACCTGGAATGAATCACGGTTAGGGAAGGATGATGAGAACAGAAATGTTTTCTCTTATACACACATCCTGGTAATTAGCTACAGTGGACAAAAGCATGCAGTAGCAAACATGATGCTCCTTTAGTTTAAACAAAATTCATGAATTAAATTCTGTCTCAAAATGCACTGAAATAATTTGTTCCCCATAGTGATCAACAACACAGTGGTCATTTACCTGGATATAATTGAAAACCTGTCCCAAAAAATTAGGATCCAAGGAGACCATGGATTTAAAAATATCTGTTATGCAAAACAATGTGAAATAGTCACAACACAAATTGGTTGGCTTATAAATTTTAAGCCTGGAGGTAAAGACTGAATCGTGATGGGATGTAAATCAGTCAAACCCCAAGAACACTACAGATCGACTTACACCAGCTGAAGGTCTACCTCCATGTATTGAACCAGTCTTTGCACAGAGGGATCTCACAGCAGCAGTGTACTCACAAAGACACAAGAACTGAGCCAAAGTTAAGAAAAACAAAGTAAGAAAAAATGCAGGAACATTCAAAAGCTGCTTAATAGTATTCACAAGAAAAAGAGGCAACAGGGAATGGCTTCTCTCTGCTGCCATTCACCTAGTAGTAACTAACTCAAGCAGTGTAAAACACAAAGGCAACAAATTCCATCTGTATTTCTGTGCCTGGCCAGTGCTCTTGCCGACTGCTGAAAGTGCACTGCCATGTACAGCTCAGACCCATCCCTCCCAGAGAGCACTGCTGCACACAGTTGGTTATGCAGCTGTTCCAGTTTAAAGCCATTTCCCCTTGTCCTGTTGCTACATGTCCTCACAAGAAGTCCCTTCGCAAATTTCCTGTAGGCCACCTTCAGGTACTTCAGGTACTGGAAACCTGCTATAAAGTCTCCTTAGAGCCTTCTCTTCTCCAGGCTGGTGATCACAAAACCCAGTGAGAAACCATGCTTTCTGTTATTCAAGTTAGTCATAGCTACTTCTATTCTGCAACTGAAAGGCATATATCATGAAAAATCCAAATCGTGAGCTAAACTGGCATATAAATTACAGCAATATGAATCGGTCAGGAAAGAGAGAGAGCTGAGAGAGTAAAGAGAGCAAGAAGAAGATGAAATATACACCAGATAAGTATTGCTCATGTTTTTCTTGCCAATTAGTCTTGTTCCTTTTCCCTTTTTTTTTTTTTTATTCTGACACTCTTACATCCTTCCTCTAGTGCTGCCTAAATAAGCAAACTGATGCAATTTCTTTCTACGGTAATGAAAATGTATTTATAAAAGTGAAAACCTTGTTTTTGTTTTTCTTTCTGTTGCTGTTGTTTCTGTCATCTCCTAGTGTTTGCTGGTGTTTTATTTTGCTTTGTTTTAAATACAACAACCTCTCACTCCTCAGAGTTAGCTCCAGATATTGAAGAAGCCTGTGTTGTTCTGAGCAACCTTAGGTGAACTCCAAACCAGAGATACAGAAGCTGTCACAGCATCACTTTCCCCTGAGTAATAGCAGTTGAAGGTCTGGAGACAGTTTATGTTGCTGCCTCCGGTGAGTCCCTGTCTCCATTCCCTCCCTTACTCCCCCACAAAAAAAAAACCAACACCACAACACCCAGGTCTAAAAAATCTCAGCTGATATAAACCACGTCAACAGACTTGCTTCTACCAGCTATCTGCTGCTACTCTTTAAATTCACCAAGCAGCCTGTCAAACTATTTATCTTTACGTGTTATTTTCAAAGACATGCTCTTACCCAGGTTTCAGCTTAGATCACTGCTGGCTTTAGACACAGCACATACCTTTGGGAATTACACTAACAATATTGCCATACTTAAAATTTCATGTGAGACCAATGTGACTACATTTATTTTTAAAAAGCAAGTGTTTTCAGCCGGAACAGACAAAATGGAGAAAATAAACCACACAATCCAGAAACTGGAAATGCTGTTATCTGTTAGCGCAGCGCTACAGATCTTACGATCCTTTATTTCCATAAACATCTGCCACTGGTTTAAAAAGACAAGAAAGAGAAGCAGAAAGGAAACACACAGAGGCCCAAAGTTTGCACTGTCAGAAAAACGTGAGTTTAATGCCTAGCAATGAAAAACACATGCATGCATGCACAGGTGCCCTCGTTGTGTACACATGCATGCACTGTTACTCCAGAACAGTGATAACTTCAAGTAGCTTTTGCTATGTGCTCCAGAAGGACAGCCCCCAGAGCTGCCAGGTCCTCTCAAGGCCTCTTCTAGATTAGGGCTAGCAGAAATTCCAATGGTTCATTCTGTGAAACAGACAATTCTACAGCAATAGAGGAAGACCAAGCTATAATGGTGAGACCATTATGTTCTTTATGGAAACATAACAAAACACGTGCACATAAAGTGAGGGAGGGCTAGGGACATTTTAGCAAGTAGTTCTGCAAGGAAGCACTGTAAAAGAGAATGAAAGATAGTGCTCTGTTTGAAAAACATCACAATTTTCTTCCATTAGCAGTCCCTGGGCAGAATTCCAAGGCAATGACCCTTAGGTAACCCTAACCCTAACTGTCACTGGCATGGGATAAGCACAGCACTCACCTGTGGGCACTGCACAGCCTGAGCAGTCCCAGTACCTGCAAACAGCCATCAGCTTGTGCTGCTCAGCACAGTTCAACTTCAAGCAGTTAAGAGGAGAAAGGAAACCATCTTTCTGCCTTTACTGTGCTTCATTTGAGTTCACAGTGTTTGTGTTAGCTTTAGAATGAAGACCAATACTGATACTCAAAGCACTGCAAAGTCAGCAACTTAATGCCTAAACAACATAAAGTATGAGTGCTGTTCCAAAACTAATGACTCCTATTTTATGATGTTCACCCACAACATCAGAGCTGAATGCTGGTGGGACAGGAGTAGAGGTTATGTAGAGGTCAATAGCTGGCTATGCACAGCTGTCACACTACAACATCTCAATCACCCATGCAAACTGTCTAATGGTGGTGACTATGTTGAAAAACACTGTATCATAGGGTTTGCTCTGTCAAATAGTGTTACTGTGCTCTTTGTAGCAGTAGTTAACTGTGGAAATAAATAGGAAGCATTACTTTCAGAGTGACCTATGTACATCCAGGTTCTCTGGCGATGCTACAAACTCATCAAAGTGATCCCCAAATAATCATCAATTCTTTTCCAACTACAAACAAGTACTGTTGGGGAAAAAAAAAAAAGCTGTTAGCACTAATATACAGAATCCTCCTACAATGCACCTCATCACAATCTTACTAGGGACACCTAGCTGTTTGGAAAAAAAAAAAATCAAACACTAGATAAACAGATGTTGCACTTTACAACAAGAATCCCGACATCATGTATCCAAGCCTAGTTTCAGCTAACAGCATTATTGGTGTCTACTCTGTTCTCATGTGATGCAGTTATGCACCTCTACAAGACTCCAAAAGATAAATGGATAGCTGGTTATAGGACATCTATGTAGGTTCGCTGGACTGTGATAGGTAAGGGATTAAGGAATGTGACACATTCCCACTTTGTTGCGGTGGGATCCTACTGCCACAGCAGTGAGCAGTTTTGAACATTCAAATTGAAGTCAGGGTTATTTCTTTTAGATGAGAAAATGACAGCACAACCAAGAGAAAGCGAAGAAATTATCATATCCAATTTGTATTAATATAGTCAGAATTCCCACTGATTAGCTTTGAACCAAATTGACTTTAGCAGCATTAAGTATTAAAATTCTAAATCAAACCCTGCCTTCAATGATCTTTTAGTCTAACTTAGTGACCTTGCATTTCCAAGGCAGTGGGCTAATAGGAAATATTTATTTGCCTAGCTGGAGTTGGTACGAACACATTATACAACACACAGCCTACTAAGTCTCCAGTAACACAATGCAACTAATACATTTGATACTGCATACCCATGCACTCTAACCAAACATTACTGTTTTAGCTAAACTAATTAAGGACATCTGCAGAAAAAGTCAAGCACCATAGGTTTTTTTCCTTTTATCTATTTCCACAAAGACAGTACCCAGAACTCCTAACTAGTTATTGTCTTGGACTATGAAACAATTTATTTGGTATTTTATGCTGAGTTATGTTAAGTCATGTTCTTTAGAAGTATTTGGTTTAATTTAGAAAAGTCCTATCTCTTACATCTGTTGGTGGCAACACAGCCACCAGCCTCAAAGCTGAACCATCACTGCCAACTGACAGAGCAATGCTCTGCCTCAAACCAAGTATTAAACATTAAAAAGGTTCCTCTAATGGCTTCTAAAATAAAAATGGAAGGCAGAAGACCTCTTTAACAATAATATATGGTATTTACAGTAAGAAGACACATTTACATTTATTATCTAATATAATAGGAAACAGTATTTACTGAGAGAAATACACAGCATTCTATACATCACATACAAATACTAGTTAATCATAACCACATCCTTGACATACATATCAGTATTCTCCATCACAGAGATTGCAAAATTGGCATAATTCCAGCAAGTGTGATAAGAATCACAGAATTCAGACAAAGCTTCCTCACCTGAATGCTTACTGAACAGCAAGTAATTGAGTCAGGCTGAAAGCAAGCGTTTGTTCCAATTTTAATGAACATATACTTTGATCAAAATACTGTAAGAATTCAGTGCTTTCCAAACTACTCTGAGTGAATCAGGACCTGAACTTTTATTTGTTATGCATGATTACAGTACCCTGATATGTGCATTTACAGATGAATCATTGCTGTAAAAACCTTGTTTGGCATACATACAGTTACATATTTCAAGTGTAATACCTAAGAGGCAATATAGGGACACTTCTGAAACTTACATACTGTACAATCAAGGAAAAAATAATATAATTGAAAAGTACAGTCAAATAGATGTATAATCAAAAATAAACCAATAAAGAGTTAGGCACAAGCGGAACAAAGAGAAAATAGGTGGAACGCTTACCCGTGCAGAGGGCTCGCAGTAAAGGGCTCCAAAGGAGTGGATCTCTCAGCAGAGATCCTTCCTCCCTGCCAGTCAGCACTTAAATGGGTCTGGAGAGGTGGAGCCTGGCTCCACCCCTTCCTGCAGCACAGGTGAATTGCTTTCACCTGTGCTCCCAGGGCTGACACACTGCTTGCCTCAGATAACTAATCAAAGGTTCAGGCTGTGATTCAGCAGCTCCCATACACATACAATTTTTTAAAAGTGTATAAAAAACAACAACAACAACAAAGGAGTGGATCACTGAAAACAGAGTTATCTCTTTTACAGGAGATGCATCAAAATTCAGATCACATTAAGTTTAGAAGTGTGATGCAATACCAGCACGGCACCTATAGGAAGGTTATTATTTGTTGTGCACTGGTCTCCCAGGTGATCAGATGGTTGTCTGCAACTATACAACTCATCAGGTTATAAATTCCGTCATAACCAGTAAAATAACAGTTACAGCCAACTTACGGGGAGAGAAAAAAAAAAAAAAAAAAAGGAATTCATTTATATCAGACTCCCAGCTGTGATTGGAATGTCAGTTACAGCTGCTGCCTTGTTATAACACCCCCACACTCCTTAGCTCACAAGGACAAACTCAATAAGAGAATGCCCTGCATTCATTGTGTAATTATCAACCTCACACACCTTGGAAGTGGAGTACAGTTCCAACACGTGTATGACTAAAAACATTATTGTCAGATTACAGTCTGGAACAATAAAACAATTTCCTATTGTAGTTAATTGGCTGGGAAACAATTGTCATATAAACCCTTTTCTTTATCTTGACTTTTTATAGAAAAGTTTAACAGTGGAAAAAAGAAAAATATAAGATTCAGATAAGTTGAAAACAAAGAACAACAAAAAGAAATCAAATGGTGGAAGAGGAGGGCCAGGAACCTGCTCATGAGTTGGCAGGCTGCTGGAAGCACCTCTGCTGGGGAATACGCAACTTTAATCTTTATTATGGAATGATCACAAATGGACTGCTTCAGAATACCATCTGTTCTCACTGAAGCATTGGATCAGCAGGCTGCGTGCCTCAGTCTGTCCTTCACCTTGTATTTGGGATTTTCAGTTCAACTCCCATTTTGGGAAGATTTTGCTCAATGGAATGCTGGTGTAGGACTATTTTTTCTTCTTCTTCTTTTTTTTTTCTTTGTTTTTCCTCTCTCTCCTCCTTTCTATTCTTGTGTTGTCTCTATGTTGAGTTTTTGCATTTCTCAGAGGTAAGCTCCAGCTAAAATGCTCACAGCTAGAGAGCATTTGCTTCCTATTCCTATTTTAGCCTTGCAAAAAGAAGTGTTGCTACCAGCAGCAGTGTCCAGATGAGCCCTCTTCAGAATACCACTTGTCCCAGCAGTCTTTTCTATTGAGAAGTCTGTCTCTCCATCTGCATGGCATGTGTATGAGTATATCTGAGTTTACCATTAATTCCAGATGTTTATGTATAAAACATGATAAGGAAATGGCTGGCATAAATGAAACGCAAAAGGATTTGACTGAGTTCAGTGATGCTGATCGCTGTGTAGAGGGCACTGTGCTGCACAGCTGGCTAAGCTGCAAAGCCATTAGCCCATCAGCAATTAATTGCTGATCCCGTTTCTCATCTGGCTAGATAGGCAATATTGCTACTGGACATGCTTACAGGCTATTAGCACTCCCAGGAGGAGGCAAACAGAAAAAGCAGGAACAAATCCTTTAGGCTGAGATAAAGATTCAAAAAAACCTTTCAGCAATTAAAAATGGTGGAAAGGAGATTTATTATCAAAGTAAAATGTAATAAGAACACTAAGAAATGGAGTGGATGTAAAGATCAGTGTAATTTCCTCCTTTGAACATAACCAGTGGCTGTATGGTATGTACGAACCACAATGGGGTCTTTGAATACATGGCCTAAGTTTCCGTCTGAAGGTTAGAAAGTAGATTAAAACAGACTGGCCTCTCACACTGGGACTGTGGATAAATATAGTTTAACTGCATGTGTTACAAGTTTTATTTCAGCATGAAGAAAGAATGATTTCTCAGTAGACGAGAAAACAAAAGAAAATGAAGCATACTGTTCCAACAGAAGTATCCATCCTTTAGCACCGGGTACCTAAACAGTGCAAAATGTTATTTTGACAAACTCAGCCTTTCCAAAGTATTGAGCCAGGAATGGATGTTCTTCCCACACACTGCCACAAACTGCGCTGTAGGAAAGAACACAGGGGATTTGGGAAGTACTTTCTGAGGACCACTATTAAACCAGCAAGCACCCCAAGAGCAGAAAATTCTTAGGAAATGGACTTATCCAAAGCACATTTCTAAAAAGACTTGAGAAGTTCAGTACTTACTGCATTTTCACTTCTTTCACTTTAAGCTTTGCAGCATAAAAACATCTTGGTTGTGTTACAGTCTTGTCCTCCCAACTTTGATCCCCCTGCTTCCCCACTGTTAAGAAAATTATGGTTCTGGAGAATAATACTGCTGTGAAAATCTATCTACTGATAAATTCTCTTACATATCAGAAGAAAAACAAAGAAACAAACGAACAAAAAAACCACCAAGATGTGGCCATACAAACTACCAGGCAGTGTTCTCAGCTTTCATAGTGGAGGAAGGAGAGGGAAAAAGAATCTAAAGAAAGGTATTTTTGAGCTTCTAGATATTTCTGCACTGATTTTTCAGCATCTGAAAAATGAGGGAAACTATTAGTCTTTTCTCAGAAGTCTTACGTAAGTTCAAGCAGCCTACTAGGGTGCTCCTATCACACATGGGAAGCACAACCACATGGCTGGAAGTTTACTTAAAAAATCACAACTATGTAAAAAACAACAACACAGACACAGTTTTGCTTCCTCTGAAACACACATCTTTCTTTCTCTTTTGAAACATGAGAATAAGCATTACATTTAGCCAGGAAAATATAGCTAAAATTTTAAATAAACTATTTACTTGAGAAAATGAAGAAATGCGAATGTTCTGTGTTTTGTTTCCACAGTTTTGCAATTGTTTTGGAGATTCAGAGATAACTATCAGCAGAACGAAGAAAGTATTATTTTCTGTTCTCTCTCTCCTATTTTCCTCCCCCTGATTCCTCTCCCCAGAATCAAAATCACACTAAAGGACACTGGAAATAATTCCAGGAATGGATTATTGCTTTGGCTGATCAGGAGAATTACAGCCTACCTTCACATTTCTTGAATGCAAAAATCTATAGGAAAATAATTCTCTGCAGAATCACATTTTAATTTTTTTCGTCAGGATGTCAAAACCCGGTGTTTGACTGCACAAAAACCAATGTACAATTGTCAACACACATACTTACTGCTGAGTGTGTAATTAAATTATTCTGACAGCATTTCTACCACTTTCTCTTACTAACAGCGCTTGTTGTATTCATTAAGACAAACTCTGGAAGAAATAAAAAACATGCCAACAAAATCCTAATTTGCAAAGGCGATAAGAAATTACTTTAGTCTCTTACTAATGTGATTACGAAGGATGATGTTCTAAGTACGTTTTTTCCTCAAAGAGAATTTTAAAGCAGACTCTTGTTTAAAGCTGGGAGCACTTCTCTTCTGAAGCTGTCCTTGTGCAGTGTATACAATGACAAACAGAAGAAGGCCTGGGAGGGAGGTGAAAGTATTAAGTACTTGCACTGATGAAGGATTTCACTATATTAGGAAAAAAAAAAAAAAAGGAAAAAAAAAGTATATAATTTACAGCACTTATTAAAGGATGGAAATCAAACAATAAAGCCGATTCAACAAACCGTTCTTTTACAACTAGAAGAAACATGTTAGGCATACTTGTTAGCTGTGCCATTTGGAGTCCATCGTAATTTAGTTCAAGATAAGAGGTCTGTAAGATGAGAGGAAAAATCTTGGTGTAAATGGGTAAGCTTGCTGCAGCTGTATTCAGTCAGCGTTTCATCTGACTTCTGTGATTTACACCATATCAGACTGAAAAGTTTTCTCCACTCGCACAGCACAGCCCTGCTCCAGATGCAGCAGTTTCTCAGTGAGGTGCTCTTCAGCTGTGAGTAAACCATGGCCCCAGAAAAAAAAAATACAGCAGCTTTCCAATGGAGAAAACTTGTGATACCTTGTGATTCAAGAACAGATGATTTCTATAGGAAGTCTCAGGAGACTATCAGTTCTCAGGCACATGGGAAGCTGCAGAGCTCTCCTGAAGGCACCCAGCTGTGGGCAGCAGCTGGCTGGAAGCCAGTGCAGGTATGGATGTACACCAAAGGAAACAGAGCTGCACACTGCAGAACACAATTCGGAGCGGTCTGCAGTGCCAAGATGTTGAAACTACTAGGAATTGTGGTGGGAAAAAAAGCCAACTGCTGACAGATTAAAGAGCTATGAGGTGAACTAGGATGGGAAGTCAGTGTAGGATTCAAAGGCTCTGCTTTCTAATATAGTGTCATGCAAGTGTTCTAGAACAGAGAAAGGAATCTGCTTTGCTTTCAGAAGGAAACAAAACCAAATGTCATTGGTTTAAGAGGCAGCAGTTATACCTAAACTTAGGGAAGTACATTCTTGCATGTGACAATCAATTTTTAAGGCCTTGCTATCATTAAATGAAGAAATACTAACTAAAGAAAGCTTTCTGAAGTTACATGATGCAGATCATTTTATACCTAGGTTAGCCCCCTCCTCATTTTCATGACACAGCTGCACAAGTAATGGCAGAGAGCAATAGACTGAAAGAAAAGGCTGGCTTGAAAATCAGAGGGGAGAGCACAGGATCTTCTCTTCTGCATAGCAGTGCTGAAACTGTGACCTAAAACATTTTGTGATTAAAACCATCAAGTCCTTTTCATCTTCTGCAACATATCTGAAATCAGCCAGAGGTAATGCTGACTACCCTGAAATTCATCCTGTGTTATGCTTATAGAAGCTAAATTAAATTAACTATTTAGAGTGCACATGCTCATAACAACTTACTGTACTCTCAGTTTAAAAAAGAAAGAAGAAAATGTTTTGCTTTGGATACACATGCTTTAATTAGCTGCTTGAACCATTTCAGGAATAAAGGAATTTTTAGCAGAATATTGACTATGGTCTTGTAAGTCAGCTGTGCAATTTAGAATTCCAAGAGCATACACCAATGCCCTTAAATTAACCACATGGGTCACTACTGTATATGTTACAGTGCACATTCCCATTTCTCTGATACACGCCTCTGCATCTCCATCCCATAAGAGACTGATAACTTTTCACCTCCATCAGTATAATACATATGCATTGCTGTAACGTCAAGCCAAAATCCAAGACTTGTTAAATATGCTTTCTTTAAATATGATTCCTATTCTTTCTCACCCAAGTTAATCAGTGCACTCTCCTTCTCAAAAGATGAATAAGACTTCTCAGCTTTTATTAGCCTGGAAATAATATGGGACAAGCTTCAAAGTAATTACTTGGCGACTTTTTTTTTTTTTTTTTTTTTTTCCATCACCAATGCTAATTAAATAAAACATAAAAATCCCAAATTATATAATTTGTGTACATTTCAAGTGCACATGAAATGTAAAAAACCCTCACATGCCTGTGTTTTTGTTAGCTGTCACAGCGATAAGAGCTGAAAAAACTTTGATGAACACATGCGTATCAATTAGAAATAAGAAGGGAAGAAAAATGCAATGGTTACATGATGTTCTTACTGTATGCCTCCAAGGTACATCTAAGCAACAAAATACCAGAAGTAGAAACAATACAGGTTTAAGCAATACAGTATTAAGAGCTGACAGATGTGCTTAGGGACCTGGACATTCACTTGGTTGTGGATCTTTCACTTCTGCAGGTCAGAAGTTCCTAGGAGACTATAAATTGCCCTTATTCCAAACTTCATATATTTCTAAGAGAATACACACCTACAGACTCTTTTCACTACTCTAGCATATGTTAAATATTTCAGCAGTAAATGTATGTATTGGCAGAGAAGCCTGCTGCTTACTAAAACATGTTTACAGGTGACACATTAATACCTAATTCTTAAAGCCACTTAACAAGAAATCCCATTCTCAAAACCTGCATACAACGTAATTTAATTATGTACAATGCAATTTAATAAAAGAACTCAAACTGGCATGTTGAATTTCCCTTTCTGTCCTGATGCTTAGCATAGAGTCTAGCACAGAGCACCAAAAGAACATATAACCTTCTGGGCAACACTAGAATTGCTTCCTGCACATGAGCTCTGCTCTCTGCTGCTGGAACACTAATGGCAAGACAAAAAGTTGACATAATCTAAGCTTTAATGAACAAGTGCTGAAGGACAGTTTCATGCTTTGCTTATCCTCCACATAGTTTCAGGCAGCTTGGTACATAGTGTTTAATATCAATTCACTTCTATAAAATTGTTGTGCAGGTTATTTTAAGAGCCTTATTATTTGAAATTACAGGCAGCAATATTGCTGAGCTAAAGGACTCAGCCCTGTGGAGTCACAGATTAGGACAGACACTGAAGACCCATCAAGAGAAGCTTTCCTTACCCTGTTTTGAATCACATAAAATACCTGCTGCTGCAAAACAGCCCTTGAGACATCTAAACTTGTCGGTTTTGCTTATCCACTCTCACAGCAGATGCCACTGGTTTCCATTAGGATTGGATGGTGTATCCTGTCACTAGACAGCAATTCCTCTGGTTGATTATAAACGAATGGCGCTGATGGGTTCTGAAGGAACTTTCATTAGTCCTGTCCATACAAGAGGAAACTTTAATTCTTTTTGAAAAGTGTTTTCTAATGTAGCTGAACTGCGTTAGCAAAACAAATTAGTTTGTTCTGGGTACTCCACCAGATGCTTTCAGGGGCACATTTTCTTCCTGCTGGAATCAGGATCAAAACTCTATTGCATTCCAAGGATCAAGATTTAACTCTAAGTATTTCCGACAGTGTTGTCAAGGAGAAGTATCTGAGAGATGTGTTTTACTCTACAACGCCCACTTTGACACCTAAGAGAGTGCATATACCTCTTGATGTATTTGCTGGCTAGCTGTCAATATATCAGAGGTACATAAAATTGGTAACAAACTCCATTCTTAACAAAAAATCACTTGTATACTGCAGCAGATATGAAGTGGTGGTGGCTTTTTACTTCTCTGTCACTGAGGCTGAAGTTTAGAGCTAGTGAGAAACAGAGAAATTTATCAACATAAGATTTTGACCTTTAATGAATAATTGGGCAATCCCAATCCTAGTATTTCCTTGGTTCAAGAGGACTGTTTCAGAGCAGGTACCTCACAAAACGCATCCAGAAAGACTCAAAGGATAATGTCCCAGAGCAACAAATACAGAACATTTCTCAAGTTGCTTTTTGTTGTAGTTGTTGTTGTTGTTTGTTTGTTTTGTTTTTTTATCTGACCATCAATTTGAGAGTACTGATGTAGTGGTTATGTATAGCTAACATTTGGTAATGTATTTCTGTGAGGGTTGTGTAAGTCAGAGTTTATAAAAAGTATATGCATTTTACAAAAAGATTTTTTTTTACATAAAAATAATTATTTTAGATAAGTTATCTAGTAATTGGATTTAGGTCTAACAATTGCAATAGAATGCCGTATTTATTGCATCATATTTTCAATTAATACAGATGATCATGACAATCTCATTCAGAACTACTTGTCTATTGGCTATCCCAGAAAAGCTGGAGAAGGGTATCCAGTTCACAAAACAATTAAGGGGGATGAAAGTAATTTAGAGGAAGATCCACTTGCCTTCCAAAATTTAAACACAGTGTAAGGCAAAAGCATTCTTGCTGTCATTCCCAACAGACACGAAACTTTATACTAATCTCCATTTTCATAAGACTGAGGCCTATTATTGGGCAATTCCATTTTCCATAATTGAAGAAACGCTTCAGTTTTTCCCGAGATCTGTCTTCTTTCAAATACTAATACTATGCAAAAAATGTACATAGTGTATTCAATTAATATATTAAGCAACTAGCAAAAAGGAGATATCTATCCTATGCTGTATGTATAGCTGTCCGTGTATATGCTACAAACAGCAAAGTGAAGTTCTTTCAAATCCAAGCAACCTATGTACTAAGCTGTTCCCACGGGAAGCGAGACGCTGTTCTTACCAGGCTGATCCAGAAAATGGAATTTCTCTACTGGTCATAAACAAGTGGTCCAGAAAACAGCCATGAAGTAAACAGAAGACACAAATTCACAGCACAAATTTTAAGAAAAGACCAAAACAAATTATAGACTCTGTAATAAATAACAAACCTCAAACTACTTCCTTTGGCATGAGATTTTCCAAAGACTCATTTGTAGATCATCTTTGTTCACTGAGATAAAACATTGCATGACAGGTATAATATCTTTTAGTCTCAGATAAAGAAGAAGGCAAAGATGAAAAGACAGAATGAGACGCTGCCTAAAGACTTTAAGGCTACTATCTGTGATTTCACTGTAGCAAAAAGTGGAATGCAAATATTCCTCCTGAAAAAATGAAGATAGCACAATTGTATAACTCAGTGCTCTCTCAGCTAGTATTATTTTAAGTGATGATGAAATAAAATATTGGTTGACTTATGCTCTTCATTTTGAGAATTCGTATTTTGAAGGCTGGTGACAAGCTGTATCTCTCAGGGGTCTGTTTTGATACTAGTACTTTTTAATGTCTTTATCAGTTACATCAATGATGCGATTGAGTGCACTCAGCAACTTTGCAGATGACACCAGGTTGAGCAGAGCATTCATTATGAAAGAAGGAAGAGATGGCAGAGAGAGATTTAGATTAGATGTCAAGGGGGAACTTTTTGCTGAGAGAGTGATGCCATACTGGAATAGGCTGCCCAGAAAAGCTGCAGATGACTCGATCCTGGAGGTGTTCAAGGCCAGCTTGGATGGGACCCTGCACAACCTGATCGAGTGGCTGACAACCCTGCCCACAGCAGGGGAGTTGGAATGAGATGATCTCTGAGATCCTTTCTAGCCCAAGCCATTCTATGATTTTGCTCGTCATTCCAAATCTCAAACATGAGGCTGGCAGTAGTGTAAAAAGGAGAGAATTTTCAAAGTGAGAAAGGTACAGCTGACAGAAAGCAGGAAGTCTCATTACACAGCCTGCTCTTGGAAGTTTTCCAATCGAATTTTTGGAAATGAAAGACGTACATAATGATTCATTTCAGAACTTGTGGTTAGTCATCATAACAAACTTAACAACATATGTAAACTATCTGTCTGCAGAAAACATCAGCCTAAGATGTGGTAAGTATTGGAAAAGTATTCACCTGCTACTTCTTCTATTTCACAAGGCTAATGGATAGAAAGCAGAAAGAACTGTAATGAGCTGTAATGACTGGTTAAGAACCAGGAAGGTGCTAGTGAATATTATATTTTTATAAATATACATAAACTATAAGCACAAACATATGCAAGAATGTATATACAACTTCTTAAGTATGAATAATGTTCCAGAAATAATGCTTCCTATTTAATTATCTAGCCAGCAACATCAGAGGTGGATATTGCTGGGATGGCAGTAGAGGATGAACCTTCTCAACGATATTCTATTACATTTTGTTGCTATGTGACAGCTGGCAGCAGAGGGGCAGTCTGACAAAATGCAGTGACATGGAAGTGGGTATGAAGCACAGAGGTGGAACTGAACTCCTCCACGTGCAAAAAATGGCACCCACTGAAATTCATCAACACTTGCAGAACGTTTCTGGAGACCAAACAATGGCTGTGAGCACAGTGAGGTGGTGGGCGGTGCACTTCAGCAGTAGCGACAGTGGGTCATCTCCTCTGGAGTACAGATGTTTAGAAGCACAACATGCTTGCTCATCTTGTTCATTGCTGGTGAAAATGCATAGTTATGGGTAGTGATTATGTTGTAGCTGAGAATTTCCTCTATCCAATTGTGTTATTGTGTACTTTGTATCTGTTGATGTTTCCTGAGAATAAATAGAAGGCATTACTTTTGGAACTCCTATGTATATAGGTACCACTATGGGTATTTCTGTAAAGATATTCAATTCTCTAACACATCTTAGAAACCACTCAGAATGCAAGCTAGACTATGAAAAAGCAAGACTTTGGTAAAATGAAGATTTTTCTTAGGTCAGTTAGGCAAAAAGTTATCCCAATGTGACATCATTATACAGCAGCAGGCAACAAAATTGAGACTGACTTACAGGACTCAAGGGAACGCTCCTAAATTTTACCGGTTTTGGTGAATATTTAGCTTCATTGCAAAATCATCCATTCATTCTGATCAGACAACACCATTAAAAAGCAAAGTAACATAGGCAAAACCCTAAGAGAATACAGCATGCATCTGAATGCAAAATAAAAATGCATATTCTCCATTCAGATTCATAGTAGTGGTAAACTGTCCTAATAAATCAGTGTTTCAGTTTGAAATATATCAAGCTATAGCTATTGTAAGGAATAAATTTTTTCAGTTGCAGGAGGTGTCTAGCTATACTCCTAGCTTCAGCAAACCTCTAGCACATTTCTGCAAATCAACAAGGGATACAGATTAGCAGATTTTCATTTGCCATTTTACTGCAAAGCAGACATATGATCCAATCTTTAGGAGGTGGCTCACTTTAAAATCTAATCTCACATTCGTATAGCAAGTCCTAATGAGCCTTCTAGGAGTAAACAAATTAGTCTCCAGGATGTATTATGCATTAATTAATCAGACTAATAGTATTATGAAATGTGTAATAGATGAAAATTAGTTCCAAGTACAGTACTTGCATTGAAGAACGAACATCAATGAATTAGAAGATAATAAAAGTGCTTGCAAATTTCTATCACTGTCAGCCAAGTCAACTGTACTTAGTTAATGACACATATTTTTCTGCTGTTTAACTCTATGTTTTGGTGAGACAAATTATGATTTTTTTCACGCTGTTTGATTCTTGACTGCCATGTCAAATTCACTTTTAGAAAAATCTGTTGGTAATGGTGAAACGTCTAACCTTGTGCTGAATCAACTCTTAACAGCTCAGCATGTGGCATACAAAGTCGCTTCAGCCTGACTACACTCTTACTGCAGTGCAGTTCTACAACAGAAGAGCCTCTTTGGCCCCAAGCAGAAAATCTGAGAAGTGCACTTCTTCCTAAGCGAAATGCATGCAGTACTGAAAGACCTGAGTTTTTTTATAAGAAACTGGAGGGTGGAGAAGCTTCATAGCAGGGAGATGCACTGCATTTGTACCTATCTTTTCCTCCTTGATTGGGAATTATTTCATTGAGTTTTAAAAAGATACTGGAAATGATTCCACAGAGGATATAAGATCTTTAAACAGACATCTCACATATACTTCCACCTATTTCCAAAGACATGCTTGCCACTGTCTTTTAGTTGGCATGACTGTAATGCTGTAACCAACTGAGCTAGCAAGGGCCACACTCCGTCAGGTCTTATTCAAATGCAATCCATACTCTGCTGATCATGGCAGCAAGACAGACACAGATGAGAACAGAACAGCAAACAGGCAGAAACAGAAAACAGTTTCTCTAATATAACAGGGCTGGGGAAAAAGCCAGGGAGCCCTAAATTCTGCATACTAAGACAGTCACATCATATTAATCTTTCCCTAAATATACAGGTGTGTGTGCCATTCAAAATACTGCTCTAAGTGAAAATGGTGCAAAAAGCAGAGTAGAGGCAGCACATACCTCTAAGTGATGCATTAGTAAAATCATCAGGTACTTGAAATTGTACTTAATTTGTCATCAGTCAGTTTTACTTCTGCTGTTTTCAGTCTTAACTGCCTCTTAAATAAGAATCTTAGTCACCTGTAGTTTGTTCCTTTCTTTAGCAATATGAACTAATGGCCATAGAAGGAGGAAGAGAAGCAAATGCTCCAATCAATAATTCTGTCCAGAACTCTCTGTATGTATGTAAATATGTTCTCTTACCAACCAGCTAGCCCCGGACTTTTCATTTTAATACAGCCTGCTTACAGCTATACCTAAATCTCACTTACCATTTCACATCAAAAAAAGTAAATGAATAAAAGGTCAGTTCCTGTTCTAAGTCACTTCCTAATTATCAAAGGCTGCGAAAAGGGATCATTTACAGCAGAAACATTTTCTGTGGTTTTCTCTCCAGAATAACTCGGAGTAATATGCAGCCTGCCTTTCTTACCTGAGCCTCCTGAGGTGATTTCAATATCCAACTCAGTTAGCATTTCCCCTGCAGGTAGCTGAACTCTGACTAAATTCAGGTCTCCCACAAACATCATCTGTCTTCACAGCAGATAGCATAATACCCCTTTAGGAAAGGCCTGTCTGTCCAACTACAGTCAAATGACACTGCCTTTCCTAAGGATAGGAGAGATGCAAAAGCCAGTCCTATTCCTATGACCTGTTTGTACATGGCAGATTTCCTCAAATACAGAAAAAAGTTGGGTTTTGTTTGTTTGTTTGTTTGGTTTTTTTTTTTTCTTTTCTTTTTCTTTTTCCCCCTTAGGATCACCCCCTTCAGAATCAGATCTCAGCATTATTCCAGCATTAAAGCAACATAAATGAACCTTGGGGCCACTTCTGCAGAGCAGAGGCAGGGCACACCACTGCCTTTCCCTGCCTTTTTCTCTACGCCGAACCATAACCACAGGAGACAGAAACTTAGAATCATAGAATCAGAGAATGGTTTGGATTGGAAGGGACCTATAAGATCATCTAATTCCAGCCCCCTTACTACAGACAGGGACTTCTCCCACTAGACCAGGCTGCTCAAAGTTCCATCCAGCCTGGCCTTAACACCTCAAATGCCTCCAGGGATGGGGCATCCACAATCACTCTGAATGAGAATCACGTGTTTGCCTCACAAACAGGAATCCAGTCTCAAAGCTAGCATGACTGAACATCAGCATGAGAAGTGTTCAGCAACACTAATAAACAAAAAATCCTCACATGCAGAACTGTAAGGAAGTCAACTCTGATATGCTTCCCACAGGAACTGGATGCCTAACCACCCTTTCTGTCTCTGTAAATCTCATTCTGAGTGATGAAACTTGGTTGAGAACAGCAAATATTTCAGCTACTGTTATTCCTGTTTATAATTTTACAACTTATTAGTCACAGGTCATGAACACTGAGCAATGCATGGTTGTAAATATAAGCATACTTTGATGGTAGCACTTTGTTCAACTGAGTATCAATACAGTGTACAACTGATTACCACTGTAAGAATCAAAACATTTTTCTAGAGTACCCCAAAATATAAACTTGGATTACATCAGAGTAAGATCAATGCAGTAAAAAACTCAGTTAAATAAACATTTGGCTTCCCTACTTCATCCGAACAGACAGCTGTATTAAGTCAGCTCAAAGCACAAAGAAGCGCCTGTGACAGGGCAGAACGCATACGCAGCATGGATCCCAACCAGCTCCTGGAAAAAATTCTCTCTGTAGTATGGGGTTCAGTATGCACTGGTGATGGCTATGGGGTCTGTGGACTTTCATTTCTGCAACCAATAGCCACGTGCAGGTGGCTGCAGTGCAAAGTCCTCTTACGCATGTCTGACTCCACTGGCTCCAGGGAAATTCTAGCTAGTTTATACCAGACAGGTGAGAATCAGACACAGTCACAAGCAGAATCATGTAAACATATATAAGAGCAGAAGTAGCTGCTATATAAAGTGACAGGACTGACTCCAGAAAACAGATAGGAAAATAATGAAGAACCTGGAAAACAACCAGCTTTTATATTGCACCCTTAAGTTCAAGAGGAGGCAATACATCTATTTCTGAACCAAAGCCTAACGAGGTTTGGAGCAAGAATGAAACCAGAACTCAGACCAATGTTCTGGATACACCCTTAGTATCCCACTGCTACATCATCAGCATCTAAGCTTAAGCTAGGCTTTTGGCAACGAAAAACTAATTAACTTAAATCTGATCTGCTGTTGACTTGGAAGGAACGTGAATTAGTGGAGAAGGGAACTCCTAGTACAGTCTGAAATAAGCAGAATAGTTATTGCATTAAATCATCCTGTTATTTTAAGAAAAGGTTAATTTGTAAAACAAATTGAGCTTCATTAGGGACTAATCGACTGGAAATTTTTTTTTTTAAATGTCTTTTAATTATACAGGTGAAAAAAATCTTTTCAAAGCACTTTTGTAATTAAAAATCATCCTTGATCAATTTCTTTAAGCATTTAGAAAAGAAAAAATACTTCAGTAAGTTTTAGTCAAGAGTTGAGTGTCATATTCTGTACCACTGAAATAAATATAATGGAATAAATATTTTAAAATAATCTAAAAAAAAATAAATTCTAAAAGAAGTCAGAACTGCTGAAGAAAAACAAAAATATTTTCACTGCTGGGGCTGCAGTGGTTCAGCAGAGAATGAATAATCTTTTCCCAAATGTAAAATGGATGCCCAAGGAAGGAAGACTCGCCCCACTAATCACTGTTCCAGATGATGCTTTTCTCCTTTATTGTTCCCCCACAGCCCTCAGCGCCTGTGGCCCTGAACAGGGGGGCCTTCCTCAGGGACTTCAGTCAGTGTAAGTTACATCACTCAGGCACTGGCAAAAACTTGAGACTGCTTTTACTCTGCCTCCTCTCAGACAGTGAAAACTATTTGGGCGGTCCCTACCTTGTTACTACCTCACCATATCCACCAAAGAGAAAGTCTAGGAAAGGTACAGCTTTTCACCCCCAGCCTCCTTAAAGAATGTGACTGCTAATAACATGAGTGTCATTAAGTATTTAGTGATGTTCCTGCAATCGAGTCAAAGGGTAAACATGGATGGTGAATTCAAGATGGTGAGAATCAAGTCCTTCAAAAAAATGAAGTCTTCTACCTTCAGAAAATGGATCCAAACAATGTAAATGCACATTAGTTACATAAATTTATATTTACCTTCATAGGAGAAATAAAGAGGGTTAACTTTCACAATGAAAGGACAGCTCATATATACTTTGTGCCAAGTATAGCTACTGTGAAGAACTATAACTGACTAAGAGAATAGCTACTGCGATGTCAGTGCTGCTCAAGTCTGGCTAAGCCAATTCAAAGCAGCTGATTCACAGTTTCCATTTGGAAAAATTTCCAGAAACCAGGAGCTGAAAACTGACGTCACTCTCAGAGGTACAGCACTGCTCCCACAGCCTGAGTGAAGACTATCTGCTTCTTCTGTGCTTTGCATGGCCTCTCACTAGCATGCAAAAATGCAGTGCTTTGAATATTTCAGATAATGAATCCTCCTTTCCTGCTTAACCCAATTAGGACTTCATTTCCTTGGAAATTTTCATTTGTGATTGCATAGCGTGGATTTATTTCTACCACAGGACTACAAAATAATATCAACAGCTAACCCAAATAGGATGCAAAAAAATTTACTCATAATCTCTACTTCTTCCTATTTGTTACTGCTCTGAGAAATCAGAGATTCCAAAGATGATGTCAATATGTCAATATCTGGTTTTATATCAGCAGTTACGGAATAAATTTTCCTGCCTAAATTTTCAAATTCTTTCAAGCATCATTAGCTTCCATGAGAAGCAGAATGCCAAAAGCTGTGAGATCTGTAATCACTGGGAAGAAGCTAGAAGGGCACATGTCTAGCACGGATTTTAGAATGAATGTGTGTGGTCTTCAGAGCACTGCAGAGTGTTCTATAATTAGAGCTTAGAAAAAGAGGGGGAAGGATAAATACCCCACCGGAAAAGAATTTTTTAAGAAATATGACAGACAGAAACAGAGATCTATTTCATTTAATTTTTCTGTCACTCTTTTCTAAATCAATACTGTATGTTAGATATACAAGACATACAGTAAATAATCCTGAGAAGAATTTGTTCTCCTTCATACATGAAATCTCTATTCTTTTTTTTCTGAACATTTTTTAAAAGGTAATAACAATGATGAATAATGACTCTATGCATACCTTCATGGCTGAGTCTATTTTCAGAACTGGAAAGTGATTGTGTGGATTCAGGCACAGTGTGCAGTGCTTATCCACAAGGAGCCCACCTAGTATGCTTTGGAACGTGACCTCACTCTACTTTAATTAATTAAATCAAAGCCTGAAAGTTACTGAAAAAACTGTTTGCTTTTCTTTTTTTTTTCCCTAGACTTCTCTCTTGGTTGGTTGTTTTTCATATAAAATTGATGGTATTTATTTTCATATATTCCATAATTAATAGATTTAAGACATAAATTTTTATAATAATTATGTGTGTATTTATACATGAGATTCTTCAGACCATTTTCCTTGCAAAATAGATACATTTTTCCATCTGTTTACATTTTGGAAACTATGTAAAGGCAGAGAAGAATACAGACAATAAAGAAAATTTACTTCATAGTTGTCCAATCAAACCTTCCATTCTGATTTTCATTGCAATCAATTCTGTGTTCAAGTAAAAGCACCATAATACAAATATCACGTCACTCCCTCATGATTCACAACTTAGCTTTGTTTTGAAATGTAATTTCATCATTATTCTTTGTTCACTGTGTTTCTGAAACAATTCTGTAAGTACACAATTCTGATTCCCAATATGGTTTTTTAACAATTTTTTTTTTTAATTTTTTTTAATGCATTGGCTCTTGGTCTAGGCTTATCAGTGGGCTGCATGGGTATTAGCATTAAAACAAAGAAGAAACACAAAAAAAGACGGCCAAGTCACAGCAGTCTGGACCTATGTCTGTTTAAGATGACTTTTCAGCCAGACATAAGACACAAATAATGTAGAAATAATGCATTCCTGCCATAAAAGCATGAAGAAATTCTTTGGACTTTCTGGACTAATTCCAAGGTGAAACATGTAATTTAGTAAAATAAGTCACTGCATTACTCCTCTTCATTTTTTTTTTTTTTTCCACTTACATCCCTTACAAGCACTTGGAATGTTTTGGATGTGGTGAAAAACTTGTTTTCTTTGTGTTTGAATTCAAGTTTGAGTCTTGACTCAAGGGTGATTTCAAAACGATTAGGTAAGAGTGAAATGTTCTTCACTTTACAGCGCGCAGATCTATAAATCAAACACCAGGTCATCCCAACACCTAGCACCCTGAGGTTCTGAGGTTCCAAGCATGGAAGATGCCTAATAAAGAATCAACCATGACATTTACAGAAGCATCATAAAGACCAGACCAAGACAGAAATCAAGGAAGAGAAAGTGTTGTCTCTAGCTGTCAGCCTGTATCAAGAGCAAGCTGTCTTGTCACAGGCTACTGCAGAATATTTAAATACCAAGAGCATTTTGGGGCAAGTATATGATCTTGAATGGTTCACAAACAAGAACAATAATAAAAGTGACACTGTTCTACAGAAATAAAAGAGAGTGAATCTGCAGAAGGAAACTGCTGAATAGGAAAGATTTGGTGTAACAAAAAAGTATAATCTACATAAGAAGCTACAGTAGCCTGAACTGAGAAAGATCTTCATGGAAGATGGCTAAAACAACTGCTTGCATTTACTCAAAGCTTGTGTGGAATTCAGTAACATGGCCTGCAAAAAGTAGAGTGCTCCAAAAGGCTAGAAGCAATTTAAAATTATGTGTATGAGACTAAGAAATATCATTCTGCTGGGACAGCTTTTGTCTCTGCTATAGTATCCTCAGATTGCATTATCAGGAATGTTATCAGAATGGAGACCTTGGGAGGTCTGGACACCTTGAGAAGGTTTGGAAGTTGACTGACACGGAGAAAAAGCAACTCATCCAAAAGGTCACACAAATTCACTGGACTCATTCATAGCGTAACAAAGAATTGCACATGAGGTATAAAAAAGCTTATTTGTAAAATAAAATAATAATGCATGATAACAGAGGCCTTCTTTTACATTTGAAGGAGAAATTCTGTTTTCAGCCTCTCATGCCAAGGGACTGAGCAGCTTTACCACCTGCTTAAAAAGAATCTGTTAAGAAAAGGCAGAATTTCCCAGAGCTGTACTCTCAAAAACTCCCGAACTTCAAGTAAAAAGATGGATTAGATCAAATATATTGTAACTCTTTTGTGCTGAGGCATGGAATAACGAAGAATCTAATTCAGAGTCAGAAAAGGACAAATCCAAAGAGCTTTCCTGTTGTTAAAATTATGTTAGTAACAACCCCCTATATCTGCATATACCTTGGCAGACTTTAACTTGAGCACCTTCCATGTACAGCATGCAGTCTCATTTGCAGGCACTCTATAGATCTCTCTTTCAGAATATCATCCTCATTTTTTTTTCCTGATCATAACTTTCAAATACATAATCAGGATTAAAATACTGAAAAAGCCCAGTTGATCTTAGAAAAATTAGGAGCCTCATGAAAAAAAATTGGATTTATTCCTTGTTGCAATATTGATTTGAATCCTGAAGATTCCAAAAGCAGTAAGCTACTTTCAAAGGTGGCGTTGTCCCTTTTCTTCGCATGCACAAATCCTGATGTCTAGGAGATGTCTGGCCAAGCTGCCGGCAGTGCCAGGGCTGCCCTGCACCAACCCTGCCCAGCTGCTCACCATGGGGATCGCGAGTGGCACTGCCGCTGGCAGCACCCCAGAAAAAGCTTCAGGGACCCCATACTATTTTTCCTTTGTAATAAGGACATTTGAGAAATGATGACTATTGCAAAGGCCAGGGAGGGGAAGGTGGTTCAAAATACTCAGGGAGCGCGAGGTCATGAATCGGGAAAAAAAACAACCAACCAGCTGCCCTCAACATTTTGTCTAATACTGTGAAAATCTACCCAAAACTGGGAGCAGAATCAGTACAGGAACAAACACTGGTTTTGAAATTCATTTCCTCTTGCTCTGTCTGATTGGCTGTCAGCTTCATTTGGCTTAATATTTATTAGTGCCATGAAACAGAAAATATTGTGATACCTTTCTCTGATGTCTTCCCTCTCAGAAATGATTATTTCCTTTTAATTAGTATCTATCATAAAGTTTAACACAAAATAATAATCAAAATTATGTCCACCATTGAAAAATTATCCACAACACTTAGTAAGCTGCACCAGTGTTTATTTACCCATTACTTCTAATTTGAATTTATACAAATTTAACTCTGTTAAAAAGATTTTTTCCACACCTTTCTTAGATGGCAGAACTCACCAATTTAACAGTTCTTGCAAAGAGACATTTATAGCTCATGATCACTCGCCACTAAATCTTTGGAAAAAACATGACCAATTCAAAAACAGCAGATTGCATTCCTGGAGTCTTACACCATAAAACATGTTTTCCAGCACCTCGTATCATTCTCCTAATCCTCACTCATTCCCGTTATCTTTTTTAAAATCTGGAGAGCATTATGTAGCAGACCTGTCAAGATATTTTCTGGGTATTACTCAGTTTTCTGCTAGTTATGCACCCAAGAATTACAAATGTCTTCTTCACCAGGATATTGCAGTGACAACTGAGATTGAGCTTATTATTCACCATGATTCTCAAATCCTGCACGGTTTGTTAATTAATATAGTTATCTATCTTTTTGTGATGGCTTACATTCGGCAGGTCAATGACTACAGGTACAGCCACGTTAGCAAATTTCAGGAATTCCCATCACTTCTTTTCCTTCTATGGGTCCATCTGAATCTTGCCTCATACCCAACTTCATTAAAAGCAAGTCATATTTTAAGTGTATACAGTCGCTTCTTTTTCAACTAAATTTATGAAAATAACTTAGGAAAATTATCTTGCACATATACGCATATCAAAATCAAATTTTAAGACACATATCAAGAACATGTCATGTCAATGAGCACCTTCCAGTACTTTAAAGGCAACTTCCACTTTCTCATCTCACCTTTAGAAATAGAATTTCTAAATGCTTAAATAAAAATTCAGCTTGTTGAGCCAACAGTTCAAACTGAATGAAAGGAACAGGCTTGTCAGAAGCACTTGTAGTATGGAAAGTGCTCTGAATAGCATTTGCTCCCTTCTGATCTCCACTGCAACTGCACATGGCATGTTACACTAGGCTCAAAATGCAGAACTAGAATCACAGGAAAATGATAACCAAACATGCTGAATTCTGTGTTTAGCTCTAAGCTTTCACCCTTTTTGTCCACAGATCCTCCAAACAACAGATGGACAACTACTAAATTGATGTTCTTTTTATAAAGGTCACGTTTCCCTTGGTTAAATAAGCAGAAGGTGCTTTCAATCAGCCTCTCAGAGATCTCGACAGTGGTAACTGTTCACAATAGAAACCCAGCAGAAGTCATAAATCAACTGCACAAGGCTTATTTTTAGTAAATAGACAATGATGAAGCTAAATTTGCCTAGATAAATAGTGATTATATAGGGTATAGCCCTTTTTGACGCATGCATGCCAGTTTCATTAATATTAATGAAGCCACACATTCCTTGAGAAGACACAATCATTGCTCACTGAAGGAAATTTTCTACCTAATCCTTAAACATAAAGATACAAAGACAGTAATCACTTATTAGCTCGCTGCATATAGACTGGTAAAAATAAAGCACTTGCTGTTTTAGCACCCCCCTGACAGAATGCTCTGATTGTAATCTCCCTAAACCGTGTCCCTTGCAAACGTTTCAAAGCAGTTGAAATCTTATTGGCATATTCAAAGTACCTACTGCTGACAGGGCTTACTGTCACTAAGAAACTGGTGAAGTGATTTGCATTTGGAGTGTGATTGTAAAGCAGCAACATAATACAATGTGATTAGGATACTGAGTGAACTACTTCTGAAAAAAAGTGTAGGGGATATATTTGGGGCTAGTATTTTCTACTACAAACACTAATTTGCCAAAAAGTAGAGGAGTCCACTACTACATGCCCAGCTCCAGATACTTAGCAAAGCTGAAAGATCTCTACTGATTTATACCACTGAGAACCTAGATCAATATTCACGAGTGCTATGTGTTGTAGCGAAGTAACATGGAGTTATTTAACTTCCACTTGACTGTATGATTCAGCTTTAGAAATAAACATTTAGTTCTGGTTTTGATAAAAGCATATGCTTGTGAATGAAGCTGTTTTTACCCACAAGAATCATGATCAAGACTTGAATTTATATGACCATGTCCTTTTCTCCAAAGGGACAGCCATCAATGCTCATATTCATAATAAATGCTTTGTATTTGAAACAAAATAGCAACCAGTTACATCAATTCACCATTGCTCTCATTTTTGATCAGTCCTTTGAGAAGAAGAGCACATAAACATAATGATTTATTCTCAGCTACTATGCTTTTAATGTTTTATCCCCTGATAGATGGCATGAATTAATTGCTTATTTATAATCTGCTGTGCATCATAGGTTATCCTCCTTTAAAGCCCAAATGAACAGGTGGTTATTTGGGGGACTACATTACATTTTTCTAGATGCTGCTTTTGCATTTAACCTGCTAAAAGGAAGAGGGATTGGAAGGGCTTTCCTCTTCGTGCTGCTGAAATTGGCATAGAGTTGAAATGTGGCCATTTTTGCATTAGGGCAAATCAGGTAAGGTAGAATCCACAGTTCAAGTGGAGAGGAAGAAATTGCTACACAGAAGAACAAAATTAGGCCTCAGGAGAAATAAGGATAAAAGGGACTTTTCTGAAGAATCTGAATGGATGTAAGGAACTCATTACTGTACTGAAAGATTGGAGGAAATAACCAGGCCTGCAAGGAAATAATCCCTCTGTTGCTATCTTTTATGATTTTACTGCATATTTTAGTGGATCTTAGGTTCTGAGATCCAAAGTCCTTTAGGAGATACTTTAAAAGGAGAGGATGCAGCAAGATCCATGTAAGATCTTCAGATGACACTGGATCCTGCTGTACCTCTCTTGCTCTAAAAGCAGCCTTCTATAAAGCAGCACTTACGGGCTAAGTAAAACTGTTAAGACCGATGTCTTCACAGCCACAATCACTGAATGTCTGAGTTTGAGCTCTGGGACAAAACAGTGGTATGTCAGTTCCTATGTCAACATATTCTGGCCCTTACTGTATTAGGTGTACACAGCCCACTGCCCCTCTCCACAGTGAATCAGTATTTATAAAGTTTCACACTAATGAGGCATCACTGGGAGTGTTGCAGGACCCAAGAAGAGAGGTCAGTGATCTCAGACAGCCAAAATTAAAGTGCTTCACTCTGTTGTCAGGCTTTGACATATAAGTACAAAGTGGTTTGAAATGTATTTTGGAGTTTGAAACTGCTTAAACTGAAGGGTAGACAGCCATTGAGTTGTCATAGTCAAAAACACGATTCAACATTTCCCTCTTCAAGCTCCTAATTATATACATATGTATATGAGAGTGAGCGTGGTTTTCTTATTACTTTTGCTACTCAAAGTGTTAGCCAGAGATGAATACGAGGAAATACCAATAACATTCACTGAAATTGGTGCTGGTCTCTCTTCCCAAACTGTAAGAAATGTTCCCTTTATTCGTACTGTGAGGACATTAGGTTAAGACACTAAATCATTCTTAAATCACAGCCTTACTTTCAAAAGCTGCATACATTGTTTCTAGATATTGTGGCTCTATAGAAAAGAGCTAAAACCATAAAGAGTTACCCATGTAACCAATGCCTATTTCTGTTTGCAAAGAATCCACAGAGAATTCAGAAATGTGAATTCCCCACAGACAAAAGTAGGTGCTAATCCACATTACTGTAATGACACCCTTGGGGAGTACTAACACGATGCATTTTCATTTGGGAAAGCCAACCACAGAAGTATCAACCTTCTCGCTTTTCAACTGCTCCTCTAAAAACTGCATCACTGGAACAAGCATGCAGAACATAAAAAGAAAGACACTGGACCTAACTTAATGAGTGCTGGGCACCAGTGAGAGTCATCTGGTAACACTGACAACAGCAGCAGAATTCCTTCTGCCTGTGCTGGGGAAGGCACACACACAAAGGAGATCCAAGCAAAACTTCCTGTCTTAAAAAAGCACCTACAACAGAGTCAAAAAGAAATTCCTCACATTCACGCACATGACTATATACTTAGTGAGCTTGTAACAGAATGTGATGATATTCACCTTGTAACACCATGCACAGTAATGCTTTATAACACAGAATCATAAAGGTTGGAAATGAACTCTGAAGTCTCTAGTCCAACCATCAACCCATTTGTACTAAGCTCACCATGCCGTGGCCCTTAGTGCCATATCAAAACAATTCCTGAATGCCTTCAGGGACAGTGACTCTACCACTTCCTTCAGAAGCATGTTGAGAACTCTTTCAGAGAATAATTTTTTCCTGAACATTCAGGTTCGTTAGACTTTTTTTTTTTTTTTTTTTTTTTTATTTGTTTCTTTAGCACTGCAGCTATGGAACATCTAGATTGATCAGCTTGGTTAAAAAAAAAAAATAGCCATAAAGCCTTTCCCTAGTCTCTTCAAGGACTTCAGAGATCTTGGATTGGGAGTTTCTCATTCACCCTACTGAAATGTTGTACCATAGACAAACAACATCTAAGAGTGTCTTGGGTACCAGTATACTACAAAAAGCACTGATCTGGAAAAATGAATGTGTACCCAAAACATGAAAATAGCCCGTTTTTTCTCTCATGAAGTTTTGATCACAAGGCAAAGAGTACATGAAAATCCACCATTTACTTCACAATTCGCCCAATACCTCTTCATCCCTTCCTTCAAATGCTTCTTCCAAAGCTGCCATTACTTTAAATATGCGGAAACTCACTCTCAACACCTGAGAGCAAACTGTGGTAATTTAGAGTATATCTTGATAGGCTGCATGGTAAGCACAGATAACATAAATAAAATATTCTCGGAGTTGGCAAGCTTTTAAATAGAGTGGATTACAAACATTCTCACAGATTGTTGGAGAAATACATCACAGGGGAAAGTCTGATGAAAAAAAAATCTTCACTCATTGAAATTGAGAGACATCCTGAAACCTTATCAACTGGAATGAAGCTTCACCACAAAGCAATAGCGGGCATGATCTGCATCAGGAAAAAATGTTTCCATTCTGGTTCATAACCAATGTAATAGAATTTTATCAGTGCTAAGTTACTAATTTACTATTTCAGCATTCACTTTTATCTTCATAAAATTAGACCACATGATTCTTAACAGGCCCCCTAACACCTTTTAGTTGTTTTCCCAGTATCAGCATTATTGAAACTGAAATTTGAATTAGGCAACTCTGCATTTCCAACAGAGCAGGATTTTTAGCTATTCATTACTCCTAATGATACAGAGTAGAATTTGATTAATTCTCCTATTTAATTTATTTAAATACATTAGAAGCTCTACTGGTACTGAGGAGAATTTCTTGGCAACAAAGTGTTTTGGAAAAAGAATGTTAGCAGAATGTTATTGATTTCTGTGGGTTTTTTTTTAATTATTATTAAATATACTTTTTCAGTTTGAAATACTTGGGCAAGGAAATCAGAATTTCCTATAGTTATTCTAAAAAATGTCTGAAGAAGGCAACAGATCAGCACTGGCCTCAGGTACTTTAGCACTAGAGATGTCTGAAACATTTACTTTAAAAACCAAAAATATCGAAAACACAAGCATTAGGAATCTTACTTTTTATAGATGGATGCTACTTAATTATTTTCCTTGGACATATCAACTCACATATTCCATCCTCTTCCTATTTCAGAGTTGGAAAGAACATTTCTTAGCATTTCACAAATGTCTGAAAAATATTTGATAAATTAAGTATGGATTATTGAGTAAGAAATTACTCTGACCTAAGCCCACTCTCCCAAATGTTAAGAGACAACCAAAATGGGTCATTTTGACAGTTATGAAACTTCTTTTAAGAATTTGTGCAATATCTTCCAGCAATTGAAAACATTTCCCAATTTTGATTTGAAACAGTCTTTTTCATTTACTCCTTTCTCCTTCAGACTGTCACTTTTGATGAATAACTATTTTCCTACAGAAAAATATTCTCCAGAATACTGCAGCCTACTTCTCCTTACTGATCTCATGAGAAGGTGCAGAAATCCAAATTTCAGCCTGCTTCACTTGTAATTCAAAATAAAATAAAATCAATCCAAGAACACAGTGCATACACACTGATCTGAAAGTTATCCATCGCAGAAGCCCTATTAGAGTGAAAAGCTCTAAAATTTCAATTAAAAAAAAATCTGTGAGTTACTGCATTTGTGAATCTTTTTTTAATTGCATTTACACTGTCTGAAATGTGGTCACTTGCTCTAAAGAGCTAGCTTTTCATTTATGTGCAATATCCACGTTTATTTAGTATGTGACAACTATTTGCATTCTACATATAAGTCATAACCATAGAATCACAGAATTGCACAGGTTGGAAAAGACCTCAGAGATCATCAAGTCCAACTGTGACCTTACCATACTACCCTAGCTCAAGCAATCCTCCACTAAATCATGTGCCTGAGCACCACATCTGAATGGTTTTTAAACACCTCCAGGAATGGTGACTCAACCACTTCCTTGGGGAGCCTATTCCAATGCTTAACAACCCTTTCTGTAAAGAAGTGTCTTGATATCCAACCTAAACTTACCCTTGTGTAACTTAAGGCCATTTCCCCTTGTTCCTGTCACCTGTCACCTGCGAGAAGAGACCAACCCCTCTCTCGCTGTCAGCACCTTTCAGATACTGAAGAGGGCAATAAGGTTTCCCCTCAGCCTCCTTTTCCCCAGACTGAACAGCCCCAGTTCCTTCAGTCTTTCCCTGTAGGGCATATTCTCCAAGCCCTTCACAAGCCTTGTTGCCCTTCTTTGGACCTCAATGTTCTTTCTGTACCAAGGTGCCCAAAACTGAACACAGTACTCGAGGTGAGGCCTCACCAATGCCGAGTACAAGGGCAGGATTACTTCTCTAGTCTTGCTGATAAGATTCTGTAGATTCAAGATTGAGAACTGTATTTAGGAAGTCTGTGTTAACCGTTAATTTTCAGAATGTTTAAGATGAATCTGCATAATTCCTGTGCAGCTCTGCCCACTGACGGGTCTTTAGCCTTTTGATACCTCTGAATTCACTTCTAAAAGATGCCTGGGACTCTGGCACTGATTTAGTTGTACATATAAACTGCAGCTTAACTTCTGATAGATGAGTTACTCTTCGAAAGCTGAAGACTATTTATATGCCTATAGTGATGTAGAGTACATGCTTTTAAAGGTTTCAAAGGCTCTTAAGCAAACATCTGCACTACCTCATGTAATACCTTCAAAATGGGAGTCCTTCATTTTCTTGAGGACTCTCCACAGAAACAAAAGTTTACAGAAGCAGACTGTTTGTTCTCATGAATTTTATTTGTATACTATGAATAATGTCCATTAATGTACTCTGCTTACTGTGACTGATAGAGAAATAAGAGCTTCTTGGATGAATCAAGGACTGCAGAATCACGTCTTCCCTTTTTTTACGTTGTATTAGCAGACGAATAAGAGAGAAAGAAATAAGTTGTTTTCAAAACCATTGGGGAATGTGATGGCCTTTCTTTTTAACCTTGGATTTATTCACTTTGATGTAGAGTGTAGATAAGATTAAGAAATGCTCAATCACTTGACTATTAAACTCTCTGCCTACTAGTAGCTGATGATTCATGGCTTATTGTTTCTCTAATAGTTTACAGCTAATTGGTAGGATGAAAAATTAAAGTTTAACTGTCAAATATAAAAGTCAGGACCTTTTATTTTAAAATAAGAGCAAAAGATATTTGCAGATGTAGAAACACTGTCTAAATAACCTCACACAGTATCTACACGGTTACAAAATCAATCTTTATACCACCAATGAGTGAGAATGCTTTTAAACAAGGTAGTTTCAATTTTATAACATCCCATAAGTTACAATCAGCAGCTCTTTATTAAAACTGAAATAAGAACCACATAGTCAATGGGTATGTGTTGTATTTTTTGCCCAACCAAGAATAGATTCACATCAAACTGAAAATTCGGTCATGCTTCAGCACACAGTAATTTGACCTAAAGATAACATTCCTATCCCACAGTTATATGATGTGCCTTTGAGACAATGAAAACATTTAAGAACTACAATTTCAGGTAGTTTGTATAATGTAAAAATGTCTGTCATGCTCCTGGAATCCAAAATATAATGAAACCTTTCAGTCTTGGCTGGATGGAGCACTGTGTTCCCATAGAAGTATTGTATCACAGCATAATGTTAATCCACACAACAAGAAAAATGATGTGTCACATTTCATTTGATAATTTCTTTTTTACTAATAATCTGTAGAAAAACAGAACTAACAATTCATAGTAGGTAAGACAATTGTTTATTGGTGCCTGACTGCACCATAAGAAGAACTGTGCCCAACTCTTTAATCACAGCAAACTGTAGCACCCCGAAGGGATGTTTCACCCAGCTCTGATGGATTCAGATCAAGAAACAAAACACAGGTCATTTACTAGGTACCAATTACACTGGGTTGCAAGCCAGAAGTTAAGACAGAAAGAAAAAAAAAAGGGAAAACAAAAACTGAATTAGAATTGCTAAGAATAAAGTTGCAAAGATAAATAAGAATAAAGGAATGATACAAATAACTGACATGCTATCCATCATTTGGATGCAATTTACTGGCACCTTTAGTTTACCATTTTCAGCGCTTAAAGCAACTCATTCTTCCAGCTGCAAAGTTTAACGAAGCACAGAACCAACTGTCCATAAAAATCAACCCAAAGCCATACCTTATGAAAATGATAACTTCCTGACAGCCCAGCCTCCCTCTGTTGCTTAGTAATGAGCGAGCTGGACACCACCTCAGATAAATATTTCAAACACAACATGTAAGAGATTCACAGATGAAACCCCACCTCCAAGAAATCACTGGAGTGAGACAGAAAGCCATTCTGAACTGGCACATCAGAATGTAACACAACCACCAGGTTCAGTTGTGTCATTTTGTTTTGCTTTTAAAACAAACCATGCTAGTGCTAATGTCAAATGAAAAGAGTAGCATGATTAAACTACTCTGGCAGGAGATCTGACACCTCAACACCAGAGCACATCCTGGCACATAAACGATTATGCACAGTCAACTCTGTTTTACATTATCATGCTCTGAGACAAAACTAGTATGCTATACATTGTCTACAAAACCTCCTTAAAATGACCGCCTATAAAAAATCCCTCAGACAGAGGCACACACAAGATGAACACATTCAGAAAAACAGGAAGCAAAAACTAATATCACAGAATGGTTTGGAAGGGACCTTAAAGATATCTGATTCCAACTGCCTTAGATGTTCAAGTTTCATTACATAAGTGTGTGCATAGGACTGTAAGAAGGTACCACCATCTGTAAGCAAGGTCTTCAAGTTCTTGGCTAACACTAATTAACACTATATTCTGTATACTACATGTAAAGTGTGAAGTTAACGAAAGAAGGAAAAGAATTATCTTCTTAAAAACCCTCTGAGGGAGGGAATTTATTTCCAGATACACAAAATGGGTAACTTCACAGTTAAACCATTTAAACCAGCCCATAACGAGGCTGGCAGCAGAGAGAAACTTCAGAGTATAGAAATATTTTTCAGATATTGTGGAATATATTTTGCCTAAAATTTAACTTGGGCCGACGTCTCTTCAGCACTGAGTAATCAGAGAAAAAACTGTGCTCAACAAGGCTGAAAATTAATCTTTTGCCCATGGTGATGAGAAAACTGGCTCAGCCATGTTTATTTACCTACCTACACAGTGGAACTCATTTGAGCATTTGGCAGAATACCCGTCCTTTAGGACAGTGAAGAATAGTGTACCAAAGGCTGTAGGCCAGAGTGCTCCCATGAATGAGAACCACATATTGAATCTCAGGGCTCATCATGAAATTTTTAAATCATACAGATCATACATAGCTGTCTGAGTGGCTATGCCCAGGATGACTATTCCCACTGGCCTTCTCCCCAGCTCTGCATACAGCATGTACCTGTGAACCACACCTCAGGAACTGAATATAGCCTGAACAACCAATTTATCCAGCTGAAATCCTGCTGTTAACAAAGACAGAGTAAACATGGTCCCCAGTAGAAGCTTCATATTTTTTTTCAGGTTATGTGAGGACACATCTGCTTGCCAACTTGGCGAGGCTGCTCCTAAGCAAGGATCTCACCATGATGCTGCATATGTCAGTATGCTTGGAGCTAGATTAGGAATCTCTGTACTTCACTACTTCGGATCCACACGGACTGATTTGAATGAATTTCATACTCCCTTTAAAAGTCTGTTTAAAAATATATACTGCCTTACATTCTGAAACAAAAATTAGACGTTCATTTATACTGCATAGATCAGAAATAGGTATTACACTGGCAATTAAACAAGCATTGCAATTCATAGATTATAATCAAGGGATACTACAGCAAAAGAAAAAAAAAGCAAGGTCATATATTGCTTTTTTTTTTTTTTAAGTAAAGAACTGAGACTAATTATCTTCATTTGAACGTGTGATGATCTTACTGAGTCTATGAGGTTGGGATCTTGTTCCTTAATCAGTGCATCAAAGGCATTCCCCAAGGCTCACAGGAAAACTGCAGAACATCCATACAAATCATTTTTATTCAAGAAAGCCTCTGAAATGGACTGAGTTTTCCCTTCCTTTCAATCATAATGCTACACAGCACCGTGTTTTATACCACTAGGCACTGCAGATTCACAGTGACGTTCTGAATGAGCAGTACTTTTTGCTCTACTTTCATTATTAAGAAGGCCAGACCCTGCCCTTATTCACAATATCTGGAATACCACTAACTACTGAGAGTATAAATTACGTCAGCCTTTGGCCATCATTTGGTAAGCACTACATAATTTGATGTTCTTCATCCTTCCAAACAGTTGAAGGACTTAATTTCCAAGTAAGTTTTTTACAAATAAGTTTTCCCAAAGCCTCCTTAAGGGGTGGTCCTGAGTTCAGTTCTAGTTTAAAGAGCTAATATGTAATACATAAGCAGCTACATAAAAGCTGCAAACTTTCATCCTTTTGTTCTGACTGTAAAATGTCAATTGGACTCATTACACGTTTTTTCTCCTCATTTACTATTGCCTCAAAAATCACACTGTGAGTCTGTAGCTGTCATAAATGCTTAATATAAGAATTTGTTGTGCAATAGTTTCAGAACTCTGGTTTTAATACTTCTTAAAGCAACACTTTACTTGCACCTTTTCCTTTCTTGTGTCAGAAAGAAGTATAGACTTCAATGTCACAATTGTAATAAATGAACAGTAACATGCAGAAAATCATAACAAGTGACTACCTTTCCACTTTTTTCTTTGAAAAAGGAAGGGTGCATAACATTAATCCCAGCAGGAAAAAATGTCAGTGAGGAGTAGTCATGGCTTACTAGAATTTTAATTTAGAATCTTTGACCTCCAGATTCATTTTTTTTTCCACAGAGAAGTCAAATAAAAAGATGATAAATATGAGCAGGCGCATTTTCTTTCAGTTATCATCATGTTATGAAATAATCACTTAACAAACATAGATTGTTCGTCTAAAACACAATAATCAACTTGTACAATCAACACTTGATTTTTCCTTTTAGCCTCTAACCTAATAAACACAATTTTGCTGTGCTCAATTCTACAGTAATTAATAGCACTCAGCTGTATCTAGCAGCCTACAAATCAGGCACTTAAGACAGGAAAAGTGCTGTGAGGCCTCACCTGGTATACTGCATCCAGATGTGGAGTCAGTCATATGACAGACATAGACCTGCTGGAGCACAGCCAGAGGAAGGCCACAAGAATGATCCCAGGGATGGAACACCTCTCCTATGAGGACAGGCTGAGAGCTGGGGCTGTGCAGCATGAACAGAAGGCTGCCAGGCAAGCTGATAGCAGCCTGTCAGTACCTAAAGGGGGGCTGTAAGAATCATAGATTCACAGAATCCATAGAAGAAGGGGACAGACTCTTTAGCAGGGTCTGTTGTGATAGGACAAGGGGAAATGGTTTCAAACTAAAAGAGAAAAGATTTAGATTGAATATAAGGAAGGCATTTTGTACAATAAGGGTAAGTGAGGCACTGGCACAGGTTGCCCAGAGAGGTGGTGGAAACCCCACCCCCAGAGACTTTAAGGTGAGGCTGTACAGAGCTTTGAGCAACCTGATGTAGTGCAGGTGGAGTAGCTGTCCCTGCTCATTGCAGGGGAGTTGGATTGGAAGGGTCCCTTGCAACTCAAACAACTCTATGACTTTATGATTCCACACATCACTCAATACTAGCATGCAACTGCAAAGACAAATGCGGTGTGCACAAAATTACACCTGGAGAATTAGCAAAGCAAAACACGAGGCCTACTGGGGTGAATTGAAAGTCTCTCATATTTCTTAACCTGCTACCAGTAGGTATCTTACGTATAGTACACTATTTTTCCAATAACAACAGAAAAGAAAATAAATGTCTGAAAGCCACTCCACCATTTAAGGGTAAGTGAGAAATCTGTGTTATGATACTGACTAAAGCAAAGCCAAAACACATTCACCTGATTCAAGTTCTTCATACAGAATAAAATAACAAAGTTGTACCCTGGTTTGGACTGGGATCAATTTAACTTTGCTCACCACAGACCTGTGGTGCTGAGTTTGGGCTGGGGATGAGTACAACTCTGGGGCTGTCACTGCTCACAGTGTGCTTGGTCTGCCCAGCTGCTCAATGAGGTGCACAGGGAGATGGAGAGGACAGAGCCTGCAGGATTCCTATTCAACATCTGAACTGTGTCATGGCTTATCTGTTATGTAGGCTCAGAATAAAGGAAATACTTGGTAAAACAATTTCATGTTCTCCAAGTTCCTTGTCACAATGGTAAAGAACTGCACAGGACATACTAACAGCACAAAGGCAGTTCATGGAGGTGACAAAGCGCCTGCTCAGAGCAAAAAATTCAGTGTGGACCCCATCAAAATTTACAGCCCCAAAACTCAACCAGCAGTTGGATAATGACACATCTGCTCTCACCACCTGACCTGTGAGAAGAAAGGGTTGGGATGTTCTGAAGGTTTTATTCAGGGAATGTTTAAGGATTTTCAAAATATACAACTACACGCATTGCCAATTCTAACACTGCACTTCAGACACATGCCTTAAACCCTGCTCAGGGATGCAGACAGGCTGATCTGAGGGCTGCACTAGCTTCTCCACTCCTCACCTTTTCACATTCTCAGTGTTAGTAACAGAATCATAGCACCAGGATTGAGGAAAGAACTGGGCAAAAAGGGCGTCACATTATCCCTTTCCCTGGACTAGCATTAATTCTTATTTTCCCCAAAGGACTGGAATAGATTTGCTGTCAGAGTGCTGTCAAAGGCATTCTGTGAGTCCCATGAGAGATGGAGTTTGGGAGATTGTTACACTTTGCTAAGGTATCTTCTCTGCCTTGAAAGGGAATGAAGGGAAACCAACGACATTATCCAAAAAAAGTGAGAGTCCCATCTCTAAGATACACTGCAATCTTCACCACAGAGGGAAACCCCCGGGGGCTCAGTTCCCACTGAGATCAGAGCAGGAGTAGAACTGGGGAAATAGTGAAGTAACGCAGATAAAAATAGGAAGATATTTCAAATCTCAATAAATCCCTGTCAAAAGTATCCTTCTTTCTGGGGTGTTTTTTCTTTTTCCTTTGGTTGGGGGAGGGGTTATATTGCAAAAGTTTCATCTGTTATCACCACTGCCGATAGAAGTTCTTGTCAAGAATCAGGAATACAAAATGAATACATTCATGCTCTAGGGAGCTTTAAAGGAGACCTACATCTTTCCTAGCAGAAGGCAAATGAGTTCTTAATTCACCCACATTTTAAAGGCACCTGAATTCACTGGATATTTCATTTCCACCTCTCTCTCTCTCTCTGAACATCTAGCTAACAAACATAATAGGGTGACTGATTCATCCAGTTTGTTTATGTATGTGATGCAGGGAGGCATGATGCAGGCTTCTGCATTGCTTGCCTGCTGTAATGACGAGCATGGTTCAACAGCAGGTTCAACTCCTCGAGGCCCAGGCGCTTTGCAGCCCAGCCCAAGGGCAGCTGACTGGGAGCTGCTCTGCAGGGCTCTGCCAGCCTGCAGCACTCATACGGTTACGGCACGCTGTAGAGTTACAGTGTGAGATGCACAGAGAGAGCAGACCTGGGCCCTGAGCACAACTCCTTGAGCTGACGTGATGGTGAATGCAAATGCCCGAGATTTCAAACACATGTAGCTGTACTGGGCTTTGCTAGGTCCTATTCATACCTTCAGAAAGATCTTTGTTAACAATATGGTAAAAAGTGAAATATTGCTCATACTGACACACTTAAAAATGCCCAGATATAGTCACAAGTCCCCCCCCCTAAAAAAAAAAAAAAAAAAAAAAAGATTAACATGTTAAACAAGAAGAAAGTGAATATATACATACTATGTCCAATCTCCTTATTAACCAATCTGTTTTTTCTCTGCAATAACATACTCTAAAAGTCTTTTCTCCGTCATTTCAATAGTTGTGAAGAGGTTTGTGTTTTTTTTCTCTACTAGTTTACTGTACAATCATTCATGTTGCATTTTTAATGCAGTATCTTTTTAAGGATTTTAATGCAAAGTTATGCTAGTAAACCAAATTGTTGTCAGTACTTCCAAGCTGAAGACAAGAGGAAAACGTTAATTCATGGATCACTGCTAAACACCTTTCATAATCTATTTCTAGAAGTGTTTGAAAATGATGAATACAGAATTAAACATCTAAGTTCAGACTGAGTCTTCAGTTTGAAGAAAGATTCCTGTAAGTATTGGTATGATGACACAGAAACTATATCAAGAGCATATGCAGTCCATCAGGGAAATCTTCAGCACACTGTAGGAAGAAAAGACTGCACACTGCCATGTGTTTGCAAGCTAAGATGAACAGGAATCTACAGAAAAGGTTCATTTTCAGGTAGTGAAATACAGCATACCCAGTCAGATCAGCAGGACCTGGATCTCTTTGCAATTTTGAAAGAAAAAAAATCAAACAGAATTTTCCCCTTTGGATGAGGTAAGCTCTAGAAGTCTGAAGCTGAAATGAGTACCAAATGCATTGTATGAGATTAAAGCATATATTTCCTTTACAAAACATTATGATAACTTCATCAGCGTGGAACCAAATGGTCAGCAATGTCCTCATACCAACACAATCCCAGGAACACAACAAGCAAAACAAGCGTAGCAGTGTGCCAAAGAAAGACCTAGGGACCTAACTGAAGGTTACAAAAGTCATCACACCACTAGCAGAGTGAAGATTTCAAATCATACACATAAACTTGTATTGCCTCAAAGCTATATTCTTCTGTTTGAAAATATCAAATGAAAAACCCTGCATGCTTTTTCTTTTTTCTTCTCTCTTTTTCCCATGGAATGGGGAAGGTGTGGACACAAAGTACAGGGATACACTGCATATTACTTTCAACTGAGTTCTGACTTTTCATATGCCTTGATATGAAAGACTCAGTCATGGTCATTTTTGTCCCTTATGGCAATAGAAATAGTAAAAGTAGACTGCAAAGCTAAAGCCAAATGAATATCCCATTCTTTTGTGACAAAGCTTTATGCAAGAAATTAAGAAATTACTTACAGATATTTTTCTTACTTAAAAAAACCTTTCCTGTGGGCAGTCAAGTAGAGCCAAAAGGGAAAATATCTTGTCCTACAAAGAATTGGTGCTGGCAGTCTTCACAAGTGAGAAAAATCCTCCAGATGATCTAATTCTGACTGTGGAATTAGTCTGTGTAAAGAATAAATGATAAACATCCAAGTTCTCTGAAATTGTTCCCCTTTCTTTTCTATCTCTTATTTGGATTAGGTATAAGACAGCTATTAAAGAGAACTGCCTTAATTAATTCAGTTGTCTAGACAGTTTACTCTTAGAAGAATCCTTTCATGATGAGCAAATAGACCACACTTGAGCACAGGTTTCTTAGCTCACAGATGAATTGCTTCCTTGGTGGATACATTATGAATCTACGTTTCTAAATTTTAAAATTATTCGCCTACAGAGTTAACATTTGGAGAGCAGGAAAAGACAAGCAGTTAAATGTTAAATATGGGCTTGGCATCAGTTTATTTATAAATACACGTTAGTTAATAAAGCAGAAAGTTCCTATGAGTCTTCAAGTGACTCCATTTTTACACCACTATAATTTGGCTAAAATACGCCTTGTGTCTTCAGATAAAGTAATACTTTTGTTTTGCAGAATTCCTAATATCCGAGCCCACTTAGTAGCCCATTCATAAATATACCACCCTTATTTGAATTACTGTACAGTTGATATGACTGGGAAAACTTATTTTACCTTCATTAACAACAGTTACAATTGGATCCTTGATTCGTATTTTCTTAGTATTTTTATAATGCATATATCATCATCAAATTTTTTATTTCATGCATTATCAAGAAAGTGACTTTTTCTTTAAATAAATACATAAATAAAAATTAAAAAACAAAACAAACAAACAAACAAAAAACATAAGTGAATGATATATGCATATAATCTCTTGAGCAGATTGTCCTTTTAGCCAAAAAATGCAATGTGGACTTCTAGCCAGCCAGTCACCACTACAGCATCACTACCTGTAATCCGACCTGCACTATAGCTTTTGAAAAACCAGCTTTTGCAGTTCAGCCTAGTACTGTTTCAGTTCTGCACATCAGTCAAGGACTGCCCTAATCTACTGATGGACCTGTTCAAGAGAATTACTAGATACCAGTATATCAGTCAAGTGGCTATGCTCTTAATCAAATAAAGAGAAGCTTCCCTGTGGAGGTAAGATCAATTAGATCAGCCACACTCCTGCAACTACAGCAAAAGAGGTTGGAGAGCTTTGGATGGTAGTGAATTTTTTTTCCTCCTTTTTAATTTCTAAGACATGACGCTTATTGAGGAGGAAGTTATAGCTGAAGCTTTGCATACAGTTTGGGAACCTATGCAGAGAAACATCTTAACTGAATTCCACTCAACCTTATTTTCTGCTTATATATAAACTTTATCCTGCAGAATTCTGAAAAGCACAGAACAAACTGGGAAAATTGCAAGAGTATCCTTTATTTCTTGTCAAAAACTTGGATCAGCAGAGGAGGTCCAAGTGCAAACACTGTTCTCTGTGTAACCAAGGAAAAGCATATCAATGCTTTCTCTAAATCAGAATGGATACTCCAAACCACAGAATATTCAGCATTAAACCTATCAGTTTAAATTTGAATTGACACTTCAATTGGACCAAGAATATTCCCAAAAGGTAAAAACAAACCGCAAAAACAAAAAAGCCATCTAGCAATCCAGACTTTGCTTATGTTACACAGAGAACAAACCTGTGTACCAGTGTGAATCTGATGTTCTTCTCAAAATGTAAATATTAAATAACCACATTGGGGAAACAAAAAAAAGAAGTATCAGCACAGAAAGATAAAGCTGATAAAGCCGATTTTAAAAATCCTCCATTTCTAATAAAGTGCTATTAGAATTCAAGGCAAAGCACTTTGAAAAGTGCGATATTTATTTTGATAACATCACTTTGTATTTCTATTTAGGAAATACTCCCCAATATTCATTTGCTAAAGCTATGTGATTTGGGCATGAACAAACACATCATATTGTAAAAACTAAGATAGTGTCTGTCTGTCCATCTACAATAGAATTCACTTATTGCTTATTCAATATAAAGCTAGCTTCTATGATTTGGCACATCTTTATTCAGAAAGATGGGCTGATTGCTGACAACTTTGATACAATAAAGACTGCTGCAGCATTACTGGAAGAAAGTCATTTGATAAATGTGTATTTTCCATTTTGCTTAAAAGGAATCTATTATAACTGCAGCTGCTTTCCGAATGAAATTAATGCTGAAGTGAAGCTTCATATTACAAAGTAAAATGGGACTCGCTCTCTAATATTAGACTGAAAGGCATTGTAATGCAGCAGGAGGATTGAACTTCGACTCCTTCAAGAACATTGATTCATATAACAAAAAGGGGGAAAAAGGCTTTAAAAATGCTAACATCCTCTTTTCAAAGCATAGCAAAGCTGCTGTCCAGAAAACAGAATAGCAAATATAGGTTGTGTGCATCTCCAAAGAAGATCCACCCTAAGGAATACCGTAAGGAACTCACATAATAAAATTCTCAAGTTTGTTTTGAACTTTTTGAAAGATACTGAAATATAGAGATGGGAGGAGAATATCTCACACTTTTTCCAGTCAGTGGTGATATACACTGCTTATTTAAATAGGTTTTAACCACGTTACATACTGCTGGATGACAGCTTAGATTGATCACTCATTTGTAATTAAAACTTCACATGTGCAAAGTTATCCCATCCTTTTCAAGATTTCAAAATATTCTTTTTGAACATTGGCTCTAAATGTGAATTTTTGTAATTTCTATCTAAGGTGTGTCTGCTTCTGAAACAGGTAGAAAACAGGAAAAGGTTATGGCTGCGCTGCGGGCAACATGCTTGCAAGGATAATAATCAGTCTCATCACCCATAGCCAACAGGACTGTTCCCTTTTTGACCAATGACTGCTCATATTGTTCGAGAAGTTGCACTGAGCCTGTAAAGAGAGGCCAAGCATATGTAAGCCAGGAGGCTTGTGATCAGGACTTGCATGAACAACATGTAAAAGAATCATGTCAGAGAACAGCAGAACATCGCCAGCTTGGCTACATCACAGATGAGTACTATTTTTTAAACTCTGTTTATTTTTTAACTTTATAACATGAGAACCTTTTTGACCAGAAGTTTTATCAACAGCAAGTACATAATATTGAAAAAAAATCCACCGTAAAAAAATCTGTATCATCCAGATTATAAACTGTACTAATTAAACCAGTTTATTTGTTGTTTGTGAAGGCTCCTTTCTCAATAAATTCTGAAAAAGCCAAAGAATCCAAGTCAGGAACATTTTGAAGGACAGAGAAGAAAAACAACAGTACCTTGGTAAAAACAAGGCAGGAAGAAATCTCGATGTCCTGTTTTATATATGTATTTGATATTTCTGAAAGCTGTGTTTAGATTTGAGATTTCAGTTTCTGTTAAATAAACAAACTCTAAATGTCAAACTGATATCTGGATTTGGGGTCAGATTTTAGACCCTCATCACAGAAGAAAATCAGAAGTGTTCTGATTCAAAGGTCTCATATGAACAAATTTCTATTCTTTGACAGTAATAATCAAAAGCTTCCCTTCTTAATCTGTTTTCTTTTCTTTAATACAGGGAGACGAGATAATCTAGATCATTTTTTCCATCTAAACAGTAAAATGTGCTCCAAATGTTATATTCCAACCCTTTCATTTCTCAGTTCTCTCAGAATTTTCTTCCCAAACCATTCAGAAACAGGTGTATCATAACAATTTCTCAGTCTGTTCCATCATAATTTCCTTTTTACCAAAAAAGTCATCCTTAGGAACTTTTGAGAAATGCAGATATGATTTTGCTTTGCCACATTCTTGCTTTTTGTATCTTTAAAGTAGTTTTGGAGAATGGAAAAGTGTTTTAGAAGAATTGTCAGTATTTTCTCCTTACTTTGCAAGAGAAAAAAACTGCCATATACCGTCAGACGGTCCCTCCTCCTTACAGACTTGTTTGTAAGATCACAAGTCCCACTGCTGCAACCTCTTTCCAAATGTTATCTTTTGTTTCCCTGCTTTCTTTGTGTTTGCTTTTGCAATAGTCTGTACTTTCCCGCTGGATAGCTGGCTAACTCATTTCTAATATTTAAACGTTTTAGGTTTGCTCTCATCATGACCCCAATACAGTGCATTTCCACTACACTCAAAGGAGATGAATAGCAAGCCTACCAGATAAATGGCCACAGACTCACAGCCTTCAAGAGACTTATTCACTGGAGTAACAATATTAGCCTGCAAGGGCACTTTCAAAAGCTTTTCATGTTTTTCTACGTTCTCGTTTCCAATCTCTGTCATTACTGCGTTACGCTGCTTTCCGACAGTCAGGGCTTTTGGTTACTACCAGCTTAGGAAAAATTCATATTTATGACCTTGAACTGAAAAACTTCCTAATGCACTTAGGCCACAAAGAACATTCCTTCCATCTCACAGCTCAAATAACGTTCAAATTTATTTCCTTCCTTCTTCAGCTTATCCACTCCATACGTTTACATAGCAGTGAGAACTTTGATAGGCTTCAATAGCTGGTGAGCAGGAAGAGATCGGGGCCTGGAAAAATCCAAGGCTGGAGATGGAGGGGCCAAGCATCAAGGCACCAATTCTGTATGGTCTTACAGTTTACTCCAGCAAACATAACAGGAAGTGCAGATCAAGAGAACGAGGGCCAGATATATGCAGAGATAGATGTATGCATGTAAATATAAACACACATACAGATGCGTGTATATGTCCATATATAAATACACACACTATATACTCTACACACAGTATATACTCAACTTCCTAATCATTCAGAGAGGATGAGCAGGACTAGTCTGTGTTATTCCTGTCCATGTAAGCAGTGCTAGTAAACAGTGTTCAATATTGATTTCTGTATCTGATCGTGTGAACTGTGTGTGCGCGTGTGTATACGCACCTTTTAGGAATATACACACAGCCCCACCACAGGCACAGCCTGCAGATGGGAGGAGACCAAAACAACCTGAATGAGAAATCCAGGCTTGCACAAAAGCCTCAGCCAATTTTGGATCTTTGTTACAACACAAAAAAGCAGTAACTTCATGGATTTAAATGAAAAGGCAAAAGCCTGTTTACATTCCTGCAGCAGGCTCCACATCTTTTCTTCATATTCACTTTTTTGTAACTACATGACTGTAAGGTTCAACCTTGCTTGTTTGTTAATTCATTTTACATCTTCTGTGTTTAGCAGTTCTAACAAGATGAAGAGGATATAAAACAATCATGCTATGAAATTAATCCCTTTGTTCCAAAGATGGCAATCAAAACACATTCAATTGATGAGGCTATAACTAGGAAACTGGAATTACCTACTCTTGGAGTCTGTGCCAGGTACAACATAATACAAAATCATAACAATTATTACAAGGAATTCAGAAAAGAACCACGTGTACCATGGCATTAGTATAACTCAATTACTGTTACCCAATTACAGCCCCAAATTTTGGAACACAACAGCCTTCTCTCTAACTGCCTTACAGCTTACTAATACCAACTTCCAAGCTATTATTTTTCACAGTCAACAGATCCTTTTAAGGATGGAGAAAAACAAAGTAAAATTCAGAGCTAAAAGAATCTAACTCTAAAATGTTTATTCATAGTAACAGTTGAAATTCCCTTACTCTCTGAAGGCATATTTAAATTTATCAAGCCCTTTGCTATATTTGCCTTGTCAATATCCCAAAGCCATGAAGGAAGAATGTTATCTGATTTCCTCCAAAATTCCTTTCTCATTATTTCCTTCACTACAGTTGTTTCATAAACTGAGAATAAGAATTACAAAAATAAGTAAGTAAAATAACAGGTTATTTTATCTACTTATCTCAAACTGCAATAGCAGTGAGAGCACTGTGGCAGGCACTGTGGTCAGGAGAACGTCAGTCCTGCCTCACTGCATGGCATACTGTTGTCTGAGAGGGCAGGACATAACCTGCCTGCAGCCTCACAGCTCTGCTGTGCAAGTCAGGATGTTCCTCAAACACTGGAGCTGAGCAGTTCCTGCATAGCTGTGTATTCATAACTGCAATGACTTGGCCAACTACAGACAGCTGCTATCTCGTCTCTCTGTTAGGACAAACCGTGTAAAAGTGGAGTTTTCTACAACGAGGTTATAAAGTTGATGAAATGCAGTGTACAGGCAACCTTTTTTCCTTACTACTCATTTACCTGTCTTTCTCTTGGAAACCGTGTAAATAAAATAGTGGGTGTAGATGAGAAGAGCACATTTAGAGTAGCTATTGTTCCAAACTCAGAGTAACCTTCAGCATGAGATCGCCGCCAGCAACACAGTGCTTAGGATGGAACAAAGTTCTGCTCTTTTTCTAGTTCCAAACCTGACAGAACCCACGTGCAAAGCCTGAGCTCTGGATGGCTCTTTGGAACTTCTCCCATATGCTCAAGCTTCTGCAGCTGAAGCATAGCTAAAGTGAAACAGACAGTTTCTTTATCACTTCAGCTATCAACAACCCGTGTGTACGTATAACCCATGTAACACCCCATGGAATTTCTGCTATGAAGAAATGGCTGCTACAAATAGCAAAGTATAACAAAGACCAACCCCCTAACATCATTATTCTACTTTATACAAGACTACAATTAAAAAAAAGAAAGTGAAAGAAACAGCAGAGCAGCACAGAGATGAAAACAGCAACACCCTACAAGAGCTGATATGGTATACATTTATTTGGACAGCCTCTGCGTTGCTGTTTTTCTCCAGCTCTTCTGAAGGGTGATAATCAACACCTTCCTTCATCCTTTCTGGAATTTTGTCTTAAATACAATAGCATCTTCAGGGAATGGATGAAAGTAGCTAATTATAATAATTTGTAAGCCAAATATATTTAGAAATGCCTTTCTTCCTGAGAGATGCCTTTCGATGAGAAAGATGCAAAGAGCAATGTGATATATATATAAAAAAAAAAAGACAACACAGCAGCTGTACCAAGTCTTTGCAGTGTGAGGCATCCATAAAGGAGAGAACTGCATGCACGTGTAGGCACACATGCTCACACAGTTTCAGTGCTTAGAAAAGGGGTTGGTTTGGCAACACTGCATTCAGTAGAGACCTATACAAGGACAGTGAAAGTACCTTTGCAGTTCTCTTCTACAACAGGCACATCTCCAACCTCACTGATGATTCAAGCCACCAGATCTAATGAATTTTGGCTTTTCCCTCTGAAAATGATGAGAACAAAGAGGGAAGGTATGGCTGGTGGAGGGTCTGAACAGACACCTGTGGAAGCTAGCAGAGACTCGGAGCCACTCTGGACAGCTAACCAAAAGCTTCCCATCTCCTGATCAACTCATGACTTTCCTACTCCAGATCAAATCTGAATAATCAACCTGCAGTCATAAGAGTACTGGCTTCACTGCTGTTCCTTTAGGTCAGATTACACGACTACATAATGTTACCCTTGTACTGAGCCTCAGTACGGCTATGAAAGTGAGGGAGACTGAAGTTCCTTCTTTGTTTGCTTGTAAGATAAATAACGTCTACAGGAACTATAAATGTAGCAACACATTTATTGCAAATTCTGATAAAGTTGCTTGAAAGAAGGCAAACATATTTCATGAGCTACAAATCTTTCTCTTTCTCAATAATGCAATAGCATTCCATACCCCAATAGCAATACTAGATGTCCAAAGTGAACAATGGAATTACGTATTTAGGATTTTACTAGAATACACAAATAAATACAACCACGTTCTTGGGTATAAAATGACTTTTTAGTATCCTGTCTCGAGACCGATCTCTAGAGGCATTTATGGGTGTACAAAGTTTTTCTGAGCCTTACCTTATTGTGTACCTTTCTTTTATAATGTTATATGTATATATCATTATATGTATATATTATTATATCATACTACATATATATATACTATAATGTATATACTAGTTTAATAGGTATATATATATATAATATATATGCACCTAATTTAATAGGTGTCATATCTACTAATAGATGTGATGTAAATGACATATATTATACCTAGACAGCTCCTGGCTCCTGAAGTGATTGTGACAGTTGAGTGCCTCTGTGCTATATCCCTGCCACTGCTGGGCCACAGCTGCCTGTGCTTGGGCACTGCCCCAAGGCTGCCCCACCTGAGTGTGGCATCAGTTCCCCCAGCATCACATCAGGGAAACAGAGAGGGTAATTCTGAAACACCTACTTCTTTATTTTTGCTGCTTCTCTTTCTATTCTTACCCTGTTCTCTTTGATTCTAAGCAGTATGTGTTGCATGCTGGCTGCCCACAGCAGAGACCAAAGGGAAATCTGGACGTAGATGCCACAGCATTAAGGTCAGTGAAGATGATGAGCTCCGTAGCTTTCACTAGAGACACTCTCATACATCACCCACAGCTGTATGAATAAACCTATAGTGAGAAATGGAGTGCTTCACTCCCTCAGTGCTTTCTTCCTTATTTTCAAATCATAGCAAACAACAACAAACTGTAGTTAAAGCCTGGCAGTCTGTGCTTACTCCTATTCATGAAATACTGGTTTTCATAGTTTCTTACTTGTAGGTTCTTAATAAATCTGATTTCATTAATCCTCTATATTTTGGATTTAATGAGCTATAGACAGATCTAGGATGAGCAAAAAGGGGCACCAATACTCATGGGATGCACAAAATTATTTATTAAGACTGTTTTATACATTTGTCATTTAGAGTTCTGATTAAAAAAGAAATGAGCTTTCAACAATCTTTATGAAGTCTAATGTAACGTGGGAGATGTATATTAGCTTCTTCTGTGATAATCACGGTATGAATGTGCACAGTAAATTAGCTAACAGAACAAAATCTTTCATGAGAGCTCTAAGAAAACATTCGATTATACCGTCAAATATACCTGGTATGTAATTACACTGTTGTGCAGTAAATGCTTTAGCATTTACAGACACAATATCAACTGCTAAGAGTGTACGTTTCCCTTTCGTATGCTAGGGCGTTTTTTTTTCTGACTGCAAAACACTAAGCAGAACTGGGCAGCTCAAGGATTTATTGTGCCTTTACGAGATGTAACTAAAACTGATTGAGAGCTTCCTCATGCTGGGACAGCGCTTTGAATAAGCTGCAAGGTTGGGCAGAGGTGAGTGCTGGGGGAGCTACACCTCCTTACTTCTCTTTATTAATTTCATCTGCTATGATCCTCAATCTGCATTTTCATGAGTTTCCAGTACTGTTATGGAATCCAAATTGAAATAATCTATCTGCCTGGTAAGCACCAACCAGCTAATTGCATAACCTGCTGGAAAAGAAGTTAACAGGAAACGGCTTTGAGCTGCCCCACAGCTCAACATGCAAAGGGAAGGCAGCAAAAAAGACAGGCATGGATGTGACAGCTGATCAGTTACTGCAGTGCTGGCTGAGCAGTAAGAACCAACAGCAGCAGGCAATACGCTAACCCCCGACTACAGCCTTGAACATTACTTTCCCTGTAATACTTCATTGGCAAATCACAATAGAGTTAATAACTTGTGGAAAAAACATGTAAGTAATGCATTGCAGATAAATTATCTTATTTTGACCACGGGAATTAAAGAGTGATATTCCCATTTTCCACGAAGATATTTTTGTCTTATATATGTACACTACAATTTTATTTTTTAAATTTATTTTTCTCCTGTAAAATGATTTTCAGCTTAAAAAAAAAAATTAAGCAGATTCATGAAGTCTGCAAAGGCCAAAGAGATCTGAATCTGAATGCTCTTTTTCTTTTTTTCTTTTTCTTTTTTTCCATACTGTTGACCTTCAGGGTTACGATAAAAGTCAGTCTCCATGATGATATTCATAGATGACTTTTTAAAGGTAACTTTGTTCATTGTGACAGAAAGATACAGTAGTTTGAATACAAACTGCACCAGTGAAGAACGAGGACAAATACCTCCCTGAGGAAAGCGGGCCTGATCCAAGGTCCAGAGAATTAATTAGCGTCAACATTATATTTGCCCCATGGGGCTAAAGCATCCCTTTTATTTTTTCCTTTTCTTTTCTTTTTTTTTTTAAATTCTTATTTTTTATTTTGGCGAAGCTGTGTATCACAATGTGTACGCTGGCATCTTCAATCATATTTGTTAGTTAATCAATTTATGTATCTAACAGCAAAAAAAGAAAAGGAAAAATAGCATTTATAATGCTGGTATATTCTTTCATATTTGATCTCACCACCTCCAATTTAACTTATCACTTTTAAGGCAAAATAAAATGCTCTACTGAAGCAATTTGAAGCAAGGAAGATTTTTTTTTTTTTTAACTACTAGAAAAAAAATTGTACTTTCACCAATTTATATGCAACAAGCACAATCTATTCTTAAATTTGAATAAGGTGTACCATCCAAGTAATCTGCCTTAGCAACTCTAAGTGTTTAGATGATACAGCAGTGAAATAGAAACTGCCCATATAACACAACTAACAACTCACTTCTAATCGGGGAAGGAATCAGCAAGTGGCTCTGCCGTGCAGTTGACCTATGGGTCATGGTCAGCTGGCAGCATACAGGATATCCTTGTAACAATCAGAAAATCTGATTGTATAGGTTTTTAAAAGCCCTTTTTACAAAGCTTCTTCTAGCAGAAAGACTAATTATCATTATGGTCCTATAGCAGGCCAACTTTGCAGAATTCTGTTCACTGATAGTGCTGGGAAAGACAATGTTCTACAAGATAAAATAAAAATGACAACTGTTTTCATTGCTTAATAAAATATCAATTATCGTCTATCAACAAAAAATGAAATCTTCACCAGAATACCTAAACCCCAGTGAACTCCAGTATTTTAATACTGACCATTTTTAAAAATACAGATCTTTACTTAATACAAAGCCATATATAATTGGAACTTCTAACACTAGAAGTTTGCAATGATTAGAAAAATATATAATAGCTTTGATTGTAAAAAGTCACTTACGTGGCTATACAAAGGCACAGCTTTTTAACACTTAAGTAATCTAGATTTATCCTTTAAACCAAAGGCTTGCAGACCTTTTTCTTTGAGAAGACTATCAGTGTTGGCAAACTTGAGAACATGCAGTAGTATGACTGTGTACTCCCATTTGCAAATTCCCTATTATTACGTACAGAACAAAATGGTATGAACGGCAGGCACCAGGGCTTTGTAGTAGGACAAACATTTCTTCGTTTGTTGGGAAAGACAGATCACTATTATGCAGATCACCAATACAAACAACAGTTCTTGCACAGAAGGTTTGCTGATTATACTGGAAAAATTTGATATATGGTTTTTCATCTATCTCTTAATTAGTCACTACTGAGTTTGGAGCCTGAGGTTTCATATAAAGAAGAAAAAGCAAAAACTTATAAAACTTCCTCTGAAGTGGTCACTGAACATTACTTCTTGAAGTGGTTCTTCAACTACTCTAATCAAGAACTTGAAGAAACTATGTAAGCAGCAGCCTATGCCTGGAAGTACCTTTACCAGTTGTTGCTGCAAACTAGTTAAGGAGCAAAGATTCCTTTAATCCCCTACAAGTAAAATATTATTATCCTCCTAAAGAATCTGAAGCTGAATAAATTAAATCTGTTGGCCAAAAGAACAAGAACTTGATGGCAGAATTTATAACTGAATTTTTTAACTGTCATAGTTCATGAAACTGGAAACATTTAGCTGTATTAACTTGAAATTTTGGAGGAAAGAGGGACCGTTCCAATAATGATGTGCAATCTACATTAAAGTTTCCTGTTTTGCTATCTGCTAATATTTAACAGTTCAGATATTTTACAGAGCTGCAAGAAATAATATGGTGGCTATGACCTCCTAGAGTCTGTGACATCTATGAAATTATTCTATCATCTTGACTAGTTGCAGCATAGATGCATCATCTGGGGACACGAGATGAAATTCTGTGCTCAGTGCTAGAAGTGTCCGTCTGATAATTTCAAAGACAATAATTCCCCAATAAGGGAAAGGTGAGCACGAAGCAATGACACTTTGTACAAGCAGGACCTGCTCACTGGTATCTCAGAGAAATTACAAGCATCCTTCTCATGGCTTTGAAAAAGCCTGCTTACATAGGGAGCACTTTTCATGTTGGACTCAAATATCCTCAGTTAACTGCCTCTTGGAGGAAAAGGAAAAGTGAATAAGGAGCACCTTGAAGTGATTGATGACAACGTTCACTGCATTTGTGGGACAGCTCATTAAGTACTATAGAAAGGGCCCCTCACAATGCACATTAAAGAATCCAAGGGGAGTACATTCTTGATAAGTTTTAGATCCCAACTCAAAGGCACCACGCCAGCTTTCTAACAATGGGGTGAGGCCAATGTTGAACACTTCAGAAGGTTTAACACGAATAAGGTGTTCAACCACGTATCAGGGATGATCAATGAGGAAGAAGAGAGAAACTTCGCTACTGATGTTACAGGAAAGATAGAGGAGACTGCACAATACGATAAAAATAAAATCAACCTTCTAAGTCAGCAGATGATAACTTCTTAACGGTCACCCCTGCCATCGTTGCCTCTTTTTCATGTTTTTCTTTTGAAACACAATAATCTACCATCATCTAAAAAATAAGTCGGGGTCTAGTTACCAGATTTGGCTTAACGAATGACCCAATTTCTCTAACTGTCATGTCTAATGATGAATTGTATTTATGCATAATTTTTCATTAGTATCCCGCAAGAAGTCAGTTACTCTTAAAGATTTTATTTGTATCAGCATTTAGCAGTTCAAATACACTTGAAAAGAGATGACATTGAGCATAATTCTTAGCAGGAGATGGAAAAGTAACTAATCTTTACGTCTGTACTCAGTTTTTTAACATCAGCCCTTCCACAAGTGAAATCAGAACAAAAAAAAAAAGATGAACGACATCGAACGTGCAGCAATAAAGGTGCTAAGCAATATTAAAACATTTTTTGAAATCTCAACAGATATTTCTAATGATGAGGTAGCTGCTCAAAATTCAACTTTAAGGTGCTCATATTAATTCTTATATCCTCACTACCTTTGCACATTTTATCAAAATGAGAAAGGCACCAGGAGAACAATAGTCCTGGAGCACTTACTTTCTGCAGCATGGCTTCCCATCGAAACCTGGGAGACGCTTCCACCTTCAAAGGCTAATCCCTCAAACCAGTTGTTACAACCTCTATCTCTTCCTAGATATTTACATTTCCATCAGCACTCATTTCTCTGTCAAATACAGTAACATGTCATACCCAGAGATAGCTCAGTGGAGCTGAAGTAAAGCAGGCCTGCAAGCTCTACAAATCAATCTCCATGTGTAAGTTGCTTTGTGCTTTTAAGAAACCTTTTTCCCAGAATTAATTTCTCCCTAGTCTGATAGTCTTGACAATTCTGAAGTAACCGTTACCTCCTCCAAGTAAAAATATATTGAAAACAACTAAGAATTATATGTTGTACATTTCCTAATCCTTTTCTGATTTGGTGATGCCAAGAGTAAATGCTTTTAGGGAAACTGAAAAACAGGGGTTTAGGTCTGGTGAATGCATTAGGAATAGACACTGCAGCTTGCTCTTATGCTACAGGAGTGATGATGAGTATGACTCATTTTACCACATCTAAAGACAGTTGCTTACAAAGTACAGGAGTATCTGATCTAGAAATTTCCCACGACTGAAAAATGAACAGCATATGCTATCAAGTTGGAGGTTTATGACAGATAGAAGTTTAGAGTAACCAAGGTTGGAAAACTGCTCCAAGACCACCCACCTACTAAAACTAGTGAGATTCACAGAGGAATTTACCTCAGGTTTGCCCTGCCATTCTGGAATGGAGTGGAACAGCATCACTGCTATATAAACAGACAAAAGTATCAGGTGTGGCACTTCATGATCTGGGTAACAGCACTGTCCCAAACAAGTAGAATTTCCAGAGAAAAGGAAAGCTTCAGGGTGTTAAGAACTTACTCAATGCTTACATAGAGAAATGCACTGTCCATCAAAATAATTTAGAAAGAATCTAGAAAAAATAATTTCTCTCTGAAACTGTAACTTCTTTAAACCAGAATTTCTGTACTGTAAGGTGAGGATAATTGTTGCAAAGTCCCATCCAAGATTTATAAAGAGTTAGAAATAACCTATAGATCCTTCAAGTCCAATTCTTCTCATCTTCAATACTGCTTTTATTGAAAAGACTAAAATAAGTCTGAATTAGCACTACTGACTACTATGGACTAACCTTCAACTTCTACAATGTGACTATGCAGACATTAATCAGATGCGTATTCTATGAGGAACTGACCCGAGTCTCCAATGTAACTAAAAAATTTCTGCCACCCCTTGCTCATTTGCTCATTTCAGATACAGCCAACCAAACCTACAACTCTGCTTCCCCACGTTCCTTCTTGCCCTCTGAGTGCTGGTCTGTGTGAAAGTTGGAGATCGCAAGTTTAACAGCCCATACCCAGTCATCCTTGACAGAACACCAAATGAGTACATTAATATTAATTAATCACTGTCACAAGCTGGCCATGTGTCAGGACATCCTATTTAAGGGCAGAAAAGGAAGTTACTAATCTCATGAAAATGTGATTTTTCTCTTGAAGATGCAATACAGTTAGCAGGTGCTTCTCATATCTCAGATGTTAGCTGTGAAATATTTCCTTTTAGTGACTGATGTCAAACAACTGCTGCTAGTAAATGGCAGTCTTCTGTAGTAAAATCAGATCTGTAAAATGCCACATGGAACATTAGTTATTTCTCTTCCTTTTTAATTTTTTTTTTTTTTTGGCCTAACTAATCAAACATTACTTTAATGCGAAAGTGCTCTAAAAGAATGACAAAATTTTAGAGCAAAATATCAAATTGGACAGCTTGCTAGCCACAAATCAAGCAGAGAACAACTTCTAAAATCTGATGCTTGCTCTAGTAAGTTGCTGACCTATGGTGTAAGAGAAAGCATCACAGTTATTTCATATTCCACTGAATTGTAAGGGATTGGGCAGTGATAGAAGAGATCTAAGTCAATAAATTACATGGCTTGACCCAGCTTTGCAAATCACGTGCTTCAGATAACATAACATTAATCTGCATCTCTTTGATAGCATACAACAGTAAAGGAAAAATAAAAAAGAAAGCCATTGATGCATGTGAAAGAAACTTAAAAATTACAAATAATTATCATAGCCATATGGGGGCAAATACATCAAGTAGGATCAAAGAGATAAAACAATCTTAAATATATGTATTGTCAGTGATTTGGTATCAATTTGACTAGTGTTTCCAAGCAACAGAAGCAAAACTTAGGTGTATTCTTAGGTGCACTCACAGTAATTTGGGTATGAAATAAAGAACTAGACTCCATTAGAAGCTCAAAGTCAGTTTTCTAAAAACTATAAGACTGTTCCTGCCCTTCATTCTTGAGAAACAATAGGTATTTTTCACTTGTATAATTTTTCAAAAGCTCCTTTTGTCCTTTCTGCAGCAATTTCTACACCACACTCATCGGGTGTCAACTCCCCCCATGTCTCATGATTCACAGATTCACATCCTTGATGCTCTACAAGAATTTTCATCGTCGTCTTCCTCTCCACATACCCAGCTAATGTTTTACATTGGCTGAGTCAATGTGAATGGTTTTCAGATCAGTTTTATCCTCCCAGTTTTTTTTTTTTTAGTCAGTTTTTATCAGTTCTCTACATTTCCCCTGACTTCCAAGAAGCAAAAGCAGTATGCACTGCTCAAAGGATGGGAAGTCATTAAAGATGCTATATAAATAAAGGCAAAAAAATAATAAAAAAATCCACATGATGTAATAGTAAATACACAATTGGTCAATGTTCAAAAAAAAGATTTGATACATTTGGCAAGTATATTAAGATCTTTTCAGCAGAAAGATACGCACATACACATTTTGTGACTGTTTCCCTCTACGTTCCCACATATTCAGAACTGAGAAAATGAAGTATTTTCTCCATTCTGAAATGCTTTTGGCAGATGACAGGGAAGCGTGATTGAAAACTTGGTTACATAGCTTTCAAGACCAAATGCTGTCTTGTCTATAGCATACATTTCTTGGAAAATACAAGAGCTGAATTACAAGACTGCATAGGAGCAAACGTTCTCATTTCCCTTATATTTGCATACAGATGGCAGTTTTTCAAAGATAAAATTATAAGCTGCAAATGCACTGTCAAAGTTCAAACAATTTGTGCTTAGTACAAACATTTATAATCAAGTTAAATGGCTGTATTGAAAATAATTAAGTAGACAATGGATCATCCCTCATGCATTTAGTATTGCTATACAAGTGTTGGAAATGGTATTTCATATCTCATACTTTTTTTTTTTTTATGGTTTCTCAGTGAGAAACCATTTCATTCTCAGTGGAAACACTACTCACTGATCATGGATACTCACTGTGAAACTAAAAAATATATATATATTTTTGAAGTATCATTTTCATTTCATACAGAAAGCAGAATTTATTTGTATTTATTTTTTGAATGGAATGCACAAAGCTACTTTCCCCAGAAAAGTCTTTGCAACTCTCAGTAACATCCTGAAAAACACAAAACTCTGTGTTCAGATTTTTTTTTTTTTAAACAAAGACTACGTAAAAAGTTGTCTGTTTTTTGTTTGTTTGTTTTTTGTTTTGTTTTTTTCCCCTTGGAACATATATAAGAACAGTTACCAGTAATCTGTTGACTCATCATGTTGTCAGAACAGTCCCCACATCTTCTGCAAAAGGTAAAAAAAAAAAACCTGAAGGCAGTTACTGGTCATTTCAGTGATCCATGCAAAGATCATTTTTCTGCTCAGCATAGAAAGCACACAGAGAATATTTACTAAAAGATTATGAGCATATGGTCATAGAATTGTTTGAGATAGACAAAGTTTAACTAGCACTGGTCTCAGTCACAGCCTCTGGAGATTGCCACTGGACATCAAGTTGTTGACTGCAACTCTTAGTGTGTGATTACCCACGCAACTCCGTATCCACCAAGTGGCTGACCAGTCAAATCCATGACTCTCCAATTTAGAGACGAGGATGTTGCTCAGGATGGTGTCAAACATGTTGCACAAATCTAGATAGATAATGCAAGCTGTTCTTCAGTTGATCACCAATGCTATAGTGCCTGTAATTCCCTGTCACTTTTTTCTTGTTAAAAAGCTATGTTTCTCCTTTTCCAAGCAGGGGGAATATCACCCAAAGATGCCAAAGTCTGCTCCCCTGAAGGCCAAGGTAGTGAGTCTGCTGTACACCCTGTTCACTATGCTAAGGGTCTTGAATTCCATTTCATGGTCACTGTCACCAAGGCTGCCCTCCACATTCCATGTTGCATGAGAACAGATGAACACAACCTCTCCTCATTGGCCTCTCTGTCATTTGGAGAAAGATGTTAAAATAAATGCAATCCAGGAACCTCCTGAACTGCTTATGCTCTTCTGTGATGTCCCAGCAACAGATATCTGGGTGGTTGAAGCTCCCCTTGAGGACCCAGGCTTCTGAATCTGAGACTGCTATGTGTTTGCAGAGGGCATCATCCTCTTAGAAGATATCCTGGTTGTATGGCCTGTACTAGCTCCTCTCCCTATAATGCCTATTATTCCTGCCTTCCCTTTAATCCTGACCCACAAACTCTGGGTCAGCTCTTCTCATCCATATCCAGGCTAAGATCCATACACTCCAGCTGGTCACTGGCATCAACCCCTCCTCGACTCTCTTTCCTATCCTTCCTAATATGCCAAATCCTTTCATTGCAATATTCCAGGCACAGGAGCCATCCCACCACATACTGTGATGCCAATAAGATTACAACCCTGCTGGTATGCAGAGATCTCCAACTCCTTGTTTATTCCTCATGCTACATGCATTAGCACAAATAAATCTGTGCTATAGATAGCATGTACAGGTATAGCTGGATTTGCTACAGTACTTAATCTAGGACACCTTTATAGTTCACAATAACTCAGTTTACTCAGTAGCAGGAAACGCAGTACAAGAAACTAAGACCAATCTACATGGTAAAAACATGCATACTGAAGACTCTTAAGAAATTACCTACTTGTATCACCCAATACTTCACTAGCAGCTGAGTTCAACTTGGTCTAAGCATGTAAGTTAATTATTTGACTTAAAATATCTATAAAAACAAACAGCTACAATTTGAGAAGAAGAGGATTGAAAAAAAAATGTTGTTTTGAGGAATTGAAATGCCCATGAACACATACATAAAATAAATTTCAAAAAAGGTCTTCAAATGCTTTGATGGCATGTAGTATTTCTATGAAAATTTTCAAGTTATTTTTCTCACCCTCATCATGTTTTGCAATTTCCAAACAGTGAGTCTCAACATAAGATCTAAGGGAGCAAGTTTTAACTTTAATTCAGGGCATCTTTGATGTTCTTGGTTGTCTTCTGAAATGCAGTCCTTCTTTCTCAGCTCATTTATCTTCCAAATTCTACAATACAGCTTTGAAGTTCTCTCCAGCACTTTTTCAACAACTCAGCTGAACCACAAACTCAGCAAAGCTGTTGATGTCTAGAAACTCCCTCTACAAACACATCTGCTGCTGCACCTGACACTGGCTGAAAGTTTCCAAAGAGATCCATTAAAAACTAGCACTGCCCGGCAACTTCTAGGAGAAATCTGATCCACTATCACATCTCAAAACCACCCTTACAGAGCATACATTGAACAACATACATACAAGGTGTTAAATCCCTGTACTTCCTAACTCATGTTTATATTTACAGCACAAAATATTGCACTTATGATTCTATTTGTGATGGTCTGGCATTTTTGTTGTTTCTTTGGTTGATTTACTGTTGATTCTTGCACTTAATAAAAAGTATTTCCAAGCCAGATGGATTTCGAGTTTGTTGTTTGTGGGTTTTTTTGTTTGTTTGTTTTGTTTTTAGTTTCTTGGGGTTTTTTTTCCCCCCAAGAAGAAAAGGCAAGGAAGAAATCTGAGAAAATGTGACCTTTTAACAAGACAGAATTTCCCCAAACACCCTAACTTCTTATGATCAGGAAACTGACTCCACCATAACTGAATTTTCATTGTTCAGAGCGACAATTAGAAACCCTGAAACAAGTTCAAATCCTAACCCAGCACTCGTACAACAGCTGATTAAAAGGTCAAAAAATCCACTTTCGTTAAATTCCACATCCTCTGGTTATAATTGCTTCATGCTGTTTCTGGTGAAATTGAGGGGGGTATTGCTGTGGGGCTAGGTAAAAAAGAATTAAAACCTTAAGGTTTACATACAGCTTTGAAAAAGAGAATTTAATTTTACCAATAACAGTAGCAAATGCCTCAACATACTCTTTACTAGGGTGGCATCTGTTGAGTTGAAAACCAGACACATTATATTCTCCTTCAGGATTTAGTAAAGGTAAAGAGAGCTGGAATGTATTTCCAAGCTCAATTAGACATTCTCTCCACCACGAGCTCAGAAGAGTCCCTTCTGCCAGTCTAAAGACCAGTTGCATTGACTTTCTTTCCTTCTGCATGATGCCTGCACAGATGCTAACTTCTATTAAGGAGCTTGTGTTATGGAACCATGTTAGGATGCAAGGCATCCACTGCTCTTACTTAGTTTTCAAGAAATGGACGAACGTTCATACAGAATTCTACTATTTACCACTGTAAAGCAGCATTTTCCTCCAACTGATCTTTTCCATGTAAACAGAAACATGGCTTTAGATTTGATATTTAAAAGACACGCTCACTGTGACAAGAGTTTGAATTGACCCTGCTACTGATGTCAGAGAGGTTATATGTAACTAATAGCAAAGCACAGCCCAGACATTATTAATGCAAGATTTGCTATAGACATTTGGTTTTAAAATTTAAATAAGAAATGAATATTCATACAGTCTGGTCTTTCAAACATATACTTACACAACCTTGTTTACAAGGAAATACAAGTGAAATCATTTATGAAGGATTTAGAAAACTAAATAAATGCTTGATTTATGTCAGTTCAAAAGGATATGAAAAATATATTTAAACAATGAACTGAATGTGAAATGGAAAAACAGAAGTCACTTATAATTCATAACTTGACTACACATGCATTTTCTAACAGGAATTACAGGACAAATATTGGTAAATAGAGCCCCTGCAGACTCTTTGAGGCAAAAAACTCCACTTTGTTGTTTCTGTACAACCCTTGGTTGTATTTTGACAATTGTATTATTACAAAAAAGAATCAAACAGAGAGGAAGAAATGCAAATTTTAAAACCTCCTAATAGAACCATTTATTGACTTCATTAATAGCCTTAATGTTAAAAGGTTTTATATTACAGACTCCGGAGTACAGAGACATCTGCACATATCCTAATTAACAGCAATCACACACACTAATAGTATAACCTACTGCTTAAGTAAATGAACATCTTTGCTCCCTGCTGCCTAGAAGGGGCTGATAGGCATGTGCTTTATTGACAAAGTAAGCTCATTTGCAGAGTGATTGTCCAAGAGGGAACTGCTGTTTATTTGTAGAGTTTCTCCCATTGAACTCATAGGGCAAACAACACACTTAAATTGTTAATTAAAATATCAACAGCTAAACGTAAATACTATGTCCTCTGCAAGTAGAATGACTAATATTTCTTTAGAAATAAGGAAATACTCCTCAAAGTTTCCTCTTCTAAAAAAAAGAAAAGCCCAAAATCAAGTAATGCTACTGTAGGAGGGGAACAAAGGGCCCCATTTCTCTTTATTTCTCCCATCAGCACTGTCAGTGGTCACAACCACTAAACAGCCCAGAGACATACAGTTGGTTCACAATTTCCTTAAAGATACCTTACAGCAAAAATGATGAGGAAGGCTCCTTCTGGCAGGAGTAGTCTCAGATGCAACAATATAAACTTTTTTGGAATTTTCAACATGCAAACTACCAGGAGTCTACATTTTCTTTGCTCCATAGCATATTACAATGATGACCAAGTAAGACTTTTTAAAATGTTCAAGTTGAAAAAACTACTATTTCACTCTGCAAAATAAATAAGGTTCAGAAAGTATATTGTTTTAGGGACAGACTTGTCTGGACAAAAATACAGATTAATATTAGATTAATTTATTGATGAAATACCAACTCTACTCAGTTATTTAGCTATTTGCTTACCTCAAATGCCCTTACTGATCACTCCAGAGAGACAAGGAAAGCAGCATTATTTGTGAAAGTGATAGGTTATTTAGGAGAACTAGATCTTCTCAAAGGCAACAAGGATAACTTCAGAACAGGATGGGTATGTATACTGAGTATGACAACAATTTCCTGTTCTTAGACTGCCCCTTCTCAATATAATACCTGGTTTCCAAATTCCTACTTCCGAAAGTCCCCAAATTAAATGTGTTTAATGCTGAATAAGGCATCTTCTCTTACTAAAGCTTACTTTTGCAGCTCAAAAATATTCAGAATAAAATGTTTCAGAGCAACCAGAAGCACATTTGCAAACACATAACATGAACGTTACTCATAAAAACTCTTCGGGAAGCTAGCAACTACATTGACATTAATCAGAGACCATGCTCTCTCCCTACGCATTTGATTAACGCTACAAAGGAAGAAGTAATCTGTTAGCTTTCATACAAACTTCGCAATGACACTTTGTTACTTTACCTATTTTGTCACTTAAGAGTATATCTCACTCTAGGCACTTTAAGTGCATGAAAGACCAATCTCGCTTGGTGTCATTACAACAGATCATGATCTCCTGAAGTGGTATTTGCAGACAGGGTCTCTGATGCAGCTTCTGTATCAATCTATGAGTTTAAACTTATTAGATTTCTAGAAAATCAAAAACCATGTAAATTTACAGCCCAAGGTTGTGTATTGCACAAACCAAATTATTAAATACCATTTTACTGATATTTGAGTAAAATATTTAAAGATGAAAATCAGTGCTGAATATAAAAATATATATTTTTTCATGTTTTGTACTATATCTTGTCATCTCACAATCTCAGATTATGTATATCATCTATGACCACTCAATCAAATGATTTTGAGTGTTGCTTTGAAAATTCCAGGTCAGGAATTTTGGGCAGCCAAGAATGGAGTTATTCAGAAATAAATCCTAGGACGTCACCACAGTGCTTTATAAATCCATGGTGGATCCACTCCATATACTAAGTCCCTCAGTCTCTAAAAAAGAGATGAGTTAGAACAAAGTGTGCTACAGATCTTACAGGAGAAAAAGACCAAACATTTTCAGTTTGGAAAGGAGACAAGGCTACAAAATCACCAACAGTAAAAAGGAAGTAGACAAAGATTATTCACTAATCCTCATTAAATAGGCACTAAACGAAAAGGTAAAGAAATAAAAGAACATTTTGAACTGTGAAGGCAACACGGGGGCTAAAATAAAAACATGATAAAAAATGGTTAATAGTGTGATAGAGAACAAGTATAATGGTTTGAATGCAAATTCCATCTTGAGAAATTATAGATTTCTAGCAACTGTTCCCTCCTCATCCTTGTTTTCCTAGACTTCTGCTAACATCCACCCACTGCAGGAAGACTGGACGGATTGCTGACCAACAATTAGTCAGAATCACCATAGCCATTCCTTAATTTCCTAGATAATCCCTATCTCACCACACCCACTCAGTTATGATGTGACAGTCTAGGGATTGCTATGTGATGCATTTGCAAAACCTACTTTTGATAGGTGGTGGTGTTAACTAATTCTTACAAAATTGTGTAATACTGCTAGCTTTCAGGGAAGGGAAAATATGGATTTAAAAAGGAGTACTTGGATGATGCTGTCATGTTACAGCTCTGTGAATGATTTCCATTCAGATAACATATCATTTTAGAACACAATCTAACACTGGGAGAGAAGACTACAGCCATATTTGCATAAACTTGAAACTGAATGCAAGTCTTTCATCCAGTTATGCAATACATCTGGATTTTGCAGCTTTTGTTTGCATCTGGTAACTAATTTTAAGGGTTTCAGAAGACTACTTTTATAGGTAAAAAAATTCCATGTTGATAAATTACATGTTCCTGTAGAAACAACCACATCTGAGACATATATTCTCCCCAAGCCAGAATGTGTTTTGGGGACATGCTGGATTTGCCAGCTCTTTAGTACTTAACAGATCAAGTGAACTCCATTTTTAAGACATTTACATGAGTAATGGTGAGTGACATCTGAATTACAAATAGGTCTGCCTTGTAATTGAACCATTGTGCAGACTGAAGTGGAGTTCCAAGATTTGCACACTTAGGAAAAGAAAAGAAAGTTGTTTTTTTTTTTAATCGCAAACTTTATTAATCACTTGTCACAGATGCAACCATAGCAGCTATTAATCATTCCACATACAAGAGCACTCCTGTTGGTTTGCTAACCTAAGTATAAATTATCATGTCAAAGATTAACCCATTTTGTTTCATTAATACTTTGTTTTATTTCCTTCTACCCTCCCATTTTCTCTCACAGAAAAGGCCTGAATTGTCTTTATGGACAACTGGAGCCTGAATGATTAATCATGGTGACAGAAAGTTGACCGCAGGGTCAACATACAATGAATAAAAACATAAGACACAGGTTCATTCCAGGTTATACTCATGTTTCATTTCAGAAGTGAGAGAACAGCACGCTTTCTTCAGAATTTACTGCCTAACAGTCAGAAGGCAACCTTAACACAATGCGTGTGCGATTACTTCCCCACTAAAAAAAAAACAGAGCCATTTGTTATTAGAGTCTCTGTGTAGGCCACCCAATCTGGTGGAACAACACACTTCAGCAGTTTCAAAGCACACTTAAATGCTGACATCTCCAGGGCTCTGACTACTTGCAAACAGAGGCAGCAACTGACTTGCAGAACCTTTCCCTGAAGGAAAGCAATACAGGAGCACAAAGCCAGGGTGATGGCTATTAAGCTCTGGAGTTGAGTCAGAAATCTTAACTGGGAAAAAAAACAACATACAGAAGAACCGGGCATTACTGACTGACTAATTAAGAGTCATGGAGAAGACTTCTCCCAGTTTTTACTGGGGAAGAAAAGGATGCAAATTACATTCATAACCCTGAAAAGGACAGATTTTACTAATACTTAATGTCATCTTAATGCATCAGCTTCTAAGACAAGAATTTAAGGACCACCAGATCATAGAATATCAAGCTATTCCCACCTCAGCACCATGTAAAAAACAGCAGTTCATTTTGAAGGCCAGCAGAAAGTGTTTCTGTTAGATCACGAGTCCAATAAGAATGATGATTTCAGCTCAAATCATATCAAATGACTCAAAATCCCTGAAAGGCTTGCAGGACAAGCAAAAAACACAGAAAACTCTCCAGCATAGACCCAAGAGGGAAATTCTGAGCTGATTCTTAACAAACATAATTCAGTCTCCGTGAACTGAGATGTGGAAATTAAAATGGCAACATGACAGGAGATACTAATTGAAAAGTATTAAGAGAGTAAAAGTCTAGAGACAAATGCTCAGTCAAAATTCCACAGGTGACAAGAGCCTAGAAAAGCCTTTTTGATGACCTCCACTTCTGCGATGACAGCTCTCTTACTTTTTCTTTTCTTTTTTAATGTTTGCAAAAACTAAACAGGAAAATAAAATAAAAGGTTTTCAGGTGAGAGCAAAAAGAACAGGCAAGCACTCTGAAAGATTATATCAATTACTTTTTCTTCTGTTTTTATACACAATCAACACTCAAAACAGCTATCTCACAACTTATCACAACAACCATCAGTGATGCTTTCCTGAATATAATTATTTTTTCAATAGATTTAACAACTACTCTGGACATCCAAATTTCTGGAGCTCAATTATAAAAAGCGAGGAACTGATTGCTCACATAACTGCCATTTTCAAAGAATTTAAACTTGGCCTTCTGAATTAATTCTTGAACATCATAATATTATTTGAATGGAAATTGAAATAAATAGCATTTTAACTTCCTTTTTGCTAGATTTTTGAATTGGCTTCAGACAGATGGAAGGAGATAAGCATCCAAATTTATCAGAACCTTTCAGAAGTAAACATGTTTTAAATTCAGAAATGAACAGAAGTATAAATGGAACCTTACATAAAGCACAATATTGGTACAAATGTTATCTGTACTCTGACTTTATTCCTCTAATACCACTATCACTGTCCAACCACACAATGCAGACCAAAAAAATCTATCAAATGTATCAATACTTGAACATCACCTACCTCTTGGGTAGTGCTTTCTAGCTCTAGATCTCAAAGCACGTTATAAATATCAACATTGGCATTCCTAGCACAGAAATGTGGAAACGCAGGAGACGAGAAACGCCCACATAACTGAACTGAAAACAAAACCAAAGCTATCTAAATGCTGTACTGCATTCTACTTGACATAAAACCTTTTGGTAATTATTTTAACCAGACAAATCTGAATTGCAATTTGATTCATTCAACACTACTTTCAGCAAAGGGAAGCTATCCAGGGGCTGTAACATTAAAATTCTACAAGAATTTTCTGTGTACTTTGACCAGTAAACGAATTTCTTGAAATACAAGAGTTTTAAATCCTCACACAGTTAAACGTCCACTGCAAACAGCAGCATTTGTTTGGAATATGCTGGCATGCCAATATTTGCATATATCCACAGAACAAGTCCCCAGCTAGAAACTACAACTTTACCAACAAAAGTCACCTGAATGACAAATATTAGCCTGAATATTTGTGAATAAACAATGACTTGTAATACATCGCTAAGTTATTCTGAAGATTTTTGTGACCAAACTTAATTTCAACCATCGTCTCATTCTTAAGTATTTTTCTAAGCATGTTATTTTGCTTTGTTTTATAACTCATTCAACTACCATGACTTTCCAAGGAGGCAATTTTTGCCAAAGAGTTAAATGCAGGACTCAGGAAAGATCTCCATGTACTATCTATCCGATCTAGCTCATCACCTGAGAGAATGAACTGCTCTGTAGGCATGAACTCTTAGAGCATTAAAATCCAACTTGTTCTCAAAGCGACTGCCTGCCCAGCTCCACTGCATTACATCAAGTGCCCCTGAAATGCTGAGCCTTCAGATTGCCCCAGAGCGTGCATAAATAGGGCTTTTTCTGAGTTTCATGAAAGGTGGATTTTGTTTGCTTTTTAATCAAGTTGTAAATAAAACTGATTTTCCCACACACTTCATGTCAGCAAATTGAAAATGAAAGCATTTTGCCTTGAAAATAAGACACTTGTTTATTCCAGGAGAAATGCCTTCTTTTTCAGGGTTACCTCTCTTGCACTCTTGGAAAGTTAAATTTTACCATAACCAAACAAATTCTGTGCTAACATTTACAGCATTTCATAACCTAACAGTACAAGAACGATGTTTCTATGAAAAGATGCCGTTCTCATGTATACATTCAAAGAACTATTCTTTTTCCATCCTCCCACTTCCTTCATCCACTTTGCCCTAGCTTAAAATTGAACTGCAGAGGGTTTAAAAAATGAAGTCTAATTCTGTGCCTTGACATCTAATGAATATTAGCCATTTGTCTAAATGTTTTGTTCTGTACATCAATTGTGTGGTATATTTTAATTTTTTTTAGGCATAAACAGAGAGTTAGGAGCCCATAAAATATCTATTCTCTGTTGCAAATACAGTAACTGTCTACAAAAAGGTCCCTTCAAACCATTAATGATGTTAATCTGAAATTAACAATTGAAGATTTTATGTGGTGAAGGAATTCTGACTTGAGAATGTCAAATAACATCTAAGAAAATACTTTTTCAAATCTGTGCTTGTGTTTTGTTCAGAAATTGCATGTACATTTGGATACATCACAGAACATGATTGTACGATGAGAGCATTTAAAAGCTGCATTTTCAGCACTGCAAGAATGTTTATTTCTAAAGACAAACACTTGAAGAAAAACATGTTTGCCAATTAGAGGTACAGGTGAAGGAACATTGGTCAGCATAAAATATTTGTATGCCCCTCTTCCAAGGTCAGTTGCCTATAGTTCCTGCTAAAAAGATGCAATGGACCATTAGGGTGTGCCAGCATGTTAAAAAATGCCCAGCTAAGGAATCTCTTACCCTGCACAAACCCTCCTCTCACCACATCTGAAAGCCCCATTTAGAAAAGACTGCTCATTTCTTGCTTACCCAGGAAAGGAATGGAAAAGAGCTGGACAGGTGCTGAAATTTGGTCCAAGCTTTAGTGCTGTTTAAAGTATTGACTTCATTTATGACACTGCTCCATGTATTCATTACCCTTTCACAAACCATTAAGTAGAAAATGAAGGTCAAGGTGAATAGTTAAAAAAAATATAATATATTCTAAACAGTTCTGAACAAGCTCCAAAGAACATCCTAATATGGAGGAATAAACATATCAGATTAAAAGCCACTCTTTCAACTCTCTGAAAGCTCTCCTGCAAATTATTTTACCAAATTATTCACTATAATTTTATGTTTTATTAATCATTATGGGATATTGAACTTATTCTAGTAACAGAAGGATAATATAGAGCAAACAAAAAACAAGAATAATTAAACAAACTGCAAAACTAAAACACAGAATTCAAATTTCTGTTGTCGTGTGGAAGGTTACAAGGTAAAGAGTACAGACTATGAAATAAAAGCTTCTCCCAGTCATATCTGATACCTGAACATCAGTAAGTTTGTTCTAATGAAAAACTACGAGACTTGGAGGTTTACCTACGAACACTGTAATAATTTTCAGGCCCACTGAAAATCAGCAGCATTCCAGTGGGAACATCAATTTGGAAGATCGTCTGGTCCCACATTATGTCTCAGGTGTAGGCTGAATTGAAGAGGCTGTTTCAGAGAAACATGGACATTATATTGTACAAGTTGACATTAGAAATTCAGATGATAGCACAAAACGCTGATTTATTCAGAAAATGACATTTTATTTAATGTAGCTCTGCAATTTGAAAATTTACTATTACCTTCAATACAAGTTTCCTCCTAAAAAGAGGTGTATACATCTGACACTGTCTGCAGCCAACAAACCACTTTCAGAATTCAGAGGATTTTGCAGGCTGCAATATGCTTAGAAACAAGAGGGAAGTCTTGTGAAATGAAATGTCCATTCATTCTTATGTTACTGTTCTGCCCATTCTTTTCTTCTCTCATATATCATTCCTTTAATAACACAAGTGATTCTGCAACTGGTCCATCAGCTCAGCATCCTTTTTCAAACTGTTGCCAACCTGTTATTTTTCAGCAGCTGACAACCTAACTATGAAGTGCTAGACCTGGAAGAATATTGCTTCTGGATTTCAGTAGAGACTACACAGCAATAATTCTACAATGCAATAACTACTAAAAATTCCATAATAACTAACAATGAAAACAATTGGATATTCATTTTAATTGCTCACTTAAATAAAACAAATCAGTAAACATCAACAAATCTTCACTGAAAAATCTAGTTCCATCAAGATAAAGATATATTGTGAAATCCTTTCGATTTTGTCAGAGTTGGAAAAATACTCCAATAACTTAAATGTTGGTCATGTATTTTTCATTTCCAATTCAATTTTTATTTGATTATTTTCTACCGTGTATATGCTATAAAAGTAAAATTCAGATATTAAGATTTTTTTTTAAACAGAAATAAAGTCGTAAAAATACTGTATTACCCAAGAAATTGCTTCAGTATTTTGAAATATTTCTAAAAAGTTTGACCTCTACTCAGGGGTTAGAAAAAATGAAATACTGTTTTTCTTTTTTTTTTTTTTCTTCACATCATCACAGCAGGTATCCTCAACATAGCTTGTATCTTGCACTGTACCAAACATCTAAGATAAAAAGAATGGAGGACAAAATATTATTAAAAATGACATCTATGGTAAAGTAAGTTTGAGTATATTATGTTGCAGATGTTGTCAAACAACTACCAATCTCAGTAGTTTGGGTTTTTTAGAGTAAACATGTACAACAATATATAAAAGAACAGACTAAAACTGCTTAATGAGAATTTAAGTCACACCAGACTAAAATTTTAGAACTGTAACAAAGTGTGGGAATAATTTAATCGTTTGCACAAAACCCAAATGACTGGAGACAACAAAAGCGTCTACCTCTTTACAAACATTAAATCTGAGACGTGCACTCAATGCAGTATATGCAATACCCAAAACTTACTTGCGTGTGTATGAAAGCCACTCATTTATGAAAATGAGTAGTCTAAAATAGCTTAAATGCTCTCAGTAAAAGCTTCCCTTCAGATGAACTCACATCTCCCTTTGAGAAACTTATTTCTTTACCAATTTCTAAGTAGTTATAATGTAATTACAATGTCATTTTCTTTGGATTTTATTCTGTTTGGTTTCAAGTTCACAGCTATCACATCTGCTCTGTGCCATCATGGAAAATGTATTTTCTTGATTCCAGAATTCTGCATCCTTTTTTTCATTTGCTTCACTCCATGGTATATAGGTACACCAGTATTCTGAAGTTTTCATACATTTATGAGCAGCCCAAGATTAGGGTAGATAACTGGCACTGCACTTTCATAGTATCTTGACAAGGTAAACCAAACAGTACAACCACCTATCTTTGTGTTCAACTTCTGCCATTCTAAAACCATAAGATCATTATATTTCAGCAGGATAAGCCTGATGGGAAATTTAAAGTGACTTACAAGCAAAAGGTCATCTTTATTTCATGTACTTTCTTTTTGAAGCATCTGATAGTAAACCATCTGAAAGGTAAGGTAATTGCAAGTGATCTTCTTAGTTTGGAAATATTCATGATTAAAAAAAAGCATCTCAAATTTTTGGAGCAAAATAGGATCACACAACCAACACAGAAAGGTTGAGGAACCTGGGCCTGCTGAGTCAGCAGAGAAAACTTAGGGAAGACCAAGGACCTGTTTTCCAGCCCTACAAGGACACAATGAAAGCAGCACCAGGCTCTTTCACACTGTGCAAGAACAAGGAAAAATGGTCATGAGTTCAGCCACAGGAGGTTCCAACAGGACATAATAAAAACGTTTGCTGTGAATGGAGAGCTTGTGTAACTCCCATTCCTGCAGATACTCTAACCTTGATGAATTCAGTCCCATTGCTACTTTGAAAATAACACTGAGCTGGAGACCTCTTGAGGTCCTTCCAACTGAAAGGATCCATGATCTTTTGAGTACTGGTCTAGCAGGAAAAAAAAGTCAACTTCTCCATGCCTCAAGAAAACAAAACAAAAAAAGAGAAATAGTATTTTTGGGCTTCGTTCCTAGCTTATAAAAAATGTCACCTGCCCTGAATAACAGATAGTTGACATTGCACAAAATTGTTTTGAAAGTTTCTAATGCATTCTCAAGTGTCATGAATTTTGAATGAGGTAATTCTTAAAGCTCTATTTGTCCGGAGTGGCTTGCCTAACTGGTTGTTATGAGAATCTATCCTTTAGTTATTGAGTATCTTGTATTTAATTTTTGCTTAGATGAATGAATAATTCTCAATTTTATGAAAAAAAAACAAAAGCAAAACATGTGAAAGAGAAACTGGCAAGATTACATCTGCTGACTTCACCTTGTGGTTGATGCCCTAATTAAGCGAATTGTTAAGAGAAATACTATTTCCCTTTTCATTCTGTTTGGACTCTGTTCCATTGAAATAAAAAACTTACTACTTCACTGTCCTGTCGACATACATAATAAAATGCAGTCCCAAAAATCCAACTGGTCAAGCAAAACAAAAACGTCAGCTACTCTTACAGTACAGGAGACTAACAGCACTTTATAAAATAGAATGGCTATGACAGCAGGACTTCCATGATGCCCCTGCCCACATTAATTCAAATAAAATTATTGAAAAAAAATCACAAAAACTGGTGAAGTGTGCATATCTGCAGACATGAGTACCCTATTCTTGTTTTTAAAAAATGGCGTTCAAAGAACTCCAACTGAATATTGTGCTACTTCATCAGTAAATGTTCTTTTAAACGAGCATCTCCTGTTCAACAAAGCTACAGATAAAGTATACAATCATATAACCCAGAATGAATTGAAGCATATAGTAAAAGAAGATAAGAAACTTAACATTTTACTACAAACAAATCATCTATGAAAAAAATACTGCACAACAGTATCATAAGGAAATTAACAAAAAAAATGAAATGCCTGAAGAAACTAGCCAGTGTAGCTTATACGAATAGCTGATTATTCATTTGCTTAAAAATAAATGCTTTATGGTTCAAAAGTACATGTCAGAGGACTCTGACTGCGGGAAGCCAGCTGGAGGTGAGAAATGGCTGGTAGGTGGAGCTGGAAAGTTTAAGCAGTTTAATATTGGGTTGTCACTGGAAAAATACCTTATGTCACCATTTTCAGAGTCCTAAATTTTGACAGTTTCTGACATTTAGCATGCTTTTTATAGGAAGCACATTGAATTTCCTAATTTACCTCTACATGCTTTATATAAACATTATCAACCAAGAACCTATCAGCCCATGAATCCTACAATCCCACTGACTTCTGGCTACATGGAAGTCCAAAGCTGGTTAAAAAGAAATTCAAAACTTTCTCAGAATTACAGGAAGCCAGGAAAAAGCAAATGAGACACAGATATGTTCCCAAAGGTAACTACTGAGACAACAAGAGAATGAAATTAACCTCTTGTAAATACAACACAGTATAGTTCTAAGAGCACAGCATCACTGACATCATTGTAAATTTAAGTCAAGGATTCAAACAGATATGCTAATAAGCATATTAAAAATAATTTCCCAGCTCTCTCACTGAAATGTGCTAGTTCCAAGAAGTAAAAATGGTGTAATCTGTCAAGCAGACCAGTAATTACAACTCTAGTGGCTTACCACTCCAATAAATTCGGAATGCCAAGCAGGGCTAATCCGGATTTACTCATTCAATTTCTCCCATCACACCAAACCACTGCAAACAAGTCTGGGATCAATACTAACAAAACTAACCTTGTGGTATCAGATTCAGTTCCGCTAATGTACTATTATATCTTAATTCTCCTAGACATAAAATCCAACATAATTAGACATGCTCTGAGAAATTGTTTCATTTATTCAATTACTGTTATTATTATTGAGATCATGGGAACAAAAGAACAGTAACCCGCATAGCAATACAGTAGATTATTTACTCTGGCTTCCTTCTGGCAATGTAATTTTTTATTGTTTGAGAAGGCTTAAGTCAGTTTCTACCAGTTAACAAAACATTTCAGTCAACCTAAGATGATACTCCTCTACGGTTTGAACTACAAAAAAAAAAACCCAAAAAATAAAAATACAAACACAAGTAAAAAAATAAAAATGGTTTGAATTCAGCAAATACATGTATTTACCATGTTGCCATACAGAACTATGTATGCTTTCACTAAAATAAATAAAATGCATATTATAAAATACTAATCAGAAGCCTTATTTTACATCAACAGTTCAAATAAAATGAGCAATTAAAAAACAGAAGTTGATACCAGCTTTCATATTCTTGTGCTTACAACTTTAAATAATCTGACTCATATTTCCTAATATGTTTTGCACTACATGAAGAAAGAGTATTTGAAATAACGTATTTGGAAAGTAACTCTAAAAAAGATTTTGATCTGTACTGGATCAGACACCCATTCTTCAGAAGGAAATGATCTAACATTTATAGTGAACCTAATAAAAAGTTATTAAGAATGACTGATGGACCAAAAAGCTTGTTATTAATGCTTCAATCAAAAAGCATGCTTAATTCAAAAACAAAATATTCCATTGCCTGAATTTTCCATTATTTCTGAACCCCAGAAAAAAGTAGCCTTTTTGTCTGGACAATAGAACAGCTTGAAGGTAAAACCTCCATTCTGCAGAGGCCAAAGCAACTTTGCGTATCTCTTTCTCTCTAAATTGGAGAAAAAAAAAGTTTGAAGGCTGCACAATTCAGTGGATAAAGCATTAGTTGGACGGCTGCAGCCAGAGGGCTGCAGTCAAAAGGTGGAATCCAGTCTTAACTGGCCTGATTTGCAACAGGTGCTCTTCAACATCTTTATCAATGACATAGACAGTGAGATGGAGTGCACTCAACAAGTTTGCTAATGACACCATGCTGAGTAGTGTGGTTGGTACAACAGATGTAAGGCACATCATTCAGAGGGACCTGAAAAAGCTTGAAAAGTGGGCCCATGTGAACCTAATGAGATTCAAAAAGGCTAAGTACAAAGTGTTGTACTTGGACCACGTCAGTCTCAGGTACATGAACAGACTGAGAGAACTCCTTGAGAGCAGCACTGCAAAGAAAAACATGGGGCTGCTGATGGATGAAAAACTTCTTATGAGTCAGCAGTGCACACCTGCAGCCTAGTAAGCCAAACGGTATCCTGGGCTGCATCAAAAGAGGGGTGGCCAAGAGGGAGAGGGAGGTGTGGTTGTTTCCCTCTACTCCGCTCTTGCGAGGTCCCATCTCTAGTAATGCATCCAGAGCTGGGACTGCAGCAAGGGAAGGATGACAAAACACGTCCAGGGGAGGGCTGCAAAGCTGATCAGAGAGCTGGAGCACCTCTCAAGAAGAATGTTGGGAGAGTTGGCTTTGTTTACCTTGGAAAAGTTCCAGGAACATTCACTGTGACATTCCAACACTCGAAGGGAGCCTAGGAGGAGGAGGACTGACCTTTTATACAGTCTGATACAGATAGGAAAAAGGAGAAGAGTTTTAAACTACAAGAGGAGACATTTATGTTAAATATTAGGAAGAAATTTACTCAGAGGGTAATGAAATCCTGGTTCATTACAGGCTGTCCAGAGAAGTCAGTTCCTTCAACAGTACAAAGCATAAATGATGTTTTAAGCCTGCATTTACTAACAGCATAGCAGAAGCATTCTTTGGCTGGTTTATTGCATCAAAGCCAACAAATGCTTGGAGTGATCTGAGATGTGAGGATTTAGCTTAGATGCTTGTAAACAGGTGCAATACTGCTATTATTCTAACAGCATCTCCTATTAAATAAAATCACAGCATAATGTGACCGGAAAGATTTCAGATTGTAAAAATCAGTTAGTCCTTCCAGTTCTGCATTGATTTAGTGCCACACTCAGACTTGTCCATAATATTTTGGAGGAGCCATTGCTATAGAATCTTCTAAACATGCTGGTGTTAAACACTGTTAGCATTATCATCCAAATTTCTCAAATGGCAATGGCTGCTTTCAGAGTGAGTATATACTTGGAGGAACACAATTTATCACTTATCTAAAAGCATCAATTAACATAAGAAGAATATCATTACAATATTAGGTGATACAGTCATTTAGAGTTTTTTGGCCCTTTTGAAAAGAGTGAATTGCTATTAGCAATCTGTTTTTCTCTTTATCTAAGTAAACCAAGTCAGAATGAAGAAAGTTCACAATTTGCATGAAAATGGACTAAAAAAACAAAAACAAACAAGAAAAACATATCAAAGGATAAAAACAGAGCTTCAAGTTGACCAAGGTTACTTACCTGAGAATAAACTATTTTCTAAAAGAGATCATCTCAAAGACTTTGAACAAGCAAATTTCTTTCAACTAAATGAAAGCAAGGTTTACATTTTATTGGATTTGTGTTTACTATCTAATGTGGTAACAATGAAGCATAACTAAACATTTGAATAAAATTAAATAGAAGGCATCTTATTTTGCTGAAAGTCATAGCAAGTGTGATTCTACTTTGAGCACGGCACCCTGATCACCATGACCTAGAGAGAGCCTGGTTCTGTAACAGAGTAATTCATACTATGGTAATTCAAATCTTTCAGAATCTGGCATAGATAGATTCAAATTAGTTGTACGATAAGTTGTTCAAAAGCCTATTTGTTTATAGATGAACTGAGAGCAGTGCAAACCCTGAACTCAAAGCTATGCAACTTAAATATAACTTAAAAACCGGTGATTTTTGCAAGATGTAACTGTGGCTCAAGCCAACATCTGCTCTTCTGTGCTTCTATGCATTATGTCTGCAAGAAAGAATGATATTTTCCAATGAGTACATTCTCTGTCTCTTTGGTTTTGCCATCACCTGACCTAACAACTTGAACAACACAGTTATACTGTAGATTTATAACACACACAATCATATGGGTGTTGCCTTTAACTTGAATATGCTCTTCATCCCCTGAGTTACTAATGCCCCCTCCCTATCTATTCCTTTTAAGACAAGATGGATTAAAATACAAACATGAATCACTTCCTTCAGCTTTCCTTTTCTCCCATTACAAACTATTACTACAGATTACAGACACAGGAAAGTCTCATCTGTACCCTGGGGCTCAGAACTAATTCCACTAACCCGAGGAACAATATCCCAAGCTTAGCTTGTCCAAAATTCACACGGACAGTCTCATGCCGTTGATTCTTCCTTCTCCTACATAAAATATTTGATGAGTTTAGATAACACATACTTAAGGTCTGCAAGTTTCCCTTAAAAACCAAGTCTGCATCATAGCAGCAGACACGAGCTACTTAAATCAACGCAGTCTGCATTTTTATATGTGGGCTTAGGTTCACACACAGCCTCGCACCTCCATTTCTGCAGCAATGAAGCTGAAGGGTGTTTGATTTAGTCAGGGCACTTTAGAATGATACCAGCAGAAAAAACTGATAAGGAGTCTTGAATGTTAAGGTGAATAAACAAACACCCCAGCAATAACTACATATTAATTTAACAGCATAGGTTTTTTGTTGTTTTGTTTTTTTACAAGCCAGACACAGTCTTAAGAGAAATCCTTACAGGATCTCTAAGTCATCTTCAATTAAACAGTCTTTATCATCCCAACAAAACCATCTTTGATTCACCTCTGTTGATAACCAGGTCAAATCTGATTCATTCACACACAGCTGGCGCTTCAATGCTTTTCGGTGGATCATATGTCCTGGCGGGAATAATGTTGCAGCCAGATTTCCCAAATGATCAGAATCTCTTTCTCTCTCTCATACATATTCAGAATTTCTATTTCTGCAATGAAAAGAGAACTCGCCTCCCCACACATGAAATTTCTTAGACTAGATCAAATACATTTTCTGGAGTTGACAATAATGGTCTGTAGGTACTGGGAAATACGTACTGCTATCCACTAAATTCCAGATTCATGCTAATAAGAACCTGAATTACTTACTTCATCTAGCTGTCACAAGAATACAAGCATGGACTGAGGAATCAGGAAAAAAATGGTCAAGGCATATAGTCTCCCAAGGAGAAGAACTGACATAATCATGTATTCGTATTAAAGATTCTGACTCTGGAAGAGAGAAAGTCTCATTATAAAACTATTTAATGAATGAAAATAATGCTTCATTCCTGTTTCAGGAAATATGTGGGATTATTGACAAGAAGGAAAGGCAGAGAAGCTGGCAGAAACAGCACAGCCTATAGGACACAGCATGGGTAGCACAGACGTAAGACAGGAAAGTGATGGCAGGGAGCAGAGCATGCTGGATGTCAGAACGTTTGGTTATAAAATCAGCCGCTATTTGTACAGTTAGTTCTACCCAACTCTAGATACATTATGAAGGTCATGCTTATATAGGTTAAATATTGTAACAGAACTATAATTCCCTAAAGAATTTTTTTTTTTTTTTAAATAAGCCTTACAGTTTGTAATTAAAACAAAAGAAAAATAAAACAACTAAAACCCACCCCAAACATTGAAGCACTTGTATCCAGGCATTTTAAACAGTGGTTTGATTTAAATTATCTAACTTTAATTAATCAAAATACTTTAAAAAGAGCACTGCTCCTTATACCATGCATCTGCATTCATGCTTAGGATCAGAAGAACTCACTAAATCCAAACATGAGTTCAGTTTTAAAACTGTTTTATATTCTCTGTGAACAACTGAACTCCAATATGCCGTAAATCAAATGTTGCCTTTACCTACAGCTGCATTTGTCTTCAATTACACCTTCTTTCATTTCGAACTAAAAAATAATTATGTGGATGAACATATTCCTAACACATCCAATGAGAAATTATATTCCAGTGTCTGTGCCAATGATCCCATATAACACACACAAGACAACTGCAAACCTAGCACTGGCTCAGGAGAGTTTCCATTTCTTTGCAAGCAATCTTGGAAAACAAATACTCCCATAGCTGCTTCTCTACATGATACAGTATTGCCAATTCCAACTTCATCAGCTTGGTACCCTGCAAACCACCATTATAACAAGATGTGACTCCACAGCAGTGCTCTTCTCTCACTATTTTCACGTGTTATTAAGACAGGTATGCAGGTAGGGGAGTTGACTTTGAAATAGCCTCTCAAGTTTCTGATTAGATACCAGCTATTAGTTTACAAGAAGTATCAGAACTAAATGACTCTTGTGAACAGAAACAACACACATATACAAGTTCATCTGTAGGATATATCAACATGGCTGACCCTCTCCTGGCTTGTTGACTGTAGAACAGTATGGTGCAGTGGTACAGCAGGACAATGCTGCAGGGGGACAGTACCTTCTGGAGGTAAAGAGCAAACTTGTAATAAATACTAAAACTGAAACAGAAAGCATGTTCTAAAACCGCTGAATATCAATAAACATCAGAGATCAAAATCTTGGGTTTAGGAAACGATGTATACAAGAGATATTTAGAAAATTTGGACGTAAGAATAAGACTGTGCTCCTTTAAATTCCTAAGTCTGACAGCTGGGGGGATTTTTCTTTTTCATCACTTTGCAGGTAGTAGTTACAGCTGATGGTAATCTATGGCTTTGTACATAAGAACAAATTAAAAAATGTAGCAGGTCATTTCCTGATGAAAAAGAAAGAAACATGCTACAAGGCATAACAAGATTTTGGCTGTCCCCCAACAGAGGTAAATTTATCCCAGTAAAGCATGACTATATTTCATATCATAGGCAAATGCCAATTTTTCAGTCCAGTCTGAATATTTTTATCCATTTTCAAGTGTCACGTTCCTAAATAACAGCTGCTAGGATACCGTTTCCATAAGGTTAATGCCTCAGGTCTTGCCTGTGTGTTTCTGTGTACAAGTGTAAGTAAATAAAGCAGCAGGTCATTCAACTATTAAAGATGGCAGTGAAACATGACTTGAATCACAGCAGCAGCGTTCACATCACTGTTACACAGATGACAAGCTCCTATCAAGTGATGAACTGCACAACTTCCATGCCATTCAGCTGGCTTCATATTCAAAGACCCCACAAGGTGAATCATTATGGCAGGGCTCCTTGCTTAGAGTCAAGATCCTTCTTTAGAAACTACGTCTGTGACCATTTATAAAGATGCTCTGAGATGTTTTAACGTAACCATGACTATAGCTCACGTATCTGCAAATGCTTTCTCTGTTTTTAATCAACTAGTCACTAATCTTCCCAATATCAAGCGTTGCCACTGAATTCCACAGGTCTGAACAAGCCACATAAAGCAGGTAACAGTGCTTATGATGTAAGATATGCTACGCTGTTTTATATACAAACATAAAATGATTCCATATGGACCTGTCCCTATCCTATGGATTCCTACTAATTCTTAGTTGCAGTTCTCCGCTGTTACTTTACTCAGCTGTTCACATTTTGAGATAATTGGCATTACAACCCCCAGAGGACAAATTAGATTTCATCACAGAACAGAAACATTAGTGTGGCAATTATACCAGACAGTAGGCATGTCTGTAATATTTAGTAGTGGTAGTTCAAACAAAGATCACTTTCTGTCCTTTCAAATGACCTAAACCACATAATTCATAGTTCACATACACAGATGAAATCTATGTATTTTATACTTCTATTCCAAAATAAAGCAAATTAGCAGTGCACTATGTTGATGCATGTTACAATACAACCCAACACGCCTGTAACACACACTGTCACATTCTCCAGCTACTGCCTCACTGTGTTTTCTCACTAAAACCAATGTGCACACTACACATTCCTCCTACTCTAAGATCACTTTGGCTGCACGTTCCTTCTTGCTTGTGTATAATGGGATTTGTGTTTGGCACTGCCTGCTGTTGAAGCATCATCAACACACTGAAACTGATTTCCCTACAATACATAGTGTATCCTTTTAGCATCTGCAGTTATATTAGAAAGCCTCTGATCTCTGCCTTCCCGAGGCCCAGATTCAGCAAGATCCTTTACCTGTGCAATCTCCATATCCCCCTCCAAAAATAATATTGTAATTAAAACATGTATGAATAAATCAATCACATTATGTGCAGCTGCAGAAGATGAAATAATCCAAAATCAATGTTCCAAAGCAAACCACACCCCTGAAATGTCTGGTGGCACTGATGAACTCTCATCATATATATGAAACCATGAGGAGCAACGCTCTGGGTACCATTTGTAAAGAGCAAGGATCGCTAAAGAACTTCCACAGACTCCACTGACAGCCATCAGAAAGGCAGCCTATGCATGAGCATTCGCTCTAGAAATGGCCTGAAACTCTTCCAGCTCATCAGGTAGTCTTGTTAGTAATAACTGCAATATACTGCAAACTGAATAAAATAATTTTATTCAGATAAACTGGATGCCGCGCATTGTTCTGCGTAGTGTAAGACTTGCCTTTTCTTTCCTAGCTACCAGTCCTGGCCTTAAATGATGGCAGCTTGTTGCAGTTTTTTGGTGTGTTTGCTTTTGTCTTTCTAATGTGCTCAAAATATTGTCTAGCTGAAAACAGTGTCACTGTAATTAAATTTTAATACTTCCCTACACTTGAAAGCATACAAGCCATTTCTTAGGAGACTGCTTGATCCTTCCAGCATTGCATCACAGTAACCATTTTCCTCTGGGTATGCACATAAAGGCAATATAGAGGCCAGGCTTAATAGAACAGCGTCTCAAAAACTGTATCTGCAATAGTGATTTCGTGTGAAGGAGGACTTCTCTCTGGTACAAGCTTGCTTTATATCTCTATGGTTGTATAATCAATGAATAGACAGATGTTATAATTATGAAGTAAACAAGACAGTTTGGCTAAGCAGGTTATTATACCAAAAAGAGAATAAATAAGAGTGCTTACCCTTGTCCTGGGCTCACTGTAAAAACTCCAAAGGAGGTATTTCCAGAAAGACATCCTTCCCCACTGGTAGTCAGCTCTTAAATGGATCTAGGAGAGATGGAGCCAGGCTCCACCCCTTCCAGCAGCACAGCTGAATTGCCTTCACCTGTGCTCCCAGGGCTGACTCATTGCTCGCCTCAGGTGATCAATCAGAGGTTCAGGCTGTGATTCAGCAGTTCCCATACAATGGTACATTGGAGAGATGATGTATGAGCAGTGTGCTTCAAACTGTTTCCCCAAACTGAGGTGGAACGCTTGGGCACCAGCTACAGTGCAGCTTCCACAACACAGACACACGTGGCACTGGTGATGGGGATAAAAGAGATGTGGACATAAGGTGCTGGAACCTGAATGGATCATTGCAAACCAAAACCTTATCCTTCTCCTTTTGCATTCTAGCAGTCATTGATATTCAGACACACTGGATGAATAACTGAAGGTTTACCTCTTCATGCCTACTAAATACAATCTGTCTGCTTGCCCTACACATTGAGAAATCGTACTTCCATGTTGCTTTTAGCTTATTAGGTGTTAAATGGAAATGGCAGTATATTCATTAAATGTAACAAGAACATGGAACCATGTTAATTCACTTCAATTAATGAAATTCAAGAATATAACTTTCACTATGTATTACAAGGTGCATATCAAAGAACTGCAATACCAGTGCAAGCACAGACACAAAAAAAAACCACTTGTTTTCCTCAATATTGAAGGCATGATTTTTTGCTGAAGTACAATAATATTTATCTGGAAAAAAAAAAGGTGAGTCCATGCAGCAAAAGCATGAGTATATTTAAATATTCCACTCAATTTCAGACCTAATATTGCGAAACTGAAGTGATGATTTCCAACAATGACCAGAAATACTGACGATGAATAAAAAGCAACTTTTTTTTTCAATCCTACCACAAATAACTAATAGAAAGAATAAAAGGTCCCTTCATTTCCTGCCGTCTAACTAGCCCTGTGCTGAGACAGCACAGGGAAGTGCACTGTGCCAGGGAAATTCACAGTATTTCTGATTATGAGGACCTATAACATGCACACATAATCGTTTTCTGTCTTTTTACAGCTAGGCATATTTTTTCCTACTGCATCTCCCCAGGAACTGAGTAAAGGGGTAGTCTACAACTATCTGAAAGATAACTTAAGGGACAGAAAGTCTTTTAAAATAGAAAAGCCATAGAAAACAGAAATTAAAACAGCTCTCATGAAATCACAATGCTCCGGGTAACAGTGGTAGACTGATAATGCCTTAGTTCCAATTTTCTATGTCTTTGGTTTTATTTTCCATCAGATTAACATGATAAAGAAAAAAAGAAAAACGCACCACATTTTACACAGATCAGTTCCTTAACGACAAGGATGACACAAAAACTTAACCAGCTACTGATTTTTATTCCTTGTTACTATCATTGTCTGAGTAAAAGAAAACAAATCAGAAATGCAATGAAAGGTTTTTGTGGTGAGCTAAGCATTAGGTTAAATTAAGATGAAAAGAAGACAGCAATTGATTGCCTTGAACAGGCTTGGCCAAATAATGCAACACAGAGTGTCTTCAGCTATGACATTCTGCTTTTGCACTTAAAAACACCATTTAAAATACACATGTGTCCACTAAAACATGGGAAGAAAGACCATTCAGCAGGCCATTGTCATAAGCGTGCCAATTCTGTTGTTTGTAAAAATCCATAATACACAACTGTGAACCTACAAATGCCAATTACTTTCTTCCTCCATAAAAATGTGTCTTTAATGCTGGTAGAGATGCCAAATTGACAAGCAATCACTCCTCTGGCAGTCAGAGCATAAACAGGTGGATGTAGCTGGAACATGATCACCCAGTGACAGCTCGGATGGAACCTGGCATGCCACCAGTTCTAAGGGCTGGCAATGCACACAAGTAAAAATCATTAGCTTGTATCTCCTGACTTGACCAAATAATCCAACGGAATAAGAAAGGCTAACAATGTAAAATACATTACAATCCTCCAGAACGATGCTAGTACTAAAATTATCACTCACTCTTCCTAAGGCAAAGCCAGCAAAGTGGCCACCAACTCCCTATGGCATACAGACACCCACGGAATGCTATTGTTACCTAAAATACTCTTTCTGAAAACACCTTCCCTTCTTATAGCCTCAGGAAAAAGGGCAATACAAACGAATCCCCAGAGATTTTATCAAGCCACAACTGAGGACTTTCCAGGCATCTTCCTAGTTTGTTAGCTACAAATAGGCTGTTTGCTCTTGATTCTATATAGAACTGACTGAAGACAGAACTCCTCCTGCAATTCTAAGCTAGTTATGGCTCTCAAAATATACCATTCACGTAAAAATTACCTGTGCCAAGAAACCCATATCTACATGGACAAAGGGATTTATTACAGTAAAAAGATTAATTGCTAACTGGATAGTTATTTAAATGCCTTAGGATGGAAGGAGTCAAAGAGCTTTTACAATGATTTGGAAAAAAAGGAGTTGGACACAGAACTCATTATCTGCTTACCTTCAAGGCACGCTGCAAGGTAGATCAGTTTGCTGCAGCTGCTGCACAGGTTGCTTTAAGGCAACGAATTAGTGAAAGATGTTCTAGCAGAAGTTTGTTTACTTGTTTATATATATATATATATATATGTCACTGAGAACCTTGGACAAACACCTATCAAGATCTGTGCCGCTAAATTTTTGGTATTTTTGCAAGGTAATGACGTTTAATTAGCACATAATTTGCAAAATGAGGTTTAAAGAAGCCTTTAAGATATCATTACTATACCACATGTCCCTCCTTAGACCTCCTGTGTAAAGTAGGCATAGGGTTTCATTACATATGCTCAGCTGATGGGCCACACTCAGGTAGGGAGCAGACAGAAGTCATGTAAAGTCTCAAATGATGCAAGCTGGTAAGCAATACAGAGATAGGTGAAATCTACAGAAATGCAGAGACAGTTTTGGCTTCCTCTGTTCCTGATTAGCATAATTCCGGTGTGTAAAACAGCTCTGTTTCTCTTCCTCAGGGAATGCAGTTTCTCATGCAGTTTTCTGCTTAGCTCTTAATAACCTATCAGCCCAAGTGTCTCCTGCTCCATGCAGTGTACAAAATTAACAGTTGAGGGGATGACCATTCAAGCATAGAATACTGAGAATCAAGGCTAGAGCTTTGTGAGAGGCAAGGGAAGTGAAGACAGCTAGGACTTGTAGCTCTACAAGGTATATTTATTACTGGACAGAGAAATACAGAGACGACGTTAAACACTAGCACAAGCAAAACAGATGTATAAATACTAAAATTAGAATCACCATTTGGAACAAAAGATGCTATTACATTCTCAAGGCTTTGTCTTGAGGAGCAGCCTTATCCTTTTACAGGATTCCCAGCCAAGGGATTAGTTTCAAACACAGCAAACACATGCAAGGTATAAAGATACGCATGTATCTACTGAGTATGGGTGATCATCAGCGACACTGCCCCAGCTATAAATGAAATACTGGCTGCTACTGAACACATTGTTTAACATGCAACCCCTGAACTCCAGAGTATTTTCTTCCTTTAGATTTTTGAGCTATTTTTTTTCCAAATCTAATAACAGCTGCATTGTCTTTTCTAACACACAGCTTGGTAAGAGATGAGCTCTCATCCCTCCCAGTGTGTACATGTGTGTGTGCATTTACAGAATTCTGTTTGTATGTAAATGCCTGGAAAATTTGGAACTAAGAACAGTGACATGTAAAACCCTGATGAAAAAGCAGCTGCTTCTGAAAAATGGGTTTTGATGAATTTTGTATGATCTCTTTAAAGATTCTCTAATGCATATTTCAAAAGATGTTTCAATACTGTAAGTTTTAGATCAGCTCATAACTGATAATTTAGACTTTTCCAGCACTATTCTCTTGTGGTATCTAGCTTCCAAAACCAAAATTTAAATGTATAGTCATTCTGAATGAAATCACAGGCAGAATATTAGATTATAGCATATAAAACATCACAAAATCCTTTGTTAATGCTAAATTAAAACCTCAGCTAAGTCAAACTTACTAAAAGTATCTGGGAATAGCAGAAACAGAGGCCTTTTGTGTTCTAAAGTTTTCTTATATGACTTGCTTCAACTGCCAGTGTATAAAGAATGATCAAACATTACCAGTGACTTTCGATTTTATGACATTCACAGATTGCAAAGAAATACATTTTGTCTAAACAGGGTTATTTGCTATTAAAATAATTCCAAGCAATAAACAACAATGAAATTTCATCACTATTTGGGTGTATAGATTTTATCCTTAAAATAGTTACTGGATATTGTAGATGAACTAAGTGAACCCTAAGCAATTCACCAACACTAAATTCTTTGGGCTCCATACTGCAGTGCTCCCACCGCCCCACGCTGCCCAGCCCCCAGCTCTGTGACTCCTCTTGCTCCACAAACGGAAGTCAACTGACTTCACCCTGACATACAGAGGGAAACTCCTCACTCCTCCTGCTAAACCTGGCACAAAGGAGCAGGGGCTGGAAGAGGGGTGAGAGCAGGAGCTCCCATGATAGGCAGCAGTGATTAATTAGATAGGCTCAGCTGTCTGCACAATTACAGGCTCTGTTTCCCCACTAGGACAAAGACATTGACCTCTTTTGTTAAGTGCTTTGAGGACTTCAGATAAAAAACACTGACTAAGGGCTGTGCCTCTGCCTAAGCCTCACATTATGATGCCATCATAGTGCAATTGCTGTAAAAATTGTAGGTAATAAAAACAAGCACAGGATATAATTAACTTTGTACACAAAGAAGGCTCAAGTTTCCAAAAGGGCTTAGATCCCATTCAGGCACCTTAACAAATGGTTCCACTGGGAGCTGAACTCCTCCAGGAAATCCAGCATGAATGTAGTAGGGAAATAATTATTGAGCAGCAGAAAATTATTCTTGGGCATGTTAAAATCTGTTGCCTTATTTGACTGATAGTAAGTAAAAGGGAAGCTATCAGTACCATTACGTTTTAATCAAACTTTTGTTTTGCTCTCAATCAGCATGAAAACAAATCAGCTTAAAATCCTATCTAACATTATAAATGCTAGTCTTTTTAACTGTTTCCTAAACCCTCAATGATATCATTTTACTTTGCTGTGCCTAAATCCTGCATTTTTCAATACGGCTGAAACAAAACTGACATAGAGCTGAGGACAACTACTTTCAAAGCATCATGGTACATCTTTCCCAATGTCTGTCTGCACCACGAAGAACAGATATACACAGCTCTTCTCTTAGCCATGGCACACACACCTCTTGCTCAGTCTATACACAGCATATCTATCAGCTCCATTTGCAGAATGAGTACAGAATATTCAGTGAAAACTGTACTGCAGATGAGAAATCCACATGTCTAAAAGAGTAAGCCTTTCCTATACTAGCATCAGCCTACTAGTATCTCATTTGCCCACGCATCATACTATTAACTATAATGGCATAAACAAAAAAATTAAAAGCAATAGTTTTATTTGCTCTGCCCACTAACAAATCAAACAAATGTTCAGAGTATTTGTGAGTTATTTTCATTCACACTTTACTACACATGGAAACAAAATACAAGATAAAATTTTAAATGAATGCAGTTTGTTTGAATGTACACCCTAGTTACCTGCCATGATAACTTCTTAATATCTAGCATTAATTATACTTTTTCTAATGCCAGATAACTGACATTTTAAAATATTTAAACATTGACTTTGCTGCCTTTATGCAGGGACAGTAGATTACCTTGATAGAAAGGAGTGGAGTTTTAGAAACAAAACAGTTGCTGTTCCCCTATAAAGGACAATCTGTCTTAATGAGGGTCATATTTATATTTTTATGCTATGTCTTACAGCAATAATAAAAATAAAAATAATATAACCGCAATGCTACTTTTCAAATTTAATCTTTTCTTAATCCATCTTTCACACTTTTGCAGAACATCATCTAACAGGTAAATTTTGAAGTACATTTGTTTTGTTTGCCTTCTTTGTGGCATATGAGTGGGAAAATATTTGCTCTTTCAAGGTAACAACTGTGTAAGATTTTTAATCTTTCTATGGGAAAACTGTAAACTGCTTGCTTTTTTATATTGTGACAAAACAAAATGTATTTTCTTAAAGCTAGACTGTGTTATGGCAGTATTTATTAAAAAGATTTCCAAATGTTTCCTTGTTTCTAGCAACTCACCTTTTCTGCCAAATGAGAAGCTATTTTCTGATACAGTGCTAGGCCAAGTTTGACTGTCTGCTGGATGACAACACATTGCTCTGTGGTATACCTACTGGTATAAATGGCTGTGCATTGGGCACATCAAAGGGCTTGGGTTTAATGAGCAGGGGCTTTCTCCCAAAAGATGTTATGCCATACGTTTAGACAGAAGAAAAAAATCAACCATTAAAATCCCAGACGAAGAACATTTTAACTTGGCATGGATAAAGAGAAGTCATGCAACTTTAATTTAACAAATAAACCAGAAGTACTTGCAGACTGCCACTTGCTGATAGGGCTGTGAGCTAACATCTATAGAGGAACCATTGCAGCCATCAAGTGGATGTGCAGAAGTACTGTAGGAAAAGTCTCCTTCTCACTTAAACTGCTTCCTATGTAAGGCCTACGTTAAAACGTTAGACCGAATGGGAAATACTTTAATAGAAGCATGGAGTCCTTAATTCATTTAATGGTAAACACATTCTCCCCAGAAGTTTTTGATTAGTGTAAGGGAAAGACATGAATAGCAGTACAGGAATACTGGGACAAGTCATCGTTGCAGCTCTCATTCATTCTGAGTTTACACATGTGGTCTTAATTTAAATCTCATCCAGAAGAGTTGCATTCTGCTAGGGGACATTCAAAATATCCTAACCAGCCAAGGCTTCCCTGACAGAGTGAATATCCAGTTCAAAAGCACTTAATGCTGTTCTGTAGTAATGACATTACCATGACCTTCCATTAAGTAAGTCTCATCCTCGTGATGTAATCTCACTCTCTAATCACTTGACCTAAATAGACTTAAGGTACTGATGGTCCTTTGCTGGCAGGATAAACAATTGTACTGGCACTACAAACACTGACAAAAAAATAAACTTGATAAAAATTTGAAGATGAGACATAATAATTTAGCTCAATTATTACGTCAAGTTGTTCATTACAGCATATATCACCCACAACAGCAACTTACAGACAAACACACCATGCCATCATGGTATGCCAACCAACAAACATAAATGGAAATGAATTTTCTTTTAGAATAGAGATATTCCCAGCTGTGGTTCCTTCACTAAAGTAGCTCATGATCAATGAAAGCAGTTTCACAAAACTTGTATGCACAAAAATAATTTAATTTCATATTCATTAAATCCATTTAGTATAGTAAACACCATTACTCATATTGCAGGTGTTACAGATAAGAGTGCAGGAGATAGAAAAGAAAAGATTCATCAATGACACTGGACTTTACTGACAAAAATAAAATATTAGGAGGGTATTTTAATAATACAATTTTTATTCCAGTGTAATAGGATAAAAGAAAATTTGAAGTTTTCCTGACTGTAAGCTATAGTAATTTTGAAATTTTTCTGACCTTGCCCTCCTGTTTCAAGTAATCAGGAGCACTTATCTGAAAGCACATAATGAAGTGGTAAGAGTTTAAACTTTTTCGCTTAGGGCAAAATTGCTAAGAGACTTGCATTGCTTTCAATGGGAGCAATGGAAAAGTCCCTGATCTGCATAGAGTCAACAAGAATTTTGATCTTTATTTATTTAAGAGAGGAACTTGGCCTTTAGTGCTCAATATTTCAAAGAAATAAAATCACTAATGCTTCTGAAATAATCTTGAAATTGTATTAGCAACAGAGCTAAAAGAAATGCCTCTGTGTATTTCCTCATCAGACCAAGGGACCTGATTGTCTGAAAGATTTGGCACAGGCGCAGTCTCTCGGCTAGGGGAGAAAACCCCAGTGACTTCAAGCTCTGAATAATAATAAGCAATCAGACATCAGATTCAATGCATATTGTTTTGCGCTAATTCCACTAAAAGATAAGCTACTCTTAAGACGCAAAGTACTTTTTCATGCCACAATATGAACATTTAATATCTGAAATTCTTATTTCCTGTGAAAACATAATACCCAATTGTTACAGCTTTGTGAGTGACTCATTTAAATTTCTTAATTATTGCAAGTAACTTTGTCAATAGTGTAACATTTTCAAGAGATTAACTTTTTTTAGAATAAAAGCTTTTGTGCCAGCCAGCAAATCCTTAAAGGGTTTCATCTGTTTTGCATTACTAAATGGCCAGAGCAACTCAGCAGTCACATGCAAAAATAAAATGTTTAAATATTGTAATGGTTATGACACAGACTGAGGAAATGAGTGAAATTTTAGGTTCCAATTCCAAATCATCGTGAAAAGCTCTCTAAAACATTATGCAAAGATATCTGCTATGGTGGTTTTGTTTGGTAGAACTTTATTCTTTTTAAATTATTGCATAAAACATTAACCGAAAAGCCAGAAATTTAAATTCATATTTGAAGTCCGCTAGTTTCTTTTGTACACTGATATACAGACAAGCTGAAAAACAGCGTTCTTCTGAATTATTGTTACAGTGAATTAGAAGGGGGACACTAGTGTCCTCAATATCACTTCTTTTATCATACTTTCTGAATGTAGCTCCTCAGAGAGGTTGGCAGTCAAGACAATTTCATTTAAGAGAAACAACCTGTATGGGGAATGTTGTTTTCAGAAAATAAAATTAAGATTATGGCTCATCCCTTTCTCGGCCACAGCAGTTCTCCAATGAAGCAGAGCTTCCTGATGACTGATGTCAGTTCACCTGTTGTCTTCTTTACCTGAGTATTCAACATACCTGTAAGAGCTGAACAGCATCTTAAACCTACATGTTGCAGAAAACCACAGAGTTTTGGAAAAACAGACCTAATTTCCCTACCATCTGTGCCTTCCCTGTCACACTTTCAAGACTATTTTGGATTTGAATTGCCTCCGTTTTGTTTATTTTCTCGATGCAGTACAGAAACTACCAAATCTTTTCAAGCAGAGAAGAGTTTTACATATTTCACAAATACATGTGTATTCACGGAGCCTCATATTTAAAAGTACTGTAATTTCTCTTTCACTTGAAGAAAGAAACAGCAAAAAAGTCATGAAAAAGATCTCTGATATATGAGAAAGTAAATTTCTGTCAAAAAAAAAAAAAGATGATGAAAACTTCGTTTTGGAAAATTCAGATTACTGAGAGTAGACTTGACAGACTGTCATCAAATTGCTCCAGACATGAAGGAAGCATGCCATAACTATGTCATTATGTTTCAGAAACTATATCCAGAAGAGTACATGTATGTAACAGATGAAGAAAGCTACTACTAAGGAAAAACAAATCTGTTCCATCTACCCTCAGAGCAGTCAAAAACTGTAAGCAACAGACACATTTATTATACAATATATACATATACCTATGTGTCTATTTCATTACACATGCATGAAACAGTTGGATATATGCATAGTTAATATGCATATATAAGAGTTATATTTATATACAGGTCACTCTTAAAGTAATGCAGTTTATGCCATGGAAACAACAATAAATACAAAGAGCACAATAACAATTTGATAGAGCAGATATGCAGCTACAGAACACTACTTTTCAACATATTCACCATTAGCCAATTTGTGCAGATGAGCTGATAGCAACACTCATCATTTCGTGGTGTGACAGCTGTGCATGGCCATCCAGTATGTGGCTTGTCTTTCATGTTGCTGTCACTACTGCTGAAACACACACCCCCAGTGCCTCACTGTGCTCACATCCACTGTCCGGTCCTCATAAATGTTCAGCAAGCATCAGTGAATGTCAGTGAGTGGGTACAGGTTTTTTTTCTGCATGGAGGAATTCCACACCTTTGTTTCACTGACAATTCCATGTCAAACACCACTGCATCAGACCATCCCTCTGCTGCCATCTGTCATGCAGTATGAAAGTGTAACAGAATACTGGTGGGAACGTTTGAGCTCTATTGCCATCTCGCCATCTGCCTCTGACACTGTGGGCTGATGTAATAAACTAGGAGGCAATACTTTTGGAGGTGTCCTTGTATGTACGTATGTGCGTGTGTGCATGTATATACAATAAGAAAATATGTTTAAAGAGCGACTGTATAGAACATATATTTGAATAGCAAAGATATCAAGGACTTGGTTTAAATGCTGATTTTTTAACTTCAGAAGTTGTAGGTTTCAATTCAACCAACTCTGACAAAGAACTAATTCAGAGGATGTGAAAAAAAGATAAGAATATTAAGAGCATGTTCTTTCTTATTTTCAAAATATTTGCAAATCTTTAAACCAGAAAGTCTCATTGAAATAACCTAAAAAATAGTATATCACAACTTGAAACTATCCATTCTTTTAATATCACATTTAAATTGGTTACATATAACAAGTGTCATTACATTTCTACTGTTGCTCATCATTCAGTGTCATTCTTGACAACTGCGCTCTTTCCAAATACCTCAAACTTGTGACAAGATGCCAGCTAATTACACCCATTTACCATAATTACCATAATTCACCTGGTTATGGACTGTTGCCATATTATCCAAACTAGAATATAATTTAAATTGTAATGATATAAAGCCACAGCATCTGAACCAAGCCATTCCATACTCTCACCTGTGCAGTGGAGACTAGAAAATTTCAGACTAGAAACTGAATTACTGATTTCTTGTGCCTGCTGAGCAGAACGCAATCTACCACAAGCAGCAAGTCAGTGGGAAAGGAAATTGTATGTTTCTTCCCTTTTGAAAAACAAACAAGTCCAAACAATCACACCACTAACGGTTGGTCATTATTCTTCACCTAATAAAAAAGACTAATATTAAATACACAAATCTATCTATACAACTGCACAAGAACGTCCAGCAAAGTATGGCAGCAAAACACAAGCATTTCCATCAGTACCATTTCTGTCCCTTAGTTTACATTTCAGAAATGGCAGTTAGGTGAATGCTTTGATACTGGAAATGGTCTGAAGTTCCCTGTATCCCTAACTGAAGAATAATTTCTGAAAAATATTCTTGATATTTATATCTCATTGCCAAAATACTATACAAATCTACCAGGGCTTAGATGTGGCACAGAAGACCTGCTGTGCTTAAAGGCCCTCTTTTTGCTGCAATTCAGTCTCTAAAATTGCCGTTTTATCTATAGCCTGACTTGCTGGTCTAGCAAGCAGAGGACTGGGCTTCAGTTTAGGCCATGTGTGTGTTGCAGGGAGCAGGTGAATGAATGCCCAACCATTAAATCTCTTGTCTGCTCAGTATTTCCCCCCCCCCCCCAAAAAAAAAAAAAAGGAACAAAGGTCAAACCAAAGATGTTTCCCTGTTGAAGTGATTTCCAAATATTTCTGTTTCTGAGAATCCTCATTAAAAACAAAACAAAAAACTGTCAAATTTACTGTGTTATAAATCCCTCTTTAGCTGATTGCTGTGTTATGAGCAAAACTGCAATGGAGTGGGTAATTATTTTATGCGAAGATATTCAAGTCTGACTCTCCTATTTGTGTAGAACTCAGATCTGACAGACAAAAATAAAACAGGACTAGCATGCAGATGGTTAAATAACTGAATCTATAAAGTTGACTGAGCAAACTGGCTCTGTTCAGAGGTTTCACTTTTAAATCTTGTTACTGCTCATTGGTGAGGATTTGCAAACACTGTGGCTGTCAAGCTCTCTGATCAGCGATAGCTTTGAAACTGAGCTAAAGCAGCATGGAGAAAAAGCCAAAACTGGATTTAGTCTCATTTCAGCAACCATTTTAAACCTGTTCTCACTTAAAGAAATAAAAGTTATGATAATTTCGTGCTTCCAACTTACTGCACATCTTCAGCAGTAGCCTTTCCTGAAAAATAAATTTCCCCAAAGCAAGTACAGAAGCGAAATGCCCTCATTTCTATTCCTGTTAATTTCTGTGGATTGTTTTTGGACTGGATTTTTACTGACAAGAAAGACAGCTGAATCAGGTACCTAAATTCAGGGCATCCTTGCATGTGTGATTTTCTTCAGCATGGTCAGCCCTAAAACTTGTAGATTTCACAGCAAACTGTTAATACAGGAGTTGCAAGATGATAACCTCCCTTTCTATTCTCACATTGTCAGAGTGGTTGAATATGTCCATCACTGATAATAAAAAGTTACTTTATAGTGTTAAAACCATCTAGTAATCATCAATCCTAAGATAAAAGAGATGGGAAGATGCAAGTGTGCTAAAGTATATGTTAAAATGTGTGTAATCAGCACTTTTGTAAAAGCAATAATTGGTATGAAGAACATTACCACAGCAAAAACTGCCTTACCCCTGGTTTTCAGAACTAAACAGAAGAAATAAAAGCCTGAGTGAAGAACATGATCCGAGAGCTGCCTAAGTATTTGCATATCTTAATGAAGCAACAGTATTCTTGAGAGCAGGAAATTTTACACAGCATAACCACTAAGGTGAAAGAAATAAAACAGCTGCTTTTTTTTTTTTCTTTTTTTTCTTTTTTTTCTTCCCTGCGCAAAACTCTACTTCTATCTTCCTTGTTCTTTCTCAAAGAAGTGATGAAGACTTATCTTCAACTATAGACTCATCCTCCTTCGGGGGTACTGGCGGAAGGGTGAGCATTTTGCTTTTCTTTGAAGTACAAGCACACACTGGAGATGAAAGCAACTGCATTATTGTCTTTGATGTTTTTGATACTGAATTTCTCGTTTGATTTTTCTTTGTAGACATTCAGAAAGTAGATTTACTTCCTCAATCAACCTTACCCTAAATCCTCACTAGATACTTATCCTCTTAAATATCTGAAACTGATATTTTTTAAAGTTTGAGTTTGGACTACTTAATAAATGCAGCAATTTCCAAGTCGTGCCACAATCCCTTTATTTGTATTGAGTCCTTAATCTCACTACGCTATATAAAAATAGAAAAAGAAAATCCATATAAGTTACATAAGGCAATACAAAGACAACATGCTTGAAGTAGAACAGCCTCATTCATAACAACTCTTTATGAACAGTCCTTAATACTTAAAAAAGCATACTCCTTAGACAACACTAAAAACAAAACAGCATCAACAATAAACTACAAAAAGCTTTTCCTTCCAGCAATTACAGTTTAAAGGCCAAATGCTTCAAAACCACATTTATGTCCCCAGGCGGATTACTCTGTTGAGCTAAGATGGAATTGCAGGCTCTAGAACACCTGTATGAGGACTGCTGACTCACGGCCTGAACCTCTGATTAATCACGTGAGGCAAGCAATGAGTCAGCCAGGGAGCAGAGGTGAAGGCAATTCACCTGTGCTGAAGGAAGGGGTGGAGCCTGGCTCTACCTCTCCTACACCCATCTAAGAGCTGGCTACCAGTGGGGAAGGATCTCTTCTGGAGATCCACTCCACTGGAGTTTCCCATGTGAGCCCAGGATATGGGTGACCATGACTATCATTTCTGTTTCTTACTTTGGTGTAACAACATCATAGCCAAGCTCTCTGTTATACCGTACCATAACATTGGTATATTCATTAGTTGTACAGGCACCTCAACAGAAAGAGAAAGAAAACAAGGACACGCACAAGGAAACGACAGCAGGTGGGATAAGGACTTATATGAGATTAGAATTCACATGGAGAATTACTTTCTTTTGCACCAAGTTAGTTTCTTTAAGAATTAAAATTCTACGCTTTGGAAAGCAGATACTGGGAAAACAAACAAACAAAAAACCCAAGAGGGTGAGGGAGAAGTAATCATTACACAGTGCTGGCTTTAGCTTTACTCTCCTCAGATATATTCCTTTTTCCATCTATCTTGAAAGGTGGCTGAAATTGAGTAATTATTGTTTCTTACAAAAGTTTATTTTTTTATTTTATCTTGCATGCAAATGCATCAAGCTAGAATTGGTTGAAGATTTCCATATTATTTAGCACCTCATCCCTCAATTTAATGCTGGCCAGATACGTTCTTTCAAAAAGAAAGTATTTAAATCCCCATGTAATCACACCTGGCTAACAGAAGCCTGCCAAGACAGCTGGCGTTGCTTTTGCTCTCCGATCAGAACGCAGTACATCCAGCAAGCATAGCAGGAGTGGGAGAACATTTAAAACTCCACTGTGCTCAATTTTACTGACTATAATTTGAAGGTGTGTAACAGAAAAGCACATTACTTAAAGACCAGCGGGGGGAGTGGGGGGGGGGAGAAGGGGGTGGAAATACAAAAACTAAAGCAACATAAAATGGAGAATAATATTAATAGCTGTGGCAGAAGCTAGCAAATAAGAAATTTTTGTTAGGAAATACCTTACATTTAGTTGCTTTATAATATTACTAAATAGCAATGCCAGTGCTATATGATTTCTGAAAGCTCTCTACGAAACTGGGAATGAACAAGAAAATTGTAGTGGAGTATGTTTTTCATCTGTTACGAAAAGATGTCTCCATATTACAAATAAAGCTATGTCTTCATTACAGTAGATGAGAGCTTCACTACTGATGAAGACTCTGAGATCTCACTATGAGAATGAAAGCCATTGCAACAGAGAACTGACACAGAAACAACCTCACACTTCACTCACACATCACGGTCCTTCCTTTCAAAACTACATAGACTACAACCCCATGAGTGCTCAGGAGAGCAGATGATGTGCTATGTTAACCTTATCCGAAAGCACTCCACCTGTATTATTCTTAGTTTCCTTAAATTACATAAAGCAAAAGAAACATCTCTTTGTCCTTGCTCCCATCAGGCCCCTACATTTCAAGACTGATGTTAAGAGTAACTCAACAACACAATTCAGCTACAGCCCTTCTCTCCAGCTGGCCCTCCAGTTTCAACTGTGGCCTCAGTCTACATCAAGCAGATGCATTTCAAGCCCCATTGCACTAAGGGAGCCAGTCACAAACATCTCAGAGCCCTCCAGCACCTCCACCAGCTAGCATGCCACAGCTACAGAAGACACATCCCTGGCAGGACTGAAGGGAATGATCAAATCCTGGGGGGGCTGCCACCCGCTTCAGAACCACTACAACGCCCCTGCCAAATCTGCTCTTCATACACTGGGTGAACTGGGCAATCTCTGTGTTATTCTGCATGCAAAGGAGAAATTGCTTGTTACTCCCGAGGTTCCTGCACAAAGGAAACGGAATGATTCCCTTTGCAGTGCAGAAACCCTGTGTGAGAGTACACACAAGGAACTGGCAGCAATTTCCCTGTACTGCACAGCTTATCTGGTGAATTTATAGTTTGTCATCCAGGCCTAAATGGAAATAAAGCAGAAGCTAGTTCCCAAGCACAACCAGATAGGCGGGTAGAGAGGAAAACACTGCCAGAGGAATTGAGACCAGACAAGCAGTCTTACAGTTTTTTGAGTGTCTCCCTGTAAAAATAAAGGAATTGAGTATATTTTGCAACGGCATCAGTAGGGGGATGCAAATACAAAGCACTATGCTGCTCCACAAGATGAACCCTCACAAGCAGCCATTGGCTGTACATTCACTACTCCTACATCTGCAGGAACACTGCACATTAATTTTGAGATGGCACAGACCGTTCTCTGAGAAGTTTTATCTTTTTAGCCACCCTAGGTTTGGGTCAGCAAAAACTGAAGTTTTCAACACATCTTCTACTGCTACCACCTACAGCCTTCCTATCTCTTCTGGCATACAAACTGATTATCCAGCCTGCACTATATTTCTAGAATCATTTAGTAAGTAAGAGCTAAAAGAGAAACACAAGTTTCACACCACAGACTGAATCCTCCGCTGAGGATTCGTCCATAAGGAAAACCGTACAGAAACAAAAGACATAATCCACTGCCTTTTATAAAATTCATTGCCTCTTACAGAAAATGATGAAGTTTTACTGACTTAAAAAAAAAAAACAACAACAACAAAAACAGCAGCTGAGGAGTTGTCCCTTGGATGCTTTTACATGAAAATCTACATTATACAAACCAGAAAGGTTCACAAAAAAAAAAAAAAGGTAAGTGGCAGATAGGTCAAAGTATTGCTTATTTGCAGAAGACATGCAGTTTAATTTTTTTACATTCTTTTAGGTTCAGCTTTTCAGAGTACAGTTGTATAGAAATATAAATAAGACAGTAAATACGCAATCATTGGTACTTTCAAAAACCAAAATGCAATATATTATTTAAGACATCCTTTTCCAGAGAAGAACAGAACTTCCTTTTAACATGGATCTGCCCTTTATAAATATAGATCTGCCATTTTTGTATCTGTTTTCTAAACCACCATGGAGAAAACACACAGCCATATAAATATACACTGTACATTTCCCCTTTTCCCTCCATATAAAATTAAAAGATTAGTGTCTTCCATTTCTCATTAAACATTCAGTAATCAAAGCAATTTAATAATTTTTAATATTTCTACCTGCATACACCTCCATACTGCATACACTGCTCTCAATAATTACCTGTTCTTTGATCACTTTAATTAGAATTACCTTTATCTGTTCAGAAAAAGTCTTTTTACTTCCATGAGACACAATAATGTTAGTCAACTCAGTGACTTTACATGAAGTTCAAATCTTTTAGGTGAAATTGTGTAGCTTAGAATTTTTAAATTCTACAGAACACAAACATTTAACAGCATGCCTTCTTGTTTCCTAACTGAAAACCAAAATCAAATGACAAACACCAATTTTCTGTATTCTCGAGGGTAGCGTGAGAGCAGACTCTGTTGACATAGGGTCTGTAATTTGTATTTCTTCTCTCCATTACTTAGCACTGTCTATTGGTGTCAGTACAAAAGAATCACCCTTGCAATACAAGCAGCCCTGTTCACACTGGAGCACAGGAAGGAAGTGCTCCATTTCCAGTGTCAGAGAGGGCAAAGGCATCATACTACACACACAACGTGCTTGTTACCTTACTTTTTCCAAAGGTTACTGCTGCTGAGCAGCAGACAGAGCTGAATACACCTTCACACTGTCTCTTCATCAGTTAAATGAGAGGTTTTAGCTTCCAGTCATGGTGAAAATGGTGTAAGCTTACTTGGCTGACACTGCACTGCAAGAACTAGAAAGGACTACTGAGCACGTCCACCATCCCAGCAATCAGCTGCATTACAAGAAAGGTTTTGTTATGCTAGTAGGAAGTAACAGGCTTATGTTTGCAAACAAAGTGTTCCACTATTTTCAGAAAGAGTGAGCTGGCAACACCCACTTCCAAATTAAATATGCACCACAGTGACAGGTTATCAAATGCCTATGATGAATGAAGATGGCAGCCATTATGTTTAAAAACAAAAATAATACTGTCAAGAGAGATAAAGAAGCACTATGTAAAAAGCACTTCACATCACACTAATCTTCATTTGGTGTTAGAGCTGCTCTTTAATAGCTGAGCAGCAACTAATCGAAAAAGCTGCAAGCTAAAACCCTAAGACATACCAATGGCTCCAGCTTTCAGCTGTCCTTAACCAACAAGCACTGCACACACATCCATTTCAGTTACTGTTTTTTTTATCAACAACTGAAGAAAACAGAACTAAGTGTTTTCGCCTGAGATCTAAAAAAGAAAGTAAAGCATGTCACCTGACGTTGGATGCTAGTGTTATCAGCGATGGAAAATCTGCCAAAATTCGGCATAAATAGTCTACAAAGTAGATAGAAACATCTACTGAGGAATTATGAAAGTTTTTAAACTGGCTAAGCTTTTATTAACTTCAGAAACAGCTTAAATATTGGCGTTAAACATGAATTTAAGAGAAACTTCTAAACCTTTGGAATTAGATGTAGAAAAAATGCAGAATATCACATCATTGAAATTAAAATTGTGGTGATAAACTACAAAAAGCTACATAGACATATTGGCAAACCAACCAACCTAACCAAACAATAACAAATAAAACAATGACATACACATTTACTATCATATGAATGAAATGAATATTAGAGGGGAAACAGGAAAAACAGAAGACAAATAGGAAAAGCACAGAAGTAAAAGGAAGATAAACAGGAAAAAATAAAATAAACATGAAGAACACAAAACAAAATAAAACAATTTTTTTTTATGAACTTACTCCAGAATGCACATGTGCAAACGTAGCTGATGAAACTGTTAGTAACAAAATAGACTATTTTATATTCAAAATTTATACAAGAAAATGTCTTTAATATAGTAATAATTATTTAATGCTCTGAGAAGTAATGTAAGTGTGTAATCCATCTAGTGAACAGATGGATTAATTTTATTTCTCTAGCTGACAAAAACCACTTTCTTTGCATCTGACTAGTTACTACTTTTTATTTTCTTTAATCCTGATAAATCATCCCAACTTCTTGATTCTTTCCATACCAATTAAAACTCTGGCTGGGTACAGACCTGGAAATAATGGTCTGGCTCTGAAGCAGACCTTCTTACTAATTAAAATCTGTGTTTACAAAAAAGGGATTTTACATATTTTATTCATATTTATTATATTCTGGCCAAATGGCTTTGCTATGCATCTTCTAGAGGGTCAAATTTCTCTATGAATCTTGTATTGCTTTTGTGAAAAAGGAAAATGCTGCAAGAAAGGCAAGATGTTTGCACATTCCCCTTTTACTTTTCTTCCTCCATCTTCAACCTCAATGGAAAACAAGATCTCCTGTTTTCCAAACTGCCTTTCGGTCCCTACCCTACGTGACACAAGGCAGCATCAGAGGGTAGACAAATCCATAGAAGAACAAGTACATAACAGAACTCAAGGCTCACAGCTGCAACTCAGTCTAAGCCTACAATTACCTTCCACAGCTCATAAGAAAGTAGTAAAAAATAATTGAAACAGGTCCCCAGCCCCATTCCTAGCTCTTCTATGCATATTCCTTCCACTTCCAGCAAGGTCCTGAAGAGCAAGGCCTTTCAATCTCTTATCTTCTGTCTGCTACCAGTTGGCAGAGAATATACATAAGTTTTTTGTTTGTTTGTTTTCAGGTCTTTTCTTTCCACATAGAAGTGCAGAGTGTATAAATAAAAAACTGTTCATCTGTATACAGTCTGCCTACCACTCCAGTGTCTTCAGGACACAAAAGCTCAGCCATAGTGAACCTCTCCTTAGAAGCTTAGTTGTCCCTTTTCCTGCAGAAGCTGATGGAAGCTGCTCCCAGTGACTCACTCACCTCACTAAGTTACACAGGAGAAACGTATCCATCATCACTCACAAGATACTTTCCCAACCGTTGGGATTTATCTCCGATCAAGACCAATGGCAGAAGCAGACCTTAAGGACACAACTGTCTTTTTAAGAAGGCAAGATTTCATTTGCCCACTTAGATTCTATTCCTGCTTTGGACTAAACCCTGAACACGTCAGAGGAATGTGGAGCTCTGTTTACAGTGATGTTCAAATGTAACGGAAAAAAAATAATCTTTCTTGTTCAAATATAAACAATTTGTGCTTAACATAAAGCAATAAGTACATGCTCAAGAGTTCCAAATAGGTAATGACTAAATCATAGTGACCACTAGGAACTTGCTATTAAACACTACAATTTTTGTAATTAAAACTGAGTAGAAGCAATTAGTTGATATAATTGTTTCTTTTTCCTTTTTTAAGAGAGAACTCCTCAGAAGTAGAAGCAAACAGAGTTGCTCACTACCAAGTAAACAAGCACGCCTGTGTTAACATATGACAGCTACAATGAAATAACAACTGTAAAATGCAAGGATTATGTCTATAGTGAGACTTTTTTAGTCCACTAAAACAGACAAGTCCTTTGTAATATTTGGTTGTCTTACTAATATTTACATTCTGTACAGTATTTCATCATAGAATACCTAACTGTATTTAATTTCTTCCAGTGCTGGACACTTCTCTGTAAGATTATTTTTCATAACAATCTGTTTCTTAAATACAATTTATTTCCCCAGCAACTACTGGATAATTGCCAACAGAGGTGTTAACAGATGAGCAGCCATGCAAGCAGCTTTTCCTGCGGGACTTGCACTTGCCTTACCACTCCAGATCAGAGTAACAGTACTTCACATTTGCCAGAGAACTTCTCATCTGCGTTCCATAACCTCTTTTAATCTGTAACACGTAGGTTATTTTAAATAGTTTAAAAAGAGCTCACCTTCACTAGACCAGATCTCTGTACTCAAATAGATTACGGAGAACAAACATAAAAAGCTCTGCTGTCAACTGTCAGCGCATGATAACAGTGCATGTGGGAACAGCTGCTTCACCCAGTGCTGGTAAAGACGACCTGTGCACAGTTTGAGGCTTTGTGAAAGTAAGACTGACTTCTGCAAAGAGGTGTTTTGGAAGACACTCGAAGAGTTAATGCAATTAGGCCTAAATGCACCTTGAGGTGACAGAATATGCCACGCCAGTTTACTTTTTTAAAAAGCTACTTTTCTGAACAGAAGCTTTTAAAACAGTTGATTTCTTTGTATATTATAAGAATATACTTTGTATTTACATTTTTCAAAAACTGCAGTCCATCACTGTGGATCCAAGAAAGCCCATATCCCTCCAACTTATCCTGAAAGCTGCTTCCAATGAACCTGGTGAGACCACATCTCCTGGCACTGAGGCTTGTGAGCAGAGCCAGCCCAATGTCACACTTCTTCTGTGCCCTCAGGTCCTCTCAGACACTCACTGGAGTTCTCCAGTACACACAATAGGATAATTTTGGAGAACACAAATAGATCCAGGTCTTATAAACCCTCACTGACGCATGAAAAAAAAAATAAAACAAACAACAACAACAACCAGGAAAAATACTTCTTATATGAGTCCTTTAAATTCTAGATTTAGATTTTCAAAAAGTTTTATGTGAATATATATATATTAGAGTTTTATCTGAGCAAAATCTTCTAAAAAAATTAAATACCTTTCTGGCTGGATTATAGCTAATTTTTTTCTGCCTTCCTAAGCTCCCTACTTCTGTCCATGTTGCAATGTGACAGTATCAGAACTAACTTAATCTCAGCTCCACAGAGGGAAAGCTAAGCAGAGCTGGAAGAAAATGACATTTCTCACCATGCAAGCAGAGGGCTGGCCTGCCCATGCTTATCATCCAAATAAAATCTTGCTTGGATTAAAAAGCAGAAGGCAAAGAGAAAAACAGGCAGAGACAGGAAAATTCAGCTCCATTAGGAGGAGTATGCTGAGATGCTGGGCTTGAAGCCAAAAGCAAAGCATCCTGCAGCATGGAAGACCAGATTACCTAGAAACAGGGAGAAAAGGAACAATCTCCATAAAAGCACTGATTGGAAGACGAGCAAACACTTTCCTGAAGGAACTCTGCATTTGAGGTATAGAGTAGCATGAAGATATTTTAAAAAAAAAGCAACAACAAAACACAACACACCTCATCTGAAATATCACAGAAGCTGCTTTCAAATGTAAGGACAGGACTGTTTTCCACACATTGTACATCAACTCAGACTGTACTGAAAAAGTAATCATCACCAAAAAGGATCAGCTCTGTTGCAGCTTCATACTATCAGTAAGAAGAGTAAGCACCAGCCATGTGTCTGGAGGAAACATGTTTCATTAAAGCAGATAACACAGTAAAAATACTAAATCTACCTGTAGCTACAGGGATGCAAACAGTACAATTAGTTTTGTTTTTTTTTTTTTGCAGAAGCGGTGTGGAGGTGAGGTGGTGTGGGGCTGTCAAATATTTTCCTACCAAAGGGTTTGTTAGACCACTGATAGTTATATGCAATTTCAGATGTCAGAATTGAGTTCACTGCTCTGTTAAAAAAAGAAAGTTGGAGTTAAACTGAGCAAGTTGCATAGCTCTCCTCATCATTTCCAACAAAGGAAATGAAAGGAAAAAAAAAACGGTTTATTATTTTGTTAAAACTGTTTTTCAGAGATAATTATTCTCCTATAGAACAGAACCTATCATGTTTATATTCTTTTAGCCACTTTAAAGCATTTATTTGGTGTACCATTTTGCATGGTTCTTGTATTTTTTTCTGTTTTGATTTCATGAATAAAATTGTCACTGTGTTCCCAAAACACAAGGCAAATCACTGAGTTCGTGTATGGCTTAAGAACCACAAACAGTTAATTTTCACTGAGGAAAGTTTACATTTCACATTGGGAAGAATTTCTTCTCAAAGAGGGTGGCCAAGCATTGGGATGGGCAGCTCAAGGAAGCAACGAGGTATTTAAGAGACGTGGCACTAAGAGATACAGCTTTGTAATAGGACTGGGTAGGACAGATGAATGGCTGAGCATGGTGATCTTGAAAGTCTTTTCCAACCTAGGTATTTCTATGAACGTAAGTGAAGCTTTCAGAAATGTAATCGCCTTGCAACTTTAGTCTAGGTCCATTTCATATAAATCATGTCTTCAGCATAAATGCTCAAGGCTTTAATCTATAATACGCTTTCTGTCAGTTTTATCATAACAGTCACATACACAAGCAAATGCTGGCCTAAGGACTTTGTTTCAAAATGTACGTCAGCATGAGTTGAGGAAAAGAGGGAACTGGTATATGAGACATATTGACACGCTCAGATACACATCTGCTATTCTCATGATTAATATGCCTCCTTTAAATTTTAGGCTAAAGTAATTATGTTCTTTCAGTTTTGCTAGAAACTCTTCTCCATCATATTTGGATGTCTAATGCACTTGTTTACCAAACATCCTCCTCAGAAAATGCTTAAGGAAGAACAAAATCAATTTGCAACTAAGTAATAGGTACACAGCAAAAGGTAGCAAAATGGAATAGGCTTGAAAAGAAAATAATTTGGAGATTACAAAAGCAATTAAGAATCATTCTAAACTAATAATCCAAAAATGCAAATCAACTTAAGAACTTCATGGCTCCTCAGACCAAAGGAGTAATGGTAGAAATCAAGAAAAAAAAAGAAGCTAAAGATATTTTTTCTCACTGCAACCACCAATAGCCAATTGCAAATTCTGTACAAAATCATTTTTACAATGAAGTTCAATAGAAAGCTAAATTTTTCAAGTTACTCAAGAAATAAATTATACAGAATGAATTATTTGTATTCTAAATTTCAGAATTAAACAACAGACATGAGAATGGTATTGGTACAACCTGCGCCGAGGTTCTGAGTTTTCCCAAATGTTAAAAGGAGAACAAAAAGCACAGGTTAGATTTCAAGCTCCTTTATTCCACCCAACTCAGACTTGCTGTGAACACAATGGATAAGTCTGTTCTCTGCCTGCCCCCCTGAGCACTGAGATGCTTCTGACTGATGAAGGTCACTCTGTCTGAAAGCAGAGTGCAACAAATGCCCTAGAAAGTACAGATCTTCTATTTGCCCACAGCAACCACACAGACACACACACAAAGTATTTCCAGGGGTTGTTAACCAGTCCTTATACCAGTATTTGGGCACCTATTTTAACGTGATCAGGTCTCAAAGCCACACAATGTGAAAATACCAGTATGTGCATAATGTACTATAGCACAGAGATGGAATCTCAAAGAAGGAACTGAACTTGAAAGTTCAGATTACCCAGTTTCTACATCGCTGCTTTAACTGTTTAATGTATCTTCCTTTCTATGCACCACTGATTTCAGTCGGAAGATGATTGTACAAAAACAATTCCTAGAATCATGAAATTCACAATTCCTTAAACCTCCTACAAGCCGTATTTACATAAGCCTATTTCAAGTGATTTCTAAGTAACCAAACTTTACATTGGCAAACAGTTTCCAAATGTCTAAAACACTAAAAAAAATAAAATTATGTTCAGAGACCTTAGAAGGAGTTTTCCAACTGTGAAGCCTAATATTGTTGATTAGAATGGTATCTGGAGCAAAGTTAAGTAATACTTCTGGGGTTAAACACTGCAGTTACTAAGCAGAGAGATCAGGAAGAAAGCCAAGTTGGTTGATTTCCCCAAATGCATCACTCTGGCCATCTGTGAGAGAGGTAATGTTCTCTTAAGAGAAGAAACAATTATCGAAAAATGGGTTGTGGGATTGTCTTGATATGTATTTTGCTGTTGTTCAATTAACTCTTCATTTATAGTCTTCCCAAAGCACCAAAAACCAGATGAACCTAAACGCCGTTGGCTCTGCTAACGTGTGAAGCTGTTTTTCATGTGCATACCCAAAAGTGCAATGGTTGAACCTTTGCTAAATAGCCACTGTTGAACACTGAAAAGTAGAACGAGTTGCAACAAGCATCAACTTTATATACAGAACACCTGCTAGATGTTTGTTGTCTGTTTTTTTTTTTCCCAAGGAGAGAAAAAGCACGCACCTGTCTGCCTTCATTCTACATGTTCCTGTGCATAACCATGTGTTACGCACAAAGTTCCTATTTGTCAATAGTCACCATTACCATTGCTGTATTTAGACAGATGTCACTTATCACTTCTATGCTCACAAATCAGTGAAGTGGAATGGCAGTCTTACTTCTTCCTGACTGCTCTCATCTCCTGGAGCCTCCACTAGGACAAATGGCATTCCTAAAGCAGTTCTAGTTTGCAGGCTTACTGAATAGATTGCTAGGCTTGCTATAGAGTGGAAGGCAGTAGAAATACGCTAGAGAACTCTTTCTCTGAAAAGTCATTCAAAACAAACAAACAAACCTGGAAAAACAATGTTGAGCAAATAAGATATATATATTTGTTTCCCCTCAGATTTGAGTTTCCATGCTTCCCATGATTTCAACACAGCATTTTCAGGGGCAGACCAGAAATAATTTCCTAATATATATGTATTTAAAAAGCCCAAAATGTTGCCAGTTAAAATACTGTCATAACTCCACAAGCTTACCTGTTTCCACTCGCATACTTTGTCTTTTTGCACCAGATATAATGTTCTGATTAGCTCAGCTTTCTACATACACTAAGGCACAGATGCTCTAAAATAACCTTGGAAAAAATACAAAACAAAACCTACTTATTCACATATATTGTTGCTATGATGCTGAATGCTGCAAAGACAGCAAGAACTATGGAATTAGCCACGTGAATCTAAGCCCTATTTCTAATGTAGCTGCAGAGTATCTGGCCTGAGGCTCAAATATTATCATCTACTGAGACACAGACATTAAAAGTAATTGCCAGGAACAGTGTTCTTCATCAGTAACTTAGAGTTGGACACTCCTTGCTACTTTTTCTTGAGTCGTTTCAGAAGGAAAAATGCTTTTTCAAATGTCTTAGCTTCTCATACTTTTATAGAGGGCTTTGTCTGTTTTTGTGTGCATTCATTGGTAAACTACACTCTTTAACAATTTCACTTAGATTACTTGTGAACACTTTCCTTTTTTTCCCCCTCTTATCTTCATCTCTGTATTATACTATACAAGATCAGTAATTGACCACATTCATTACTTAGATGAAAAATATCATCAAGAGGGCAGTCCGTAACTACAGTCAAATGCCAGGCACTGAAGTTTTGATATCCATCAGCTTTGCATTCTATCAGATGAATCCTGAGCCATGAATTTGTAACATATACATCACTGAGCAAGAAAAGATATGTCAGCTATGCCATAAGCACCACTCACTCCATGTATTGATATAAGTCTGTTATAATGACTGCTTGAAATTTAAATTAACTTGCATGGTGTCTTCAGGAATATTCAAAAAGCTCTAGTTAAATATATTATGAATGAATACTTGAATGAAATGGGAAGTTATGTAATTCCTGTTATCCACTGCCACCTTTTCAATTTATTAGTAAGTGTATACGTGCATCCCTAAATGTGCAAGAATCTGAGAAAATCTTTGGGGACATTTGAAAACAGTAGAACATTCGGGACTAAAGAATAATTGGGATCAATTAGGGTAGGTCAATTAATTCATTTCAAACAAAAAATAATAATAAAAAAGTCCACACAAAGCTTGAAACAGAGTCACGTGGTGTCCTGGATTTGAAGTTCACATCAAGCTAAATTGGAAGATGTTTAAAGAAATCAGGGAGAAAAAAAAAAAAAAGAAAGAAAAGAAAAGGAAAGAATTTTGCTTTTATTTTTATTTTTTTTTTTAATTTTTAAAGGGAAGGGGAGAGGGGGACATACTTGAACCATATCGAGGTGCTTGCCTGACCCAAAGCTGAGCAAACACCAAGGATAGTGACAGAGAAGAGTGTGGATAAAAGGATAAAACATTAAAAGACTGACTCCAAACAACCATGAAGTGGAAGCATTCTTGCTTTCCTGTCATACAGTAACTATTATTGTAGAAAGCACCTCTAGATATGGAGTCAGGAAAGCGCAGTAGGGCAGCAGCTTTACAACCATTCACACCCACACACAACAGCAAGCACAGCGGCTGTGGCAGCACCCAGGACAGGGCAGACTGCAAGGAGAGAAGATGTGCAAAATCCAAAATGAAATCAAACAAGTGCAACTTCCAAGGAAAAACACAATATTGAGAATCACAGAAAGAAATTGGTTTTTCCTGCTGCTTTCTCTGCTTTGTAGTTGTGTTATCTGCAGATACAAACATCAATTCTTCATACTTTCAATTTGCCATGACAAGAAATTAGAGAAAGCCATCAGAGAATGCATCTTCTCTGTAACTTAAAATACTGTCCACAAGCATCCTTCCAAGATACGGATGCTATGTTATTTTCAGTATGCTATCCTTGACTTTGCCTAGTCTATTTCTTTCCTTTTCAACTGGAGTGCATTTTCTTTCATACGTTGTACATAGGAAGACGCCATACTGGATTGTTTAACACTATGCTTTAATGAGAATTCATTTATAAATTATACCGTGAATTGCTTGATCTCACACCTTCAACCCATTTCTTTATTTGTATATATTTACACAGCAATTTTCAGCTATTATCAACATTCTTACTAAGAACTTACTCTAAGAACTTACTCTAAAAGTCTCTTAGTCGATATTAATAAGAATACCTTTTTATAACGTTTTCTTGTATTTGTTGTGCAAATCCATTAGCAGCATGTTTCCCACTGCAATAGCATGAAGCTGGCGTTTTAAACCAGAGTGGGGTTCAATTTTCAGTGATTGTGACCCATTAAAGCTTTACCACACATGATTTCAGATTGGAGAAATGGTATGACTTGAAGCACGCGCATCTTAGGAGTGTTTCCCACCACTCCAGTTCAGGGCCGTCCTCTTCTGCTTTAATTAATACTTTCAACTATTTAATTTCTTGGTGGATAGTAAGATGGTTCTCTGTAGATTTATGCTATTTTATAGGTAACTGAATAAATCAAAGCAACCTCTAAAAATTCAGAAAATCGATTTGAATCACTACAGTCATAAAAAAATTAGCTTTAAAGTCAGCATCACAGAGATGGAGAGTTTATTTAGAAAGCAAGCAAAATTTATCTTACAAAACTTCTTTCAAAACTCAATATATTATGCTATCAACTCGTGCACAAGGTATGCAGAAAGTCCTAGCATTTTCTAACCTATGTTTCTGTTTCTTAATACCCAACATTTCAGTTTTATTTTAGAAGTACTAACCCATTTTCACCACTGTCTGCATGAAAGAATCACTATTTATGCCACAACTCATCAGTTACAAGCTGCATGGATATTCTTGAAGTATCTGCTACACTACACCCAATACTTGGAACTGTCTCATCTTCCCTAGTTATTACCCTCCCACAACGCTATGGGAGGGAAAAATCCCATAGTTTCTAAAACTAACAGGAGAAGCCCAGAATTAGAGGAGGCTTACCAGAAAAAAAAAAAAAAAAAGTGGAAGAAGGAGACAAGGTGCCAAAACTATACATATCATATGGGCATAAAAGACTGCACAACAGCCTTCACCATAACCAACTTCTCAAATGAAAACTTACCATGGCAATTTACCATTTTTGTAATTAAACTCCTAGACAGGTCTGCTCCTAGTAAAACAGAAAACGATACGATTGCACGTTCCAATTTTGATATGCTATGTGTACATCAATCTTACAGAAACCACACTGAGCAGTGCAGAGGGCAACTCCTTTCTTGTGAAACACCACAAATGAAGAGAAAGAGGAAAGGATGTACCAATACAGATAAATATTTCTGTAGTTCTTCATTAACACTTGGCTTTCTACAGGAGTCTGCATTAGTACTACTCCTAATACACCTATCAAATATTGCCACATTTTGGCTACAAGCCAAGCTTTGAGGAAAACTTGCAATGAATCCATTCCACCACATAACTCCTTCCATGCAGAAGAGTTAGTGATGATAAGATGTAGATTGTGTGGATTCTTAGTTTTCTTTGCTTCGCATTTTCTTTTCCTGCTATCTGCAGTGAGAAAGAGACATTGAAAGCTCACTGTATCAATAAAGTATACATTAACTTCAACTTTCTAGCATAGAAAAAAAATACCTGATGAAGATATGAAGAACATCGCTTGCAATCCCTAATAAGGATCTAACCAAATGATTTACTGATTGAACCAAGTAACAGGAAATTTATAAGTGCTAAGTAATTAACACTACTGCAATATTTTTCAGCTCTTCCTAGTGTTCAAAGTGTGTTCTCTAAGACAAACACAGAACATCCGAGCCACCTTCCCCTGCTGTGTCAAAAAGCAGCCGACTGCCGCTTGTTCCGGCACAATGCCAGCTGATGCTCCCAAGGCCTGAAACTAACGTCTGCCCCAGTACTGCAGGAGGATGCAGGGCACATTATCTCCAGCACAACCAAGAGCAAAGCGTACTAATGAATTAAGTATCATATGATGAACCAAAAATAATTTTAAAGAGCTTATTTTAGTACTTTCAGCATTTTTTCAAATAATATTTCAATTGAAATGAAGATGCAGAGCTTTAGGCATCATGCCTTTGAAACATTTTCTGTTTGAGGTTTTCAGTTCTACCCACTATCAGAATTTGCAATTAAGTTGTAAAAACAGCGTTAAAAACAGGTGAGAATTATCCACATCCACATCATATTTGGGCAGTCGGGCACAGACTAAATCACAAGCAACCAGAAGAAAAATTTAAGGAGAAAGAGCTACTTAATCATCTGATAACTATTTTACTGCCTCTGTCCTATCGACAGAATGCATGGTTTCTGATAGGTCTGTAAAGCAGTATGCACTCTGAAGAGTTCCATTATGAAAGATTAATATCTGTCAACTGAATTATTATGTTATACATACTAATAGTACAAAAAATACACATCTAATAAACCTTGTTTAAAAGTGAATGCAAAACAATCACTAAAATTTTAAGACTAGATATAAAGATGGAGAATGAAAAGGCCTTAAGAATCTTGCTTTTCAGAGCCAGAAACCTCAGGGAAACAAGTTCACCATCTCAGGACAACAGATGAGAATGTGTGGGTTTCAGGTGCATTTTTTTTGTTTGTTTCAATTGTCGCTTTAATGCAAACACTCCACAAATCAACCAGTGTATTGAATTATCTGTGTGATAATATATTCAAACATTTGACATTTACATTAATTGCAGATAATGAAGAAAATATTTTTGTTGTTCGTTGGGTGAGACTAAATGGGCTGGAAATTCAAATGAATAAAACATCATTACAGCATACACTGTACACCTGTTCACAGCTCTACTGACAGCTTGATATTTTTATTAGGTGCACGCACGACAAAGAACAAATGACCACTTTCACACTCACAAGACAAACGTAAGCAACCAGAGCTCAGTAGGCAGGGTCACTTAAACAACAAAGCTATGACCAGTGCTTCACGAGCACCAAAATGCCTCCACTTAGTCCTGACTTCTAATTTTATAAATTATTTACAGTTTAGTAGGTGCAAAACTGGTGGAAAATGCCTTTGCTGGCTGCTTGATTGACAGTATAATTATACTGTGTTTTTGTTTTTAGCACTGTTATGCAGAATCATAATGCCATAAAAACAAAATATGAATGTTACGAGCTTTTAACTTTGACAAGGTCATTCAGAAGCCTACCAAAGAGGTGTCATGAAAAGCCAAAGTCATCATTAGCTGTGTCCTGTAAATACAGCTGTACCTCCAGCTGTACTTCAGTACAACTAAATGCTCACTTCCATTTCAATTTTAAACTTCTCTACAAAGGAAATCATAAAAATAATCCAGATATTTTCCCATTATAATTTTAGAGAAATGCCTAGAACCACTAATCACAAGTTTCATTCTCCTCTGTGCAAGGCTCAGTATTTAGTTAATGCTTTGCAGAAATTCGTACAGACTTTCAGATATAATACAGTACAACTAAATAGAAATGAGACGGCCCTATGGAATTTACTTTTTAAATATATATTTGATCTATGGTTCAAAAAGACTCATTATTATGGGCTTCTTGGAGGGATATGAGGACTCAGATCTTCCAAAAAATAAGAGGATACAGAGTATTGTAATTTCTTTGATTTTTTTCCAAGTGTAAGAAAATGTAATTTTGAAGTACAAAAGAATTGCTGCCTATGGAATTGAGAGATTGTGTTTAAATTACATAGAAAGTTCATGTTTGTCTAGATAAGATATGCAGGACCTCCCATGAAGAAATAATATTCCAATTTGCAAGGAAAATCCCTCATTCTGTAAAGTGTGAGTATTGAGCTGGCCAGATTTCCCCTGTCTGCCTTGATCTTCATCTGATAGAAGAAATCTCACACCAAGCGCTATTGAAAAGGTGCTGATTTCATAGTTAAAGCATTGGGTTATCTTTGGATTTAACCCACATGGGGATTTTCAATCAAAGACAAAGCCATCAGGCAGCTCCTTCAAACTCAAAGCAACTGACAGTGCTAAAACTAACAAAAATAAAGGAATAAAATAGACCCCCAAAAGATCCCATGGAAGAAAAAGAAAAAAACATAAACCCAAAACTTACCAGTAATACTTTGCTATTGTTCCATCTTTCTAAAAGTTACTACTTATAACTAAGGGGCTCCACTTATCATCACCCAGCACTAGAAGAGTGCGAGTTTCACTTTGTCTCATAACATCTTAAATGTCATCACACAATATCAGACTCTTCTGTTTACAAGGCAGGAAAAAAAACACTCAGATTGGAGGAAGCCAGCTCAGCTGACAAAGCTCACAAACAACGAAGCACATCTCTTTTCCATGCCAGTTTTAGGAAGCAGCCAGACTGCTATAGAACTATGCAGTGAGCATTTCTGTGATACACAAGTAAGTACAAGCTTGAATTCTGCAAATGCTGAGGTCTGAAATAAATAGTTAATGCCACATATATTCTGTTGCACACATGATATTTAGAATGGCTAATCGACACAGAATTTTATTAGCAGAGTCTATAACTAATGACATACATCAACTCCAAAAGGAACATTACTTAGGGGAAAAAGAAAAGATGCTAAAAGAAACATTAAACACCAATCGATGTGACATCTTCAGCAGATGGTGATCAGCCTCTTCACTAAAATTTAGCCTTATACCCAGCATTTTGATACTATTGAAGGTGTGATAGTGTTAGGCCGCACGTGCTTATGGTTATATTGTCACATAATAACAGCACAGAGATTAGAAAATCTGTTTTACCATTCTCAACTATACTCACCCTCACAGCAGGGGAGGATAGAACACTGAATGTGGGGAGGCACCCTGGATGGCAGACTTAGTTGCATTACTCACTCTTCTCCCTCTAGTTTGATGATCAGAATACAACCGCCACGGACTTCACCTGCGGTGGTCAGGGCTGCAGATTGTTTTTAGGTTCCTGTGTCATTCTAATGCAAAGGATTATCTGTATGAAAACTCTAACTTGCTTTTGCTTACAGGCATCAGAGCTTGCACCCAGTTCTTGTGCTGTTCCAAAGCTTGTCTTTTGTGCTTGCTGGTCTCATGCTGATGTTTTCACACTGTTTTTCTTATGGACTTGCACTTGCAAATCCCAGTATTGCTGGGCATGTAATTCTATCCTGTTTTATTGCTCTTATAGGAAGAAGCAACCATGCTGAGAGAATAACACCTTCTCACCTTTCCTTACACCTAACTTTATATGTTTAGTTAGTACTAGAGAATACTCACTTGATGAATAACTGTATTCCACTAGGTGAGTACTATCCAATAATATATATATATGCACGGAATCTTGAAGAGCAGTCAGCATACTACACGCCTGATTAAGCAACACTAATAGCACCGTAATAGGTACAAAACAAAGTTGGGCAGGTCTTGGTTACAATTATATAGTAATAAAAAACAAGCGCAGTGCGAATAACCACCAACCACACTGCTGCATCACCATCACACCTGGACAAGGTCCTCATCCAGAAGTGCTCCTCTTCCTCTTCTCAGCTAGTCACAGGGAGTTTTTCCCTCTTCCTCTCTTGCCCTCAAATCACATTTTTCTTGCTTCCAAAATTAAGTTCCATTGTTGACGAATGCCAACAGGACAGAACCCTCTAATACAGTCTTTCAAGGCCACACAGCAACATAATGACAAGATAAATCAATCTGTTTAAATTTCCTGAAAGTGTTCTTTCTAAAGACACAAACACACAATTTTATACTGTAACACAGCATTCTCTTCGCTTTCCACTCATAAAGGCCTATTTTGAGACTTCAGCTCATTTTTAAATTCTTTTCTTACTTTTCAATTTTCAGTTATATTTACTTATTTTTATCTTAAGAAAATGTGAAGGCTGGAAACAAGATAAGACAGCAATAGTTTCAGTGTTATTCTAATGATTTTTTCATACCTTACGTACTATCACTGACATTTCTGTTTGCGCAACACTCAGGGTTCAGAATCATTCTTACATCTGTTATTATGATACGTTCAAATTCCTCATGTATCCACATTTGAGCATCTGTGGTTTAGGGATCCACAAACAGCAACAACAAATACTGGAATTCACCATTCTAGTATTTCCTTTGCTATCTTTTGTTCTCCCCATTTATTTTCATTCAACCAATTCTATTATACATTCCCTTATTCAGCAAACACAACCAGCATTCTTTTTATTCCTATAAACCTATAAACCTCGGTTAAATAAGTCACACTACAGTGTTTTGTCCATGTCCTTACTCACCCCTGTTGCCATCCACTTATGTCAAATGCAACCGTGATTAGCAACTAAAAGACTCAGGTAATTGGTAAAGATATTGAATAACAAGTTGTAACAAATCTTGCAGAAATTAACATCCCCTGAGGTTTGAATGGTTCTGAACTGTACACCAGTAGTGTATGTGTAATACACTTGCAGCCAGTAAATCTTTTACAGACCAGATCTAACTTATTTTTTAAGAAGTGAATAGATTCCAGTGTTATTCCTATGAAAACAGAAATCCAGTAACAGTCAAGATGTTACAAAAGCACAGACAAGGACAAGATCTCTGTATATAATACAGGCTACAGCTATCTGGCGACCAATGATTTTCTTTGCTTATTTAATATTCAAGCTTCTACTCATGCTGACAGTAACAGGAGAGAACACCAGCAAAGTTGATGCATTATTGTCATTTTTTGCATGAATCTGGATCTATGCCTGCAACCACAACTACTGAGTAAACTGAATAAAACGAAATACTCTGCTTGGAAACTTATGTTCTAATGTGTGAACAGAAGACTAGGAAACTTAGAGACATAACACCAAACTGATTGGAACAACTAGAGCGACTACGTATTTGTCCACGAATGCCCTCATCCAGCTTTTTCTTTTTTAGGAAAAATTCTCATTTCATATCTCAGCTGACACCTTCCAAGTTACACTGAAGCTTAGTATCTGTTCTGCAGCTGTTCAGTCTCCCTCTTATTTTATTATTATTATTATTTTAAATCCTTCCTTTCTTTTATTCCTTTATAATCCTATTTACTCACACAAACTGAAAATTAAACATCACTCATAAACACCCTTCAACAGTACAGCATGTCCTAAGTGCCATTACAAAGAGAAACAAATAGATTCTATCTTTAAGATAACTTATTCCCCATTATCTCCAAACAGTTTTAAAAAAAATATCCTTCCAATCCACTCCTTCTCACAAACTTATACCCTATTCTGTCTTTCAGAAACACTGCAGGTAAAGTACATGAAGGAATGCAGATACAAAGTGGTATCGGTAGGACTCAGCTATCAATTTGGGCTTCCCTGTTGTCTTGTTATAGACAAAGAACTGTCTGTAATAGGCTTGAATGAATAATGGCTCAACAGTGTCTCTCTTTAACCATTTATTATAACGTAAGCCATTTTAAAAAACGACCTCTTCTATTAGCAGGTACCCTGAAAAGCATTATTTCAACTCTGCTGTGACAGGAGATCCCAGATTTCAGCCTTATATTGTAGTTCTTTAAAGGTAGATATGACAGTTCACAAGGAGGCTTCCAACAACTGCTTGGATTCACCAGCTTGACAGTTCTGCCGAAAAGCCAATTCCAGCAGTTAGCACAAAAGAAATATTGGACACAGCAGACGTACTATGCAGATGCTTGAAATATTTTCAGGTAGAAACACATTTTTTTAAAATAATTATGTTAGATTAAGAAAGAATAACATCTAATATAGACAGAAATATTCTGATGTTAACAGATAATAATGAAGATAGATATGTATAACTAATGCTCCAAAACATACAGCAGACATACTTTAATAACTGTGATAATACCCATAAAGAAGAAAAATACATGTAATGTTTACTTCTGTTCTTATATTTTATTTATTTGCTTATTAAAAAAGACTAGATAAAAAGTAACTGTTAAACACTTCATCTTTAATTCCCAGGAGCACATGAAGCTCGGGCAGTTCCTGCTGCTTTGGAAAGGATAGATTTTCCTTCATTAGGATACACCCTAAGAAGATTAACATAGTATGACAACTGAGGGACAAGACTCCTCCCAGCACATTGCAATCTTTACAAGTCTCTTAAGCAAATGTTAGAAAGGCAAAACTAGAATGATACTGATCTTGAGCTTTGCCTCAAAAGCAAGCAGCAGACACTTGATTAGCATTCTTGGCATGGTTTTTATGGTGCTAGAAGGACATCCATGAAGTAGATTTGGTTAAGTATGAAGAAAACTTTTGTTCACAGTGTTTGCAGACACATTACCGAAGAGGATGAGGTCTACAGGAGTTAGAAAATAAAGATTCTTAAGATTCTGTTTGTGGTATACAGACCACAAACCAGGTCTTTATGCCACCTATGAAATAAGAAGTTGTGGTGTAAGGGGAGTCTCAGATTACCTTCACATAAACCTGTCAGCTATGCATCAGTTCCTACTGGTATGAATGACAACTCAAATGCTATTACTTGCCAAAACCAGGCAAGCATAAAGTCACAGTTTATTTCTCGGTAATATCAATCTTGGTAACATAAATAAGTGCAATTACAATGGTGAACTGATAATTTCATAAATCAATATATCCTCATCTAACTCTTAGTTTGTCCCCCTACTAACATTGATGGGGTATCAGATAGCACAATGACTATTTTTCTTCAGCAATTACACCACACCACACAAGCTGCTCTGCCAATGCACACACGTTGAAACTCACACAAAATACTCTGAAGCTGAAAGGACATTTATCAAATGGCTTCAGTCTATGCAACAGAATTCTAAAAACAAACAAGACAAACGCTGCATTAAGATACAGACATATTATTCATTGGTAGAGAAATAATCCCTTATCTACTACTGCTGTTGTGACTGTCGGACTCCTAATCTGTTGGGTTTTTTTATATCACTTAGACTTAAAATAATAAATTTGGATTAAATTTCAGAAGCATATTTCACTCTGGCTGCCTTTATGCAGGCCACAATACGTTGATACCTGTTCTTTGCAGAATGGAGGAGGGAAGCATAAAAAAAGTTTTTTTTATTTTCTCACATTTTTTCACACAGCAATCTGAACTTCATGTGCAAGACATATGTGAATTTAAGGGTGCAGACAAAACAACTAGTTTTTACATTTTGCATATTTTATACAAAATAAGAAAACCCTACCAATACAGCATGCCTGAACGCAGTGTCTTGAATCTTGTCTAAACTGAGAAGCAGGCCTCATTTTCCCTTCAGTTTAAGTTGCTTTCACCTCAGAGAAAAGGAAACATGTATCACAATAGAACTGAAGGTCAGGAGGTTATTCAGCTTGCTGTGGAAAGTACTGTTGATCTAAATTCAAACTGTCTGATCAGTGCTACTCACAACAGGAGCAAGTGGAAGGGAGGTTGCACAAAGCTAGCATCAGGTTACATCTAGCACTGCACTGTCTCTGAAATAATTTTCCTACTACACATTTACAATGTTAATAAATTGAACAGAAACAGAAAAAAAATAGAGAAAAAGGATGTTTAGGTTGCATCTTCATGAGAAAACCACTTCATTTCAAATAATTATGTAATAATTATCTCATTGAAAATGACTTCCTAAGGCATTCAGATCTTCTAAGATAATTCAACACCTTAGTCCAGTCAGTTTAATCTAGAAAGAAACATTAGCATGAGGAGTGACTTTGTTCTGCTCTTTGTCCAAAGTTTTCAGCTTATTTGTGGAGAAGTGCTCCTGCAATCCCATGGTAAGCTAAGGAATATATTTGGCTGAAAATATCAGCAGTTGAAAAGAGTTACACTTCAGCCTGGTTAGTTGACAGGTGAGGGCTGTCCTGTGGCTACACATGAATTTCAGTAGCATGAACACAGGATGGGAACAACATCCAGTGACACATGGGACTGCAATGGTTTTTGCTGAAGTGATCAGGAAATTATGCACAAAGTGCACAGTCTCATATCCTCCGTCAAGCCAGAACATAGGTTAGAGACTAAGCACCTTTTCGTTAGCCTGGGGTGAATATGTCCAGGGAAGGACAACAAAATTACCCTTCGAGTTTCCATCACACTCACCAAGTACAAACCTCCTCATCTGCCCCTCACAAGCTTGAGTGCATTACAAGCAATCCTTACTACTACTTTACTATTCATTTGAAAGTGAAAGACCCTGGTGGCAGCCTGTCTTCTGGGACACTAAAATATTCTGGTATGGGTGAAATTCAACAGCTCAAGCAAGTCACACTTCACCCAATGGTAACTGACTAAGAAAGCAAGTGGCTTTTTAAACATCCATGCCATCTGATGTTCTCCTAAAGTTTTATATCTGAGGTAAAACATGATAATTTACATATGCAGTATCAGAAAGATTCAGAAATCAGTGTTTTCAGCATCTTACAGACCAATAGCAGAACACTTTTGAATGAACCATAGTCTAAGATGATGAAAAAGGGAAAAGGTCAATAAACAGAATTAAAATCCCCTAATTTGATGCATTTGCTGACAACAAACACAGATTGGGCAAACTACCAGGCAATTCTAACAGAACTAGCAAGGTTAATGGAGCTGCTGCTATAACATATTGTAGATCTAGTAGTGTCAGTGGCGATAGCGGTACTGCTGTAAACACAGTTTGTTTTCCATCTGGTGCGTGGTATATGCCCTTGATAAAAGGGTGCTCCATTATGTAGTTTTAATCTTAAGTTTATTTACTCCTAAAGATGTATAATTATTTTAATAGCTATGTAGAGTGACAGAACTTCTGCTTCTAGAACATCCTGATAAAATATTTCCCTAGAGAAGTCAACGCAAATGTTGCTTACATTTTGGATGGGAAATAATATTTTACATTTATCTCTCTCTCCTGCATGCTTTACAAATTAATAATAAAACTGTGAAGCTATAAGTAAAATTATAAATGATCTAAGTTACTAGGTAGATTGAATAAACAGACTTCCCTTCATTGCAATAGACTTTGTACAAGGCTTTGGGAAAGCACTGATAAAAAAAATCAAGTAACTTTCAGGAGCATTTTGTGCTGTCACGTAAGAGCAGCAGTTTCTCATCTAATTTCATCCTGCACACTTAACGACACACACTGCTGAGCATGTGGTTTTAATTCTCTTAATCGGTGTTTTTAACTAATATTCTGTTGAAGCCTTGATTTGAAATATAATCACTCTTCTCATGGAAATATTTACAAGAGAAAATGTGGAACCTTGAAGATTCATGTTTGAATTGTGCATGGTATCTATGGTTACAATGTATTATGGATGGTAAAGAACAGTAATAGACCACATGAAGCAGAAAGAACTGCAACCAGAAAGAATGTAAGACAGCCTAAAGGAGATGATATATAGCCTAGAAAAATGTGTATATTCGGAGAATGCTGGTTAAAAGAAATAAAGGACACAAAGTAAAAAACTGCATGCAGATATCCATAAGCTAGCATTCTCTGGAGACAGGGACTTTTCATAGATCTACTGTAAGTTTTTATATGTGAAGTCTATATAATTCCATAGGATACTTGGTTGCAGGACTTGTACAACATATTTTGTTTCAACTATAAACAGTTACAGTGAAGAGATGTGCTGATTAAAGCCAAAAACTTTGTTAGTCTAGGGCCTGGAATGGGCAAAGAGGAGACAGCCACAGATACACTGCTGCTAATGCTGCACCAGTTCTGCTCTAATCTCAAACACCTCTACAAAGATAGCTTCGATCTGACTCCCTCTGTTGATTTCCTCTAATTTGAAATGCAAGTTAAAAATGTGTTAGCTATGTTATTCAATACCACCAGAGAAATGCTACAGAGAAAAGGAACTTTAAAGAGATCATGAGATAAGAGTTATGAAACGGGAACAGGCGTGAGAAATAGGATAAAGGAAGAGTTTCTTCAATTACTGCTCCCACTTTTCTGGAGAGAAGGTGATCCTTAGCAAGCACAAGATATTTAGTAGGATCTTTCTCTGATTAAACTAGGGTGTAAAAGGCAAAGGTACTGACAGACAGTCTTGTATTTTATGGTTTCCTGTGAATCTGAAAAAAATATTTCTTAAACTTGCAAACACACACACACACAAAAACCTTCTCACTGACAGTAATTAAACTATATAGATACTAACACATTTGCTGGTGATGTAGGATCCAGGTCTAAGTTTTATAATTTATATCACCAAATTTTTTCAATCCATTCTCAGTGACAGACAAATGAACATAAAAAAGGTAGAAGTACATTAACAGCACAAAGATTACTTCCATCCAAAGTGAACTATGTGATGTGATTTACATTTTGCACGTTACAACATTACGCACATTGTGTTTGAACACTATGCCACAGAATAACATTGGACTAGTGAGGTGCCATTCTGAAATAAACACAACACAAATCCAATCACCTCTTACCAGGGTTACTGAGACATAAACAAGGTGGTTTTTGTCCCAGGTATATCTACTGTTGGATTCTGACTAAAATTTAAACTCCCTCTTATTGGAAGCTGAATCACAGAAGCTTATGTATGAGTATTTAAAGCCTAATTCCAAGTTTATTCCAGCTCATGTAGCAATTATCTATATTTTATTGGCTTCAGAGAATTATGGGGAGCAGTTTCAAAACAGACTTAAGCTGATTTAGGAATAACCAATAATGCTGTTCATCTGCTGGTTTGGGTGCATTTCCATACCTCTTCCTTGCGGCTTTCCATATCTTCCTTAGTACTGGTAATTTTAACTGTGCAATTACATAGTAACATCTATCTCAAAAGTATTCCTAAGAACTACAGTTCTTACTGTATAATAAGGGCTTCTGTATGAGAATTTAGGGACAGGAAGAGGAACAATGCTAGTGGTGTTTTGGGGGTTTTGTTTTGTTTTTCTTCCTTTTTCCTCTGATTAGGTTGCCAACTGCAGTTGCCAATATAGGCAGGTCAGAGGTGAGGGAAATCAAAGCTGCCATTCCAACTGCAGCACAAGCTCAGAATGGTCTACACTGACCTTGAACCACATCTTAAGAAATTAGCACCAAGACATTCATGTCTTCATTTCCGTGTACAATTCTGTGTAGGTTCCCTTTTAATTAGTTTACAGATACGATACATCATGCTTTAAACTGCTAGGACACTATCACAAAAATTTAAAACCACAAAAACAAAACTAAAGAACAGGAATACAAACTTCAGGGATCAGGCAGGTATGGAATAAAAAGCATAGGGAATAAAATTCCCACCTCCTTTATGTTTCAAAGACACTGTTTTCCAAAGGCAAACATGACAAAGAAAGTTCACAATGCTCTAAACTCAATGTTTTCGAATCGTGTGCTTATATTCTGGAAGTCTGATTCCTAACTAACAAAATATGAAGCCTTGCATTTTTCTTCTTCAGCTTTTTTTTTTTTAAATATTTGTTTACTTATTTATCAGCAACTGTTATGCATTTTGTACAAAGAGCAACACTAAGGTGTAGTCATCCCACCTTATAACACTAAGGGTCAACCAGACAAGTGGAGGCAACTGGAGAAAAAAATTCAAAGTGATCCTCTTTGCCTACCTGCAATAAGGGGGTTACGGCCAAATCTGTCAAAACTCTTAAACATTCTGAATATTTTGTAATAGCATTCCTTATTCCATCTGCTGTGGAAATTCAGACAGGCTACATATGCTCTACTTCTACTGAGCTCTTCTTTTGAAACGGGGATGAGCACTGCTCTTCATATCTTTTCACTGACTTTAGAGCAACTACATTTCACCCAAATAAAAGTACAACAGGTTGAGATTTGCCTGGGATCCTAAATCTCCATTGTCAAGTCTTATTAGCAGGAAACACAGTTAAGGTTTGACATCTGCAAACAATGAGCTACTGGATCCTTTGGCTGGCAAGTCTGAGTTCTGTGCCAGAACAACATTCATAATCACAGCCAATAAATTTAAAACGACAAATGTCCTTAAATTATGTTCTCTACCTTAATTAAGTTTCACCCTATGGTTTTGGGGAGAAAAAAAAAATAAAAATCAATAGCATCACATCTTTATCCACATTGATCCTATTGTACGCTGAGGTAGCTGAGACCATAATAACCAACTTAATTGCCTCTTTTCCTCAAAAGCTGTATTTCATAATGCAATTTTGTGTCTAGCACTGATTTACACACCCACACACAAAAAAACCAACAAAAATCCTCATGTCTGCATGCAAGCATTTTTTGTTTAACTGTTTAGAATATCAAATGAAGTACTAGAAATAACAAATTCTAAACAGTTTTCCATTCAGAATATACATCTCTGGATTCTAAATTAAAAAATAAAATATCTTACTACTTACCAGTTGTCTCTTCTTTTATCTTCAAGACTGGTGACTGTTCACATAGTAATTCTAAAAAAAAATTTTAAAAAAAGCACACATTGCTTTTAGTAACTCAAATTCAAAATATCTTACAAGCATTTAAGAATGGTGTAGAAAAAAAAACCAACTGCTTAACAACTGGTCTACAATTTACTGTACGTTTCCCATACCTAAAATCACTGTAACGCATTTGAACTAGGTAATTCAAGGTATTCAATATTTATAAAATATTTATTAAGCACAATTGTTGTTGTTGGGGTTTTTTTTGTTTGTCTGTTTTTTAAGTCTTTTTTACGGTTTTAAGACAGGTAAGCATCACAAACTACAACTATCCACAGTTTGGTGTCTCTAAAATTATTGGTATTGGAAAGAAGAGTTCAGAGAATTAAAAAAGCAACAACAAATCAAAACAAAGCGCAGAGGACTAGGACTGCATGTAGTCCAAACAGCCTCACTGCAGTCACGTTTCTCTAGTGCTTGCTTTCTTCACAAATGTAGACAATGCAGCTCCTGCCTATGACAGTTACAAAGAAGTTAATTTGACGATCAAGTCACAAAACTTCAGAGCACATCCTGAAGACCAAAAATAGATTAGCAAACAAACAAACAATTCACCAAGGGAAATCCTCAATATTTTTTCACATTTTGTGACAAAATGTAATGTAGGTACACACACAAATACAAGCATACACCGTCCTTCCGTGTCTTCTTTAAAGTTATAGTTTTTTGTTGTTTTTTATTATACAATTTAATTGCAGAATAACAAAGATAATTTGTGAACAAAAGCTTCAAACACAGCTTAATTTAGCTTTAATTTAGGTTGCACTGAGACCTAGCTATCATGAGGACTGAAGGGAAAGTTTTTATTTTTATTTTTTCTTTAACACTGCTTCAAACAGAGAGCTGACAGGAGCTGCTCTCAGGACCACGAGTCTGGCAAAACTACTTTTACTTCCAAAGGAAAGGTAAAATAGAAACAAAGTGCAGCATTTAAAGAGTAAAATGAACTAGTATACAATGCTCTGTAGTGTGGCAATTAAGAGATTTATTTACAGAAGCTTGTTACCAAAGTAGTGCCAACACTGTTTATTAATTAAAGGTGTTTTTTCATCCTTAGCTCCTTTGTGAAGAAAGTGAGAATTAGCCTCCTGTTTCTGGGGAATTACAGTTTTCTAATCATTTTAAAAATGAGGGTGACTAGTTCTGCCGCCTACAAGCCCTGCAAACACTCTGCCTCTCATATACACCGAGATTTCTGACAGCTCTGTCAGACTGCCTATACATCACTTAAAATATTTCCGTGCAAATTTTGAATTATTTGTACATCAACCAAAGTCTGTGCTGGTGTGCTTTTAAAGCAACTCTGCTCTTTGCTTTCAAAAGAACATGTTGTTTCATTCCCCTAAAGAAGCTCAGAACATCAAGGAAAATAACATCAAGTGATAGTGGGTTCAAACGTATTTCTAATCTTTACAACCCTTCAGTACTTACATTAAAAAAGTGAGGCATAATTTATTTCTGATGAAACAGAGTTGCTCAGCTTTCTGCTAATAGGATCCTCAGGGCAAAAGGGGTACGGAAAGCACTGATAAAGGAAGAGAACTTCATTTTACTGTTTTTCACTAGTCTGGAAACAATAAATTAATAATAGTGTTTACTCTGATTATCGTTGATTTAGGATAAATTGTTCTCATTTAGCAAATGGGGAAATGAAATTCAATGCCCAAGGGACTGAAAAAATATATCTATGCCAAAGGTTCCTATTGAAGATACACGTACAGACCCATTCTGAATTCCTGGATTAGTTCCAATCGCTGCTGATAGTAGGGAGGCTAATGTGCTACTACCATGTACTAGTTTAATGATGCAAGTTAGGCGCTCCTTTTTCCCTCCCCTATCTTTGCTTCACCTTCTGCTCTCCTCTTGTCTGTCATTAGATTTTTTTTTTTACTATTATACTTTTAATTCTCGAAGGGTCACTGACATTCAAGTTCCTCTTCTTTCTTTTGGGAACAAGAGCATCCATTTCTTTCACAGTAGTACTGCTCACCTGAAATGATTCTTCAACCAGCCAATTCTTACTCAACTAATTGCACATAAAATGTAACAGAGAACCTGAAAACGGCCTACTATCCTCTATATATCTATCTATATAAAAACAGCAACCAACAAAACCCCAAGGAAATAACAGTACTTATCAGAAGTACTGTCATGAAAACAACAGCAACACCATTACTCAATCAAGAGGAAAGCCTGGACTAAGTATACTGTTAGAAATGTTCTCATTTAAGTGCTGCATTATCATATTTCCCGTGCTTGAAAATAATGAAAGAGGATACATAACATGGTATTGAAGTTGATGGCAAACAGAAAAAGCTTCAGGCTAGCACTGCAATCCCTCGTACAGAAGAATCACCATTTATTACCACTCATTCAATTTTAATTTTATAAAGCATCTTTAAAAGGTCATTTTAAAAATGCAGCATTGTTTCCAATATTACTGACTAGTTACCCACCTTCAAAGCAAAGTCGTTAAAGATTTGCATTCACAATTATTAAAACATAGATTTGATTTAGCTTTTTTATAAAAAAAATGTTTATTATTTTTCCATTTAACTGACAGAGCCATTTCTTTTTTTCTGTTAGTAAATATCTTGATCTTAAAAATCACACTGTGTTACAGAGATGGTGTTGGTATTCACTACTTTACACTGCATTTCTCGTACTATCAGCTGTCACGTAGCTTAATGCTTCAGTCTCTATTTTCTTAAGTACTACATTTGTCATTAGAACACAGAGTACAGAAATGATGAAATGTGTCCAGAAAAGAAGTCAAGCTAAATTCCAGTTCACAAAACAAACAAACAAAAAATATCTATGTTAGCATTTAGAGTGCCCAGTAGTCTTCTTCAATTAGCTTATTAATTAGTTTATTCTTAACATAAATAAGCTCTCAGTGCAATTCATGCAGCCAGCCAAGCCAGGGAAGAGGTTCTCCCTCTACAGCACTGGTGAAGCTGCACCTCACCAGTGTTGGAATGTGTTCAGAGAAGAGCAATGAGGCTGGTGAATGGACTAAAGAAGGAGACTAGAGGAGTGGCTGCAGGAACTGGGGCTATTCAGTTTGCAGAGGAAGAGGCTGATGGGAGACCTCACTGCTCTCTGTAACTGCCTGACCAGGAGGTCTACTTTCTCATGTGACAAGTGACAGGACAAACCACAGTGGCTTTGTGTGATACCAGGGGAGGTGGTATGGTCCCCATCCCCGTGTACTGAAGAGATGTGTGGACATGGTGCTTCGGGACAATGGGCAATGGATTTGTAGTATTATGTGGATGCTCAGACTTGATCTTAAAGGTCTTTTCCAACCTAAATAATTGCACAATTCTGAGTTTAACAAATATCCAGTATATATTTTCAAGTGAAGGTGAATTAAAAGTGTTGAGAGGATCAGTTTTAACCCTTAATAAACAGAATTTCAAACTGCTAAAACTTGACTTCTTTCCTGCTAATTTACAGAAATACCTAACCTGTTCTGAGAGTCTCTTCTTATAGCAGTGAAGACTCTAATGATAGACTGAATGCTGTCAGCAGTTTTCAGAACCTCCTATTTAAAAGCAAACAAACAAAAAACCCACAGCTTTTTAAACAATTACATAATGGTACAGCAGGATAATTTTTATATGCTTCTCAATAGCTATGTTTTAACTAATAAAATTGCTGGCATTATCTCTTTTGAAGGATCTTCCTATTCATATTTGGATGCTTAACAAAAATATACAACATTCTTCTAACCCATATTCTTAACCAAAAGAGCGGAACACACAGTTATTTCTAGATGAAACACTGGCTACAATCCCAACTAATCAAAGTATGGACCAATAACTAGAAAGCTTGTCAATTCTTCAATGAGAGAAATGAAATATAGCAAAGGAAAAGCAACCTACAGTCACAGAAAAAAATATATGAAACTTATAAAGTCACAATTAGAACCTGTATTTCTTATCACAGTCACAGGCACAGACTACCCTAAGAATGTTCTTTTAAGTGCTTTGATTCCTGTTTCTTGAAAATTCAGGATGTACTTCCTATTGCAAGTGAAAAAAGTTTATTAACATGTTTCTCATGACAAACCCCATCACACTAAGTAGACTGAGGATTTTCTAGACCACGACCTTATATACTTAGGATCATAGAATGGCTTAGGTTGGAACGAACCTTAAAATAATCTGGTCATAACTTCATGCTGTGGACAAGTCAGCCCCCCTCCTTGCAACCCAGGATATTGTTGGCCTTCTGGGTTGCAAGTGCTCACTGTTGTCAGCTCATCTCCAGCTTTTCTTCTACAGAGCTCCCAAATTCTCCACTGAGCTGAAGCTAAGCCCTTATCACACTTGTTCTTACTACATTTACTTTACAGAAGAAAATGGAAATATCACCAAGACTAAAATAAAAACCAGTAACACTGTGGAAACAGACAAGACCAGCTGCAAAATAGGATACTCCAATCAGACATTTAGACAAGCAAGCTACAATGAATCATCACATTTAGAAACTGCGGGAAAGAGCACCAAAATTATACATTGTTCTCTTTTAATATGATTAACATTGTTCAACCATACTATGAAAGTACTATGTTTTTCAAGCAAAGAGACACCCATACCAGGTGTATGTGCCTAACTTCCATCTGCTACTCTCAATAACATCTGGTTTGCTGCCACTGGAGCTCTGAAATCCACATATCTTTTATTGCCAAGTTTTCCCATGGTTTCAAGAACACACCAATTTTCAAGGTTTAGGCAGGACTACAGTTTCAAAGCTTATTAACGTGTAAACCAATCAGATATTTCTTTTACCCAAGTCTTCTCAGAAGATCAAACAATTATATTCAGTGCAGGTTTCAGAGTACAACACAAATTGCTTTAGTAATCTTTTATTTTTTTTTCCCCTTTCTGCTCCCAAAATGAACTGAGAGCTATTCTGACTGGAAAACCTTCAATCCTTAAAGCTGAGGATATTCTAGACTGCTCCAGGTTACTTAAAATTCAGTGGAATATGTGACTAGAGTTCCACTCCACAGACTGCTTCTGTATTTTATACTAAATTTACCATGGACTTAATATGAACGGCTTGAGGCAAGCATACAAAATACAGCTCAGTTCTACCATTAATCATCATCTTTAGATGCAAACTTTGTCTACTGTGATTTCATTTTAAGTGAATACAGAAGTTCAAAAGCTGTGAAAAAGCCTACTCTAACAAGTTCTGTTTGATAGAAACATCAGCTTACATTTAAAAAACAAAGTTGTCTGTTTGTTTTTTTTTCTCCCCAATATATTCTTGAGACCACAGGCTTTGGCTGAAATGCAAAGAAACCATTCAAGCAAATGTGTTCCTATGTAACCAATTATCATGCACCTAAAAACTAAAAAACTTTTAAAAATAATTTCCATTTTATTTCACAAATATTTTCCAGCATACTTGGCTAAACGTTGACATTCTGGTAACAGCACCAACAGTCTTCATGTAATGCACAGCCAAATTATGATCAACTATCTCTGAAACTCGGAGTAGAAACAGAAGTAAACCTTGATCCACAGAAAAACTGAAATAAATAGTTTCTTCCAAAGTATTCTGATCTTCATTCTGTTATTACAAAGAAAATACAGGAAGACTGCAGTTCAGAACCTGACTTTTTTAAGAGTACCCTCCAGAACAAACGACCTTCATCTGTGCAGTGACATCAATACCCACAGATAGCAATATGACAAATGTATTTGACTAGAAACTGATATCCTCTGTAAGACGCCCAAAGTTCTTTCAAAGTATTTGTTACTTCCTACTGCCAGTAATTCCTTTACAGTACCAAAAGAATCACAGAATCATAGAATGGCCTGAGTTGAAAAGGACCACAATGATATCTAGTTCCAGGGTCACCAACCACCAGACCTGGCTGCCCAGAGCCACATCCAGCCCAGCCTTGAATGCCTCCAGGGATGGGGCATCCACAGCCTCCTTGGGCAACCTGTTTCAATGTAGGATATGCCCTACAGAGATATAGAAGAAAAAAAAAACAAAAAAAACACAACTGTTTCCACAATAGTCTCTCTGCACAGAAAGCAGTAAAGCTGCCTGAACACTGAGATCCCCAGAATTTTCACTCATGCCATTTCCTGATTACCTCACCTACTATTTACAAGCGTTCTTTTAATTAAGCATTTTATAAGAATGTGTGAGGGATTTTGTTGTGTATTTGTTTGTTTGTTTTTTTAAACCCAGACAGCTGGTTATAGCTAACACAGGAACAGGAAGCAATAATTTATATCAGGAAGCAAAATATCTTTTAATATGCAGTTTCCAAACTCACCCTTATTTGCTATCTACTGCCTATTTTTTAAATAATGCACAAATCAACTCCAGTACCATGGAAATAATCAACACAGAATCAAAACCTGGAGCTTCTACTACAGCATAAATCAAAAGCTGTTGGAATTCAACAGCTGGAGCCTGTCTCATTATTTCACTGTGCTTTGATGTGCTTTTCAGCCAAATATCTTAGAGAATTACTTGCAGATATGTCTATCTGCAAATTCTACATTGCTTACACATTATAGTTTCCAACAGAGATAAATACTGTAACTGAGTTCCCATTTTCAAAAAAAATCAACTTTTTTTTTCTTATCTTCTATTAAGCACAAAACCCTGTAAATAGAGGAACTGAAAATCAGCTGCAGCTAATAAAAGAATCAAGTTTGTTATTGACTTTGAGCTGGTAGTTTCCATTAGATTATCCATCATACTTTTATTATGTGATCAACTGCCTAATTAATTTTGTACTCGTGCATTTAGGCAGAACACTGTATGTTTCAATGGGGTTTACTATAATCCTGCACCTGCGGCCTCAGTGATTTAGACAGCTCTCTATCGTAAGTTTACACTATGCCTATAATCACGTCAGCTGGAGTATGGTTCCTGCTATTCAGTCTGTTGAAATGCAGCAGTATTTAATTTCTGAGGCCCTAGAAAATTTGCATCTGTGGTTATGTGTCTTTGGACTTTAATCAGATCAAAGTCACTGAGAGATATTAAGAGAGTTAGATACAATATTTTGCTCAGACAGTTTTAGTGGATAAATCAGACACTGTTTTGATTTTCCCTGCTTATCTAGGAATATGAACAGATGCAATCATGCTATTGTATAATGAATGTTGATTGCCAATGGTATTTGATTTTGCAACCATTCTGCAGTGATAATTAAAGATAACTTGATATCCTATACAGTCATAGTTAAAGATTGCTTTGTGTGCTTTATTGTATAAATAAGCGACAGAAAATGAACGGATTCTCTGTAACTTTATCTGGCACACATTTCAGAGTGGAAAAAAGTCACAAGAGTCTTGATAAAAATATTCAGATGCAAATGAAAGACTTCATTCCAGAATGTGTTATTTAACTTTTTGTCCTTGTCTGTGGCATTTATGTTAAGCAAAGACTTAGTACTTCATGACACATTAGCTCTAACTTCTACAAAAAGAACTAGAAATGAACTAACATGAAAGCTGTACTGTTACTCACGAGTCACATGCTCCATGCTCTTAAGGACTGCTGTCACTAATAGCTGTCTCCTGTGATAGCATCGAGCTTCCAAATAAGGCTCACATGCAGTAGAAATATACATGTGTTTAGTACATCATTTAGAAGCCTTAGAAAAAATCTAAATGTACATTTTCAAAAAATTTTAAACTTTTCCAAAATTCAAAATCTCATGCCATTATAGCTGTGGACAGATCTAAACCATAAACAAAAAATTAATAAGCTCAGGAGCTGAGCTGGTAGTCATCCCCTTCTCAGCAGCAGCCCAGCAGAATTATAGGTAAGCTGACTGTAGAGACACTTGTAATTCAGCAAAATGACTTGACAGTTCTCCTCCTGCACAGTGGAAGCAATCTGCAATATCCTTATATGGTACATCAACTGTTGCTGTGCTCACATCTAACACATTTACTGGATAGACTGTATGTGAACTGACATAGAAAAGCATACTCATGCCCTTGAATCACTCATGTCTGCATTCATTGGCATATCTTCTCTACACTTATTGTAGACTTAGGAAAGCAAAAATGGCAAAGAAGCAGAAACATTTCCCTTTTGTGCTTCCACAATCAAGTCCTCTTCTGACCATCTCTATAATTTATAGATCCCTTCTCTGTACTAAGTTGATACAATCTTAGGCCAGTAACCACAAACATTGTCCCCCACAGCCTTACAAACTGGTATACACCAATTGGAATGACGGCAAATAAGCTTACTTTGGAGCACTGAAAATCATCTCATACAATACATCTCTACTACACTCCACATATACTGTATCTGTATTTCCTGTGATGTATTGCTGCCCATAAATTGCTTCCATACCTCCTCATTGGTTGTTTTTTCCACTGAAGGACTAGAATCCTGCTATGTGTGAGCCTGCAGCACTCCAGATGTGTCAGACAGCCTTGCAAGCAGCCCTGCTCAATACCACATGATAATTTTATGGTCTTCTGTTTAAACACTGCATAGTGAATATGACTTCTTACTCAAAATAACAACATACGGTACTGTTATAAAAGAGTTCCGTGCTCAGTGGCATGCAAGAATTTATATATATATATTTACTGTAACGCAATAGTTACATTAGTTACTGAACATGGACAGCAAACAGAAGCAAGTCTTCACAGAGGATGACCTATTAAAAATGAGATTAGACATCCTGTACAAGTTGGCTAAATGATCATTCAGAGGTTTGATGAAATACCAAAAAATTAACTCTTTATCCCTTTAAATGCAAGGAGCATGGCCCATAGGGGTCTTCTGATTTCCTGCCTTTCTCATAGGCCTTTGGTTACCAGAATACCTTATGATATTCTTGATGAACTGTTGAACTATTAAAAAGTTCTGATAGAATTCAATTTCTGGACTGCTCATCTAGTAGATGAACTACAGAGTAAACTCAAATATATTAAAACATATTCTGTAAAGTAACTACTGCTTCTGTAACTAATAAGTACAGGATAATAACCACTGAACAGTCTTTAACAGGAAAGGCAAACCCTTAGACGCTATTTTGCTTTGTTACCAGCCTGTAACATGCCTTGTGTCTTCATTCTACAGAGAGCTGAGAATACGGCTTTATAATCTAATGTTATTCTTCTTAAGTATGAAAGGATAATGTTATCATTTATTGTGAACTGTAAGAAAAATTAATTAGATATAAAAATAGAGCTTAATCTAAACAGAATATCTTTTCACTTTCGCTATAACTCTCTCTTTCAAGACACCACGTTCAGGTTGGCGACAACTTAGAGAAAGAAATAAACAGAACACCTAGGAGAGTCTGTACCTACTTCAAACATCCACTATCAATGGGGAAAAAAAATGTTTTAATGTTTTAAAAGCTGTTTATGATATGCCTTTAAAAGATATTCTAAGAAAACAAAACAAAACAAAAAACTGTAATCATTCCAGCATTGGAATGAGAACTATGTGCCAGCAGAAGCAGAAATGGATCCATGATCCTTTATTACTGGAGCAGTTAGTTTTTTACTTTCTTTAGTCTAAGGGAAAAATGGGAGAAAATGTGAAACAAAGACAGAGAACTTCTACAGGGAAATAAAATATATTGCATAGATTTTCTTACAAAGGTTATTTCCAACATTTGTTCCTCACTGAAAGTTGCACATTAAGCAAAATGACAAATGAGCAGATAACCTAGGCAGATAAACTGTCACTTGAGTCAACAAGTCTGATGAACGGCCACATATGCATACAGTTATAAAAATAGATAAAAGATAAACAGATAAAAGTGAGTCCAGGTACAAGATGGTTTTACGAAACTCTGAAAATCTTCTTTCTAAACTTACTTTTTATTTCTGCAGAACATGAAAACATACGGAATCAATTTAAGTTAGGCTTGCAAGGATGAAACTTTCACACGCACAGCTGAAAGCAAGACTTATTTCCTCACAATCCTTTTGTCAGAGTTACTTGAATAAAACCATTTTATGATAGTAACTTTCTTAATTCATCAGCTTATGAACATTATATTCTGAATGACTGCTTCACGTTCAGCCCATTGGTCACTTCAGGATCATGGTTCTATTCCACAAGATAGAATACTGCTCATGGACTTCCTTCCAAAGTATAAGATGAAGTTCCACATCAATATTCATCCTCCAAAGAAATACTTTTGTTTTCCACAGCAAAACAGAAAAATATAACAAGCACACTAGAATAAAGGAAAAAAATATATATATAGATTGTAAAGCATCATAGCATTTGCCTTTGCTTTTACTTTACAAAACATTAAAACTCCCTATCCTTGGAAATATCTTTAAAATTACAAAATATTTAGGCATTCCAGAAGATCCTAGATCCTCCCCAAAACCTACACTTTCTAGCACGTATCAGCAGTTTCAATACAGATACTATGTATGGATGCCTGATAACATGCCACCAGGCAGCTCTTCCTGTTGATGATTTTGACCTTTATTAATTCAGGCCTGTGCAATCTTCGCCACTGATCTGTCAAAGCTGACACCTTGTCACACAGCGATTTCACAGGGAACATTCTGAAATAGTTCACAGGGCATTACACTGAATCTACCTGATTCACAGACAGGAAACACTGCTTTTAGCCTTTCCTTTTATATTTCTGTAGTAGGATGGCCGTCCATGTTATAAGTAAAGTACAATCTTCAATGTTTCAAAAGACAAAAAACAGTCTTAAGTGAATACCTGAATTAATTTCATTTGCTTTTACAAAATAGCTTTCAAGCGCAAGTTTTATTTTGTTGAGCAGTGTCCTTAATTGCAGTGGTAACTAATAATGTAGCTTGTTTCTTAACATCTAGAAGTTGAAAGTTACAGTTTGGATGCAGTATTTGTAGGTTCAGTATTTAAGTATGCTTTATAGAAAACAAAACCAACCAAACAGAAATCAGTAAAACCAAACACTAGCAAGTGCTATTAGAATTATCACTGAGGAAAGAAGCAAAAAGGAAAGAAAATTCCAGCTCTGTGGAAATGACTATTTCCAGCATTTCATTACTTCAGCTATGTTACAGCCAGCACTAAAAATAGTTAGCTATGAGTGTATTAGGAAGCTACAAAAATCTGAAATTTTACAGGCTTTTTCCACTAATTCCTGCAACACTGCATTTAACATAAAAACATACAGTTCTAACATGTTATATTCTTAATAATAACCTAAAACCAGCAGATTTTCTTCTTTCCATTATAAAAACTAATAACCAAGAAAATTTTCGCGCATTATTGGCTTTAGTTTGTTACATGAATGTCATTTGAGTTTTGCATGGAAGTTACTCAAACTTCCTATTTTGGCAATGAAGGAAGACGTTCAGTTTATTGTCTCTTACATCAAAGAAAGTTCACATTTTGTGGCACTTTTCAATTGGCTGGGGATAGATAGGGGATAAAAATGAAGAGATGATCCATCTTACATTTGTTAAGGAAGTCCCACTGGTACTCCAGAATGTCCAGTGAGATGAACTCAAGTTCTGCAGTTGTAAAAAACCTGCAGGTATGAAATATATGTGTTACTAGTACTGTGCATCCTACAGAAATGCCACCTGACTTATTTAAGACTTCTGAGCAGTAAGTGTACCTTCAGAGGTACTAAGTACTCCCACTTCTACTATTTCTACATTAAGAGATATTGCTGATCTAGAGAAAAGAAATTTCCTTCTAAGTTTGTACTTCCAAATTTTCTGAATTTAGTACTTTTAAACATCACATTATTCAAAAAGGATAGAACAATTTCTCAAAAAAAAAAAAAATAAAATCTCCTCATACTGATAAGACTGCAAGTTACTTTACTCTGAGGATAATTTGTCAATAATTAAGATATTCAGCTTTTAAATTACAGAAATTAAGGCCTGTGGGTGAAAAACAACCCTGAAAGACTTGTATTTGTGATGTACCACACAAAAAGGAAAGGAAGAATTGAAATCATAAGTTTGAACTTCTCTGAGTAAGGCATAGGACTACACAAAATCCTATCAATTGCAGATCACAGTTCATAAAGCAAAGTCTGAATTCAAATACATGTATTTTAAACTTAGTTTCTATGAAGAAATCTCTTCCTTGATAATGCTTTGTTTCTGGACAAAGAATTTGCCTAGAGAACTGATTAAAGAAATGATCTGTTGGACATGAAGATGAAACACCATATCTTCTTTTTTGATATATTATTAAAAATATCACTGTACCACACACTTCCTGATCTTAGTAAAAAAGTAGAGAATCTAACTAATCAACTGGGGATTGTTGTTGGGCTTTTTCTCCCCTCTTAGAACTGAGAGAGGTGTTGGAGGGTCTTTACTACCTGCCTTCCTGTTAAATGTGGCTAGCTTTGAAGCAAGTGTCTCTGAAATAAGGCAGATGGTGTACTCTTTGAAGTACCAGCTTATTCAAAGCAGTAGCAGAAAAAGAGAAATGGCTCTATGGCAGTGACTTTATTATGCAATGTCCTTTCATCTCATAGGGATGACCACAGATAATCAGAAGTTGAAGTTGTGATTCCTCTTGGCACAGCTTTGCAAAAGAAAAAATAAAAGCTTCTCAACACACACTACGGAAGAAAAGCTTGGTTGTAATGAACTCTTATCGCACAGTGACTGAGAGGAAGAAGGCAGTAATAATTTTTAAATCTTCAGGAACTATGGAAGTTCCTGCTTTTCAGTCTAAAGAAAGACAAAATGATCAAAGCTATCTAAAGAATGGCTCTAAAGAGACCAGACCATGTTTAACCACAAAGACAATTGGTTCAGTGGACCAGCAATATCACATATTTGACTAGTCAGTACAGCCAGATCCAAAAAAAATTACTTAAATTCCACAATTCTGTAATTATTATTTAAAAGAAAATAAATAATCAACAATAATTGGTTGATCTTATATGATCTATCTGTAGGAACAGAACAGAAAGGAAATTCTCTTCAGTGATAGGTAAGCATGAAATTATTAAAACACTGAAGCTACCAGAAAAGAGAAAGGTTGTTTAACAGTGACTTCTTTGAAAATACTGTTTTGAGCAGGTAGACAGAGAACAAGAAGCTACTTGAAAGTGACCTTTCAAGGTCACTGAAAGGTTCCACTGGCTCTGGAAAAGCTGTTGCCTGATGTCAATTTACAACATAAGGATCATTTTGCAAATGCAAATGAAGGGACTCTCACAGCAGAAAGTCTTTAAAGTACAGGATACATATATTCTGGAAGTAAAGCTTCCTGCAGTTTCTAAGGATATGTCCTTGACTAAAGGCCTTCTGTTTCCCTTCCCCTACAGCCCGCAACTTCAGTTTCTAATTACAAAAGAAAGCCATGTTATCTTTGTCATCACTATATGAGAAAAAAGATGCTTAGCACATGGGTCAAACTCAATTTTCTCACCAAAAATCCTGCATCTCCATGCCAGGACAAAACTACTTTTATATTTGATTTGAAGAATATGTGGCAATCCTTCTGAGGAAAGACAAAGGAGCTCATTAACATTAGTTTTTGTCTGCTGCTCTAAATAAAGATTCTGGTCAAAGGTGAAAAAGGAAACACATTTGGACAGTAACAGTATAAATCCGCAGAATGTTGGAGTACTTATTTCTTAGCCCAAACGTTTCCCAGTATTACTAACAGCCTACAAAACACTTGTACTATAGAAGAGCTAATGGGAAAATAAAGCACCCCTGATTCATATAAGCTGATCCCGTAGCTGACATGAGCAAACACTTGGTTTTTGTATTTGAAGTGCAAGAGGTGTTAAAAAAGTAGGAGGATACACACACAGAAGCAAAACAAACGGATGGACCGTACCACATAGAAACAGCAACACATATTGCCCCTGGAACAGTGCTTTTCAGACAGTGTGAATAAAGTTCGACCTTCTGAAAATTTGCTTTCAAACAAAAATGAAATACGGTCTGTAAAAAAAAAATACCATGGAATGTTCTACATCTAAGTCTCATCAAATTATTCCACTCAAGCCAAATGAGTTCTGCCTGAAATATTTTCAAAGCTTTTTTCTATTCCTCTTAAATAATTTAATTAGCAGCATTTTCATTGCCTTCCTTGAGAAAACATCATGTGAAGACCACAATGTCATTGTTACTACCTTCCTTGTGCAACAAAGGTAAATTACAAGATTTAAGATAAAGATGGTAATGAAGATGCAAAATAAAACGTTCCCGCAGTCTTCTCTTTATGCACTCAGTGTAACTGAGGCATACATTGCCATTTTCAACCTCTGCAGTTTCTACCTCAGGGTGGGGGGGGGGGGGGGGGGGGGTGGAAAGGTACCTGGCAAGCATCCCAGTAAGAGAGAATTATTCTTGTAGCAGAAACATAATTGAACTTTCTGAACCATTTTGGGATAATAAAAAACTTGGGAGAAAGTAGTAAATATATTCTGTTCATGGTCAATTTTTATTAGCACTTCCTCTTCTGCCTTCTACCATCTTCTCTACCATCCCCACTTCTTGCTCAACAGGGAAGTGCAAGCATCATTATGTAGGAGCTCAATGGGCTGATAGTCGTACAAATAAATATCACAATTTCTGCAAACAAGCTCAGTTACATACTTTGCCCACTATGCATGTCTTCTGTAAATGAAGCAAGCTCAAATTACCACACAGACACTCAAGTATGTAGTATTGGTATCACTGACAGACACATTATGAAAGTTATTTGAGTTCATACTCCGAGACACTGATAGTGAACTGGCGACATTTCACAGAAGAGAAAAAGGTGCTTGCTGATGGAGGAGAAGGCTGACAATAAAGGGCTGAAAGATGCCAGTCCGAGAAATGCATGCGCACAGTGCATAACAAACTGCTTCTCAGAAAAAGCGAGGTGCTCCTAAGGATCAGTCACCACAGACACAGCAACAGAAAGGAAAGACACGTGAAGGAAAATCTCTTTTGGTGACAGCAGGTCCCTATGAGCTGAAAGTAGTGCCTGCTGGCAAAAATATGTTAGCTTGGGATCCCAGCAGGAAACATTCAAGAGCTCGCAGTGGCTAAAAGATTCAGTTTTGTAAACAAAAAGATATTTTGCCAGTCAGATGGGGTTTTTAAGTGCTCACAGCTCTAACATAAAGAAGCACTCCACAAAGAGTAAACAGCGGGTCAATGCAAATACTGAAAGCTCATCTTTTTTGCCACTTAAATAATTAAACCGTATCTTATTGACTAATGAAGTTATTTAAAGACATCAGAGAAACATTATAGCCAGCAAAAGCAACTGTTTTTGCCTGAAGTGACATGTTCACAGCAGTAGATTTTATTATTTCTTCATAAAATTTGTCTGTCAGTTTTGCAACTGAGTTATTTTTAGTTTAGACAGATAGCATGGCAAATATATGTATATCTACACACATGAAAAGCTTCAAATGAAAATGAACAGTGACTCATCAATCTGAGAGCATTCCTAAAACAGGAAGAGTCAATACAATACAGATTGGACAACGTGCTTCTGCTTATGTATGAAAAATACTCATGAGTTTTCAAGTTACATGCAAATGGGCATAAAATAATGTAGCATACATGGTTTATATGTGCTAGACTGGAATTGTTTGGAAGGTAAGAAAACTTCTATTTCTGAAAACATGCCACAGAGGTACATTTGTATATTACCAAAAAGATTCAGAGAGATCATTTTACTCACAGAATTAGAACAAGGCAGCTTCTTTTAGCTGTGCACTCGAAGCTGGAAATTGGCTGCTATGTCTCCTGGTGTTGGTAAATAAACAGCAAACAAGGGGAAAAGTGCACAACTGTAAGTTTGTATTTACATAACTTTTATTTTTAGGATTTATATTTAACGAAAGTATTTTTCAATTGATTGAGTGGTGATTTGTATCAGGAAGGAAATTTATAAAGTCTGGTTTGATTTCCCTCCCCAAGCTGACCATCACCAGTGTTAAAAAATGCAGCAAATTTACATTCCTATTCTTGGTCCTTCACTTTATAAAATAAAAGTTTAGATCCCAGCTAACCTAAGAAATTTTGTTTTTCCTTTTCCATACAAGACTCGTGTAGAAGCTCTAAAAGAGCCAACACACTTTGCCAAAAAATATGCAAATATATCTAACAAAGGCCCGCAAATGCAGTTTTTAAGTCTTACATTATTTCAGATTTCTGCCCTACATGAATATTTTATTTCCTTTCATGGTTCGTATTTGGAAAGTAACACATAACTAATTATTGCTTTTTACATGCTCACATAAATATTCTCAATTTGCTCACTATGCACAGCCAAGACAGCCCCCCTCCCCCCCCCTTCATTTACAGTCTGGTAAAAGTTACCCATCAGTATAACTCAAGGCTTAATTTATAAAGCAAGCCAATTCATAGAAATGAAGAGACTGAAAGAAATGCATGTTCCACAAAATCCCTAGACTATAACATAAGCACAAAGAGATACAATATGTTATCAGAGCAATAAGACATGTTTTAAAGGTTGTCTTTACCATCTGTAAAAAAAAAAAAAAAAAAAAAGCGCTCTAGTTCTAATAGATTCAAATGATGCTAAAACTTTTGTAATGGAAATACTTTCCCCTCTATACATAATCAAAGACTTTATTCTTCAGATTCATGATTCGGAAATGTGGCTCGGTTGTTCCCCCTCTGTCCTCCTCTCTCCCCCACGAAGATGAGTTCTCCTCAATCCCACCCAAATCATTTTCCCCCTCAAGGATGTAAATTTTTCCAGTAAGCATGCACCTGAACAAGACATAGCATAATCACCCTGGGATTGCCTGGATGTCTGATCCATAGACTGAATGAAGAGGTTCAGGTCTGCTAACAGCAAGTATTGTAAGGCCATAAGAACTACCACTGCTTCAGATATTTTTTTTAGTATGTATGGAACAGACTAACAACTTTGACAAAATTACTTATTGCAGGATCAAGACACTGGCAGCTCCTCTTCATTTAGTAACTTCTGTGATTCCTCCACCTGCCAGGATTCATTTTGGTCAACCACAAAGGAAAAAACTAAATTTTGGTTTAAAATACTTGGCTGACACCTGTTAACACTGAACAGTTATCCATACAGATATCTATTTCAGACCCTCTCCAACACTCAGCAGCTTCTGCAATCCTTTGCACGCAAAGCGACTGAAGATCCCAATCAATAATCTGGTGTCACACCTTCATTACCAACAAGAAGAAAGCAGTCTGTCAGATACTCATGACGTTATGAACCTAACTGTGCATGGCTTTATGAATCCAAGCAGATACCTTACATTACATCTAGACAAATGATTTAATGTATTAATTGTAGCTGTAACCATTCGGTAGGCAACTCACCTTCCAGAACACTGAAGTGCACAAACTAACAGGAAATATCCAGAGACAATTTACCTAGATTGTGCTACACCCGTATAATAAAATAATGATCCCACATTGTCTTAGTGGACAAAGCAAATGTTTGTACTTAAGTGACTTATTATGACCATGTGTGAGACTGGGTGATTTGGATAAAAATTACAACCAGTGGATTTTAGACACGATGGTATGCATCTTAAGAAGGCCTTTCAGTCTCTCTATGCTAACTTGATTCAGCTAACACAATAGCAGCACCCACATGTAGCATATCTAGGTTTGAGATGTCAACGGCAATAAAATTTTTGAAGACAAAAATCCTAAAAAAAAAAAATCACGTTCAAATCACTACTTTATATAGATCTAACAAAAAATAATATCAATGAGCAAACAGTAGGTCAGCCAGGAAGCAATGATTCCTATTTATTTCCATGGAGGCCACAACAGATACAAAGAGCACAATAACACCATTTTAGAGAGCAAATTCTCAGCTGCAAACAACTATTTTTCTGTCACCGCTGTTAGGAATGCATTTTCAACAGCAATGAACAGAAGTCTGCATGCTGTACTTCTAAGAATCTGCATGACCATCTGGAACGGAGCTTGTCTTTCACACACCACGCACATCTTTGCAAGCACTGTCTGGTCTCCATAAACACGAAAGAGTAAATGACAGTGGCAACATTTTACACATGGAGGAATTCAATTCTACACCTTTGCTTCACATGCACTTCCATTTCAGATATCATTTTGTCAGACTGCCCCACTGCTGCCAGCCAACACACAGCAAAATAGGATAAGAGAATTCTGGTGAAAGGTTAATCTTGTACTGCTGTACAACCAACATCCTCCCCTAATGTTGTGGACCAACATAATAAAGTAGGAGGCATTACTTTTGGAGCAGCCCTAGTACACAGTGGATTAATTGTACTGATATGATAAGACAACACATAGGACTAAATAAGCATCCAAAAGGATTGCACCACCTTCCTACTCCAATATGCTATAGCCCAGAAAGAAGTAACCAACTGAGACTAGGAAATAAAAATCTTTCAATTCTGTCAATGAAAATCAGCTTTTGGAAAGATAATTAGCATGTTTCCCGTCACTTCTTATAAATGACATGCTTATAATAGTTGAGGTATCTCTGACCTCCCACTAGTCATTTGTAACCACATCTCCTAAGCATTTTGAGCCACTGCTAGCTTTGGACCAACTTAATGACAGAAATGAGACAAATATGCACTAGCTTCACGTTTATGGAATTGTAGTGCCTCAAGTAAATCCCTGACATTTACTATTTGCAATTTGCCCTCATGGAAAATGCAGTTTAAAAACATACTGAAAAACATGAATGTGTTGGCAAAGTTATTTCAACTTAATACTGATTCACTGAAGTTAGAATGTAAGTCTGTTTCCAAACATTCTACAAATAACATTAACATGCAAAAAAAGGGGAAGTCACATTCCATAATAATATTATGTTCTATGATTCAAAGCCAATTTTTCACCACTTAACCTCAGATCTGCTACAAAATTCTAAAAATCTGCTTCAACTCTCTCTTATTTTGATCATTCAGTCCAGAAGTTACAGATTCAAGTGGGACGCACTGCTCTTCACTTGGAATACTTCAGCACAAGGATTATTTGCCTCAGCACAGGGGCTCTTATTTACAGACCTCCTTTTCAAGCAGCTGCCCTCACTGTCTAGAGAAGCAGACAAAAACACTGAGGCTCAATCTTGGGAAGGCATTAGACAGTAAGAAGGAGAGGCCAGGGCTACTCAAGGCAAAAGGTCCCCAACAGTTGGGGTACGGCACACAGGGAATGGACCACCCAATCTATAAGCAATTGGAAGCAGTTTGCTGTATGAATGACACTTACCTGGTCAAAGGTATTTGAAAAATAGTCAAGACTGCTTGGGTTACAATGTACTGCCAATGTCATTAACCAACAGCAACAAAAATCAGTATTCATACAACCTCAGTATTTACACAACCTTATGTCAATAAGGATGCATATATTTATCAGAAAATCAGTAGTATTTTTATGATGCATTTACTTTTTGTAATTCTGGATACTTACACACGTTTTGTATTAATGTTTTTACCCAAAGCTACAGAAAACTTTTAGAATATCACATCTCAGACTCAAATGACAGAAAATGAGAGATTCTTCAGAGCTTGTCCTCTGCAGTATCACTTCTTTGTATACGGGTTTTAAACATACTAGATATCTGAAAATACTCATTTCTGATTTGACAAAGAAGAATTTCTATACATTTTTAAGAAGCAGGAAATAATTCCTTCTTAACTTTTACTGACAATAAAATATATCTAAAGCTATTAGATGTATGAGTGATTTGAGTTCAAGAAACTCAAATCAGAAAAAATTTTCATTCTAAATGCCTGCCTAGGATATTTCCAACAGAGCACGCTTATAAAGTCCAGACTCACATGGAGGAAGACTTAGCCCCACTGTGGACTTGGAATATGGAATATACTCCAGTCATAACTTACTCCACTGGGATGAAGGCCAGAGTAAAATCATGTTCTCACTTTCAAGTAAGATATCTCTAAAGATGAGCATTAAAAGAAAAAAAAGAAAAAAGCAACAAAAAAAAACAAACAAAAAAACCTAACAACACAGTTAAAACTTTGGTGTGAATTTTGGCTTGCAAAACCCTGAAGGAAAAACATTAATTCCCTTAAATGTTTTCCTTGAAAATGCAAACCAGTATTTCAATTATTCCTCTGCCACCTCACTATAATTTGTTTCAGTGTTATTGGTGATACTGACGCAAAGTTGTGTTGCTTTTCACTGGAGCAATTTTGCAAATAATCTTACTTAACAACTGATTATGCACATATAGTACATGTTCAAGAGATATGTTAAAAAAAAGTTTTGAAAATGCCAAGCTTAAAAATCTCAGGTATCTTCAGATTTGTGATTTTATAGATAACTACAAAGATACCAACTCTCCTACGTAAACATTCAGTACGTTCTGCATACTGCTCCAACAGCTACGCAAGGTACCTGTAGAGCTGCTAATCTGAGATTCAAAAGTCAGCCTTGAGGGAATTTTGAGAGCATGTGCCCAGGTCTCTATTTTGTTGGAAGTTACTGGTTGCACTCACCTTTAAGGATGACTCATCCCACTGTATTGAGTGGAATTCCTTATGTGCAGGACAGTGGCCTAACTGACTTTAGATCATGGATAAAATCAAGCAAAATTTTGCATGAACTGAACATTCCACAGCCTCCAGTATACTGCATTTTTGCTATACAACTCAGTGTAGCTCATCCTATTCATCTCAGATTTCCCTGAACATGAGTGGAGTGTTTACAGTGATTCCAAGGAAATCTTTACAGTCTATTGGGTAAATAACCCTTATTTTGAAAATCCTTATATTATAATACATGTATTCAGTTTTTTAAGCTATATTTTGTCAGATCGACTGTAATGGATCTCCAGGAAATAATAGGTATCTAGTAAAGCCTCTTTATATATAATTATGTGATGACTAGTGAATTGGTGTTAAAATCAAAATGGATACATATGAAATATCATCAATCTACAATTCCGTAGGCAATTTCACTGTCCAATTCTAGACCACCTGTCAGTAATTATGGAGTATTTCTCGGCTTATACTAAATGATATGAAATCGTTTAAGTCTCTGATCATTTCCCAGTCAATTTGGACCAGATTCTTTATCCTTAACTCAGACAAAAATTCCCGTACAAGATCACAATACTTGTTTATAAACTGCTGTTTGCAAGCTGCATTATTCCTCCATCTTAGCTCAGTAAGAAAATTCACATAGCTAAGGCATTTTTTAATATGTAATACCATTTGTATGAGAGTTGTACACTCGACCGCTTTGAACAACACTAAGACTGTAATTTTTAGATGTTATTGATGTAGATTAAACTGCTTCAACTGAATAGTACAGACATCTAGTATTTGCTGTCCCATTCCTATTTACTCCTTCTGTACACCATTCTCTCTTTCCAAGAGAAGGCTAAAGTGTCCTTGCGAAACAAAATACGGGAAGAACAAAGAAAGGATAAGGAGTCCATGCAGGACAAGATAAAGAAAAAGCTAAGAAAAAGTTTCAGTTCCGAAGATCCTATTAAAGTCACCTTTCAAGTATATAGTAGGAGATGCTAGCTTGGCACCTATGTGTAAACATCATTTGCCAGGCAGAAGAAAGCAGAATAAACTTCACAGAATACAAAGCTAGTTCTAATTTGGCAAAGCAAAATCCAGATTACAAAGTACGTATAAACAAAGGAAAAGAAAGGGAGTACCTGCTTGGGGGATGCGCTGTGATAGACAAACGGTGAAGAATGTGAACCCTGAATACCACAGCCAACAGGGAAAGAAGGGCTCACTAGCCCTAGATAGAAGAGGGGCTGTGACCCAAAACTTGGAGACAACCCACAGGGGTATGCCTCAGTGGACTCTACCTGTATTCAAATAAAGAAAGCTGAAGACTCCCCTCTGACTCTTTCAGGGATAAAGATGATTGAGAAAGCTTATTGAGCAAGATTATTGGAGCAGAAATTTTCCTAACACAAGCAACAAAAAGATACAGCCCTAAAAGGAAAGTGAAGATTAAAAACTTATAGAAGTTGAAAAGATTAATCTTAGATTCCTGGCAATACTCTGCTCTCCAAATAAACATAGAGCTGACTACTGAGCAAAGACCACAAGGTACTGCTCTACAGAAAATATTTCATAGGGCTTAAAGTAACAGGACTGTTAACACAGTCATCAAATGAAATGTGCACACTACCCAGAACCACAAACTGTAAAGTGGATTTCAAACAGAAAGACTGACATACGCTAAAAGAAATAGTTGAGAGATTAAGAACAGTTTGACATGAATACTCCACCATCAGCAACTCTGTGGGTGCTCCACCATAAGCAAGAAGTCTGGCACACTTCTGCAGATATGTTTCTATGTGGCACTATTATCAGACAGGAACAACAATTAAGGGAATATGAAGATAATTAAAAAGCACTTTTCATTAATTAGAAAAGTTTCATAAAATCATTATAATTGTGTACTTTCACTGAAAAAAATTAAATCCTTATCTAGACTTTTATATGAGCTTTCTAAGGATCTTACAGGGCAGTGGCCACAGAAAAACCACAGAAACTCCTCATTCTGTATAGGACAATAAAAGCATACAAAATCATCCTTTAAGACAGCCAACATGGGCAAAATCATAGGCAAATAAATAGATATAATGATAACACTAGAATTAATCTTCTTATATTTTAAACAGATGCTGCTGGACCACAACAATGATGACCTGAGATCACACTTCACACTGAAGGTGTTGTACATCTTTCAGATAAGGGAAGCAGGCACAGTAATTCCAAAAGGCCAATCAACTACAGAAACAGGTTAGCTCCCTCAGAACCACAAGACCTTCACTGGTATTACATAAAAGGGACTTTCAATTTTTTTTTCAAATATTTCTACTAAAAATCACAATTTTTTTGAGAAGGTTATGAACATAGCCTTTCCTAAGAAGGAAGCCTTTCCTAAGTAGGTTGAAACCTGAGCTTTCCCCACTATTACATAACATTAAAAGTGTCCAAAGGTATGTTGCTCTATTGAAAAAAATGTATTCACATTACACAAGATTCAAGTACTTGCATGCCCTAAAATGCATTAAAAAAAAATATTTTTTAGTAAGTAATATCCACTAGCAATACAAAAATTCTTTTGGCAGTTACTTTTTGCCTTCTCACGTTATAACAACCTACCTTTTAAAAATATAAATATATATTTAATTGTACACTTCTACATAGAACTGGGAGTAATTTCATATCACCTTGGATTTCTTTGGAGTTCTTTGGACTCTTCAGAGACCTGTTATTGCCTCCTTTTTTTTTTTTTTTTTAAATGAATACAGCCTGCACACATGCAAAACCTCCAGAAAGATAATAATATCAGATTACAAAGCTTTACAGGAATACATAGATACTTTCTTAAAGATTCCTGTCAAAAAGAAACATCATTATTCTTTACCTTGGGAAGAATAGAAAACAACAGTAGAAAGTAAGGTAAACCTTTTATCTTTAAAAAAGAAATACAATTATGTCTTATGAGTCCCGTCCAGCAATTGGCAACAAAGAAAACAGTATTTATTTAAACTCTGAAATGTGCATTTATTTAAAACACACACACACACATTCTGAATTACGGTGAATTTCTTAATGCTCTGAACTTAGGGGAGATGGATGCCTGACAACTTCACTCCAATTGAAGAGTGAAGAGTTATGATTTGGAAAGAAAGCTATCAGCAAAAGAGGCAGAATTCTTAAAAGTATAAGTGCATTGATGATGTGTTGGTTTCTCCACTATTACAGCAGCTAGGGTGTTCTCTTTGTCCTCTCACCCGAGAGGAATCCCTGTTTATGAGAATCAAGAAGCCTCTTAAAGCTGGATGGAATCAAGGGAGGGATTTCCCCTTCCCACTGCAACCTTCCCAGGAAAGATCTTTCAAATGAGCAGCAAGTACTCTGAGAGTACCAGTCTCTGCATCAGCACCAGAACAGCTCTGAACATTATCAATGTGGATGGTGAAGATACAGATTCCTGGGAGCAGGGGATAACCTCTTAGCAGAATGTAAAGCACCTGAGAACTGAGCACCAATTTGTAATTGTGATGACTGTGTCATCATGGGAAGCAACTTTCTGGACTTGTCAGTCTGAAATGGGTTGATTTAGCACACTTAAAAGAGGTGTAACCTGTGCGCAAATATGTGAAAAATTAAAAGAAAACACATAAAAGCAGACGAAGAGGAATCACTCTGCAGCTGCTTTAGCTTTCTTTAATAATGTTCACCACCAACTTACAGAATTTACACTGCTACTGAAACGCTACATGGTCAGCCGAAGTATGGAATAACAAGATGAACATCTTCCTTGACAGCAGTGCAGATACTAAGTAGGCTTAACAAACATATCTAACACACTGCACTACATTATTAATGACTTTCATATCACCAAATACTAATATCACAGAGATCAAAAATCAACTAGGGACAGCTGTCAGGAAAAGTGGAGTGACATCTCCATCTAAATTTCAAGATCCTCTTACATAGTGCTGAGAAGAACGATGAAAACAAAATATTTGATAAGGCAATGCGTGGGTCTAACTACAGCATACTGACAAAACAGAATGCTAACTATCCCAAATGACAAATACATACTGGAGATTCATGGCACTATGCCATGGTTACAGACCATGGGCTTACAGTCTTCACATTGCTGTCAAGATACTTAAAGTACACAATCAATAGCTCCCAAGAAAATACTTTGGCATTTAACCAAAAATACTCCCAAATAAACTGGTTGAAAAGTCCAACCTATCTTATCAATCTGTCCAAAAAACTTACCTTTTCAGGATGTAAAAAAAAGGGAATCCAAGATCAATCACTTTAAAAGCGTGAACTGGAAATTTTACCCAGCTACCAGTAAAGAGGAGGCTAAACGTGGTTGAGCAGAATGAGCAAATAGTGCATACTGTAAGCACATGCACTGTTCATCATACCCCAAATCAGAATTTCTTGTTAAGTACAAGCAATTCAATGATATTTTGCAGGTAGTATCTTGAGTCAATTCAAAATTAATTACTTTTCACAGCTTTTCAAAACAATATAATTCTCTAGTTAACTTCATGTTTTATTTGATGTTATTCTTATATTTGAAACCCAGCTTCATCCTTCCACATAAATTCATTTTGTTTTGCTGTAATTACTTCCTTTTCATGCTACTTTCTGAAAAAAAAATTGTCCTGTGAGAGGGGTAGCAATTGCACAAAGTACCACCATTAATGGAAGAAGAAATTCCTATTGGCTGGCAGCTCAGAAGTAGCTTTGATGTTTTTGGAGATGATTCCTATTGCTAGTGGCTTTACTGTTACTTAGAGTGGTCTTCCAGAATCAAGTAAGGAAGAGGCAGTGCAAAGAATGTGAACGGAATGACTACAGAAAGAGAAAAGTCCATAAAATACAAGAAATGCCATTAAGATTTGCAATGGTATATAATTCCATTGTGACATTAAATGCAATCATCAGGGCACCAAGTGGGTCTAAAGGCTTCACCTGTATACACTGTAAAAGTATGAAGGAGTTCAGAAAAGGAAGGCATTCTTCAGCTTAATTGCAACTCCAGTGGAGTTGGTTAAGAGATTTCTGTTTACATCAGCAGAAAAGGGGATAACTAAAAAAATAGACGGTTTTAACGACTAACATAACTAAAGATCAGAAATTGCAATGATACATAAAGGGTCATGCTTTAAAAAAATATATTTTAAGAGCACTTAGATGTATTAGACATCTACATAGTTATGAAGTATTAATACAATTAATAACTGCTTAGATTCCAATATATATTTTTTTCTTTTATTGGATTTTGATAGCTAACTTCTTTTTATAGCACAGTTTCTCAATTTACCATCTAGCACTCATTCTATCAGTCAGCCTAGGCAGCACCTTAGGAAGGAATTAAATGGACAAAGAATCTTTCTTCAGTCCTCTCAAAATAATGCGAATAACTGAAAAGAATTAAAATAGACATTGGGACTGGCTAATTGACTTTCATTAATATATGTAATGTATACATACATCAGAAAAAAAAAAAAGGTATTTTGCAAGCCACTTCTCTCTTTTGCATGTGTCTCGGTACTAAGTTCCCAACCCATAAAGATCACAGGAAAATAAGTCATGACACTTCTTTCAATTACTTGTGTTATAAGACTACTTCAATAAAACTAGTGATTATCAGGAATTAACTTCATCTAATTCAAAAGGAGCTCATTCTGATACAGTGCACTGGGAGTCAATCTGTTTTATAATTTTGAACTGAAAGAAAAAAAAAAAAGGACAAGAGAAAGAAAATACCAAGAAATAGTGTTATAGGTGTATCTGGATACCTTTTAGGGTGAGAAATGGCTGATAAATCTTCAATGAAAAAAAAAAAATAGGAAACCTTTTTCTTGTTTTTCCCCATACTTATATCTGTCAGTAAATTCCTAATGCTGCAACACTGGAATAAGTAAAGTAATTTTCTTTATTCTTCTTCCCACCACACCCCCCTCCCTGCCACACACTCACATACATCACAGGTCTGTGTACTGAGACAGTTTGGGCTAAGATTTAAAAATATAAACTCTTCAAATGCACTATAGATCTTGTTCATAATGAAAACATAAGTTCTAGCACGTAGAAACCACTTGACATTAAACATCCCAGCATTAACTTCAGATGTCTCTTTTCTCGCTTCACTGCATACAAAGAAAACTTTTCCAAACTGATAACAAGGTTGTTTCCAATGCTTGCTCTTTGCATACTCCATTGAAAGAGATTATATTTCTATTGAGGTGACAGATAATCTACGCTATCAGAGCTATGTTATTATCGTACTCTTACTATAAACATGTTCTCCTGCATTTTATAACCCAAGTGGAAGTATATCAAATTCAGCTCTATTACAGCTACAAGTCTGACCTATGCACTGAACAAACATTCAAAGAACAAAACTCATTACCAATTCAAAGGACAAAAACTCTAATAAAATAAAATCAAAATTTACACGTCATACCCCATAAGTTTGACATTTTCTTGAATTTCAAGAGTTGTTTTTTTCCTTCCTACTCACTTTTTTTTTTTTTAATTACAATGGGGATCTTTTGAATTTCCAGGGGAAATGGTAAGTGATTCTAACACTAAAAAAAAATTAAATTCTTAAAATACCAAGAATCTCCAGCTTTACTGTCTACATTGAATCAATTTATTCTGATATTTTCTATCATGCACCATTGTTCTGGAAGATTAATTTAATATTTCCATGTCAAATTCCTGCCTGTGACTCCAGTTTCTTTCACAACTGTATGCAAAGCTGATTTTTAAACTCTGAAATCATCTTTTCCAAAAACTACTAAGAAGTAGTCATAGATCCTTTGGAATAGGAAACTTCAGTTGAAGACAAAATATTGCATGCCACTTATGCCTAACTCAAGCTGCATTTAACCACATTCATTTCTGAGTTTATTGACTTCCAAAAGGCTTAGCTTTTGCTCCCATTTGTTCTTCTTCAGATTTTGTATTATTTATTAACACTATGAGCAACTCATAGTATAAGTTTATCTCTTTAACTTACCTTGTAAATTTTACTTTTCATACTTTATATGCAATAGTCACAGCCTCTTGTTTGATATATTAGAGTGTTATTTTCATGGGAAGATCCACACTTAACATAATGTTACATGAATAAATATAGAGGTTTATTCTTGTTTGACAAAATTTCTGTTTTAAGAAGTAAAACAAAAATCTGCAGGGGAAATTAGCTTCTAAAAATATGATTACTCATCTACATGTGCACACAAAAAGGAATAAAAAGCCACAATAAAGTGCAAAAAGCAAAGATTGATTATTGTCAGACTCCAAGCACAAAATTCTACATATTGATAAAAGATCAAGAGCTTCTGTGCCAGCATCCCTGGTTTCTACATAACCACAGATCCTAGCATCTGCTTTTCCTTATTTGTCTGAATGATTAACAAACAGACAGCTGAGTGCCATAATCCCTGAGACATCTACCCACCTACCGCTGCTAATTGATTGATTTTCTGCAGCCCACACAGGATGCACATGTGAGGATAAATAATAACAACCCAGCTGAAGAGTTAACAACATAATCCTAGTTGCACTATGTATTGATCATGACTGAGAAACTGACTTGTCATCATTTAACTTATCATTCAAAACTTCATCTAAAATACTCTTTTTCCCTTTTGATTTAAGTCGTGCTTTGCTATTGTTCTAAAGCTCACATTTGCCTTCCCTGAATGACAGGTGTTCCAGGATAGAAAATCTCTACTATCACAGCACTTTTAAATACCTATCTACTTGTGCCCAGGAAATGTTACATTAAATGTTCTGAGTCCTTCAATGTCTCAATTTCTGAATCACATCAGTATCTCACCCAGCTTTCCAGACTCTCGGAGCACATACACCTGCAGAACAAAACAGTCCACGTATTTTTTTAAGATGTGAAGTTCTCCAGACTCCTGGCAGTATCACTATTACCACTGTATAATGTATCTTAAATGGTTTTCTGATGTTGACCTAGAATATGCTACTAAAGAGGTCTGGCAACAACATCTCAGGAGGTTGATCTTTTCCTCCGAAGACCCAAAATGGGAAGCTACTTTACTGCAGCCTCAAGCATGCACATCTGGTGTAAAAACAGGATACTGCTTGTCTTTGCTACAAGAAGGAAATCCATGATAAAGACTTCAAATACTCAGAATATCAAAATAAATTTTGCCAGTATAGCTAGACCCATGTATTATCACCTGCTTTCTTTAGCCTGTTTTACAGGGAAAAGTAGAAATGGAAAAGTGGACAGCTAAGGTAGTACCATTAAGATTTTGCTTGGTGTATTCTATATCTCTCTTTAGAAGACAGAACAGCCAACTCCCCTTTGCTATGCTTTCTGTCACAGCAAAGTGATAACAGCTTATGACAAGCTTATTTTAGAGCAATGAATCATGTAGCTTAAAAAAAAAAAAATGCAATACATACAAAGGGCAAATATTTTAGTTAAAAAGAAAAAAAAAGCAACCAAAGAAAAAAAACTAACACAGTGACACTACATTCAAGCCCAGATTTTCAAATAATTTTATCTATGGACAAAAGCAGAGTCTAGATTTAGATTTTCAGGACAGTTCAGACTGTGCATAGTGGCTGGTAAACCCTGAAGTAAATTATAGGAATAAACACCGGATTTCAAACCCAGACTACACTACCATGAATCAGTTGATAAAAGCACTCAGCACTGGCATATTACACTACTTCACAACTTTTATACAACTTCTAGCTAGCTTTTGGTAGGACTGCAGTGGAGCCACTTCGGTAAGTTTTTTTTTTAAATATTACCCTAAAAATTATAAACCATCATGGAACATGGCCTTCTGAATTTCAGACTGCCAATATTGCTGAGCAACAAATCCAGACAGCAAATATAGTCTGCAGAAGCAAACTTATTCTGCAAGGTACTATTTCAGTAAAGATCTTTTCTTTCTCAACATCCTTGTGCTTGCATTCAAGAATTCTGATAGCCCTCAGACCACTTCTCATGTCTCCATCTAATTACACAGAGGTTTCAAGACAGAAGATGACTTCCAATGATATTATTGAGCTTACAGACGAGGACCCAAACAGAAGAACCTTAAATAAATCCACACAAATCTGCAGCAAAACCAACAAAAACTAAGTTGTACATCATGAGAAACTGATGTGAAGTATTTATTGTCACTCAGATACTAGAAGGGATTAGTTATGACTACATGTTTTATTAGACTGAAGATATTTTCTCATATCTGTGAATTGCACCTGATAATACATTATCATTGTGCCTCAGGCTACACTGTACATTATTTTATACTGAATTAGGTAGTTATTTTACTTCTGTGGTACAAGTTGCGTAGCTGATTCATAGAGCTTACAGCTTAAACAGCCCTTGGAAAATAAGAAACCAAGACTGCATTACAGGATATATACTAGTGCACTTCAAAAGACATGCATTAATTTAAAAAGGGTACTCCACGACTCAGCAGATCTGACAGAACGTTTTCCACAACTATTAATTCAATTGCATTGCCCCTACTTCCATTCCCTTCTTGCGCTATAACAATCAAAGCTCCCTGCTTTTAAAACACTTAAGATACATAAAGAAAGATCTTGTGGAGGGAAACCAACTGACAGTGACAGAAGAAGGGGGAATGGCTTTAACCTTAAAGAGTGGAAATTTAGGTTACGTGTCAGAGGGGAATTTTTCACTCAAAGGGTGCTGAGAAAGGCACAGGCTGCCCACAGAAGCTGGGGTGGGAACTGGATGATCTGTAAGGTGCCTCCCAACCAAAGCCATTCTACGATTACCATTATCTGTTGCCTAATCCAGAATACCACATATAAATTTATCTTTGACATGTCTGTATGTTTTATTTTAATTTACACAGCAATTTATTCAATTCCTCATCCTGTTTCTCATCTTTACAACATCTTTACAAAAAAGTTAAAAGCAACTTGATATTCTGATTGTTACTTGACATAAAGGGAAGAGTAAGCATAGTAGATTTTAATTCTGATAAATATATTAATTACAGATATATTTTCCTATAGAAATATCCTGTCACTTTTGCTAGTTAAAACAGCAACAAACTCCCATGTAGGCTGTAGATGTTGGTGACTCTTATTGAATAAGAGTTCCTGGAAGGAAAGGTAGGCAATCACTGTACAGAACAGAAACGGTGGGTGTTTGCTTCCTTTCCTACCACTGTGGCAAAGATCTTCTAATTAAAACTCCAACACGAAAACTACTCCTCATTACTTGCCTTTAGGACCACAGTGCACACCAACACAGTCCATCAGATTCTTGAGCAACTTCCTTGCATATGAAGTTACATTGTATTCAAATCCAGTACAAAGCAAAAAACACAACCCTATCCATAGAATGTGAAACACTGGACAGCAGCTCCACTTCTTCCCTCATGTTTTTTACTGAACAGCTCCCCCTGATTTAGGCAGCACTGTTTTAGATAATCTTTTGCACTTTGGACGCTAATCTGTTAAGATACAGATCAAAAACAGAAGCTCGAGCTGGTTACTGTGTTACTAATATCTTGCTATGAAGCTGAATGATATAATGTCAAAGGTGTCACGGCCAATACATGACACTAAACCACAACAACACTATGTGAAATTGTTGGAAACAATGATGCAAAATAAATGCTTTAAACACCATGCTCCTTGCTGGATTTTAAATAAGGTTAAACATTAATTCAATTTAAAATGAAATACAATCAACTTCAGCATACTATATTTAATGCTACTGATAAGAGCTTTCAATATAATATGTATTTTAGTATTGTGAAACTACCTAGTGACTGGATACAGCAGTATTTGATGCTGCCCAGATTGCATCTTTTTAGAATTAGTTATATCACTGAAAATAACCAATATTAGGAAGACGTCAAGTGAATTTATTCTCGTACTGGCAAACAAGAAAGCTCATTAATGGCAACATTTTACTTCAACACAGCATTTTTATGATTTGCTGAATTATAACCTATAATTAAATATATTTTCTGCATTTCTTCCACCAAGATAATTTATATAATGCAAGATGCTTTATGGCCACTTATTTCCTAAAATGCAATTAAAATTAAACCACACTGTCAAAGATAGAATGCGTTGGACATTTCAAAGCTCCAAATCTTTATATCATTCTTACATAATTAATGAAAACTAAAGAAGAGATAGAAGAACCAGCCAATTTGTTTAAGGCTGCCTGGAAGAAATGACACATTTTTTCCACAGAAATCCATTCTGCTATTATGTTAACTGTGAAATTCCAAGAACATAAAGAATAATCAAGCTGTACAACAGGACATCCAAAACCCTCTAGCAAACTCATATCTCATTTTCAAAAACAACTAAGCGTATCACCTGGGAACATTACCTCATTCTAGTGATCTCCTGTCTGGAAATCTGAAAAATGAGAGGAATACTTAAGATATCAGTGTAGAATGTTCTAATTCATAGTCTGAATGCACTTCATTTTCCAGGTGTCTCCAAATAGCAGAGCCCTAAGAAAATAGAAAATCCTATCTCCTGAATTGCAATTTTCAAATCACCTGATATTTTCTTGGAACTGGCTATGTTTTCAAGGTGCAGTTCCACTAGTATTTTAGAAGGTGACACAAAGGAGAAGTCTGACTTAAGATTCCTCTTAACACCTACGAGTCTCTCACAAACTCTTAATGCAAGTGACTTACGAACTGTACTATGAATTTAGCCCTATAAAGTTCTAGGCAGGTTGACAGCACTGAAAATTTTAAGGGCTAAGAGCTTCTGAGCAACAACAGCACTCAACTCAGACAGGAAAGAGTCAAAGTTTTCAGGCTTACTTGTAAACACAAAAATAGATTTACCATAGAAATAACATCCAAAAATCATTCATTTACTAAACGGAAGTACTGTAAAACTGCTGTATCACACAGACTAAAACATACAGGCTTTTTTTCCTCAAGTGCCTTTATTAAGAGGATACATAATGTACTTCAGTGCATGATCTGTCCTTCTCCTCCAGTCCACCTCCTTTGTAAACAGTACTTCATTAGTTAACACTGGAACAGAGATGATCACTGCCACATATCTGCACTGATGCTAAAGGTGTCAGTGCCAGAAGTACTTGTTGAAAACCACACTTCTTAGCATACCACCACATGTAGACAATATTTAAGAAATATCCTCAGGTCTTAGAGGCCAGCAATAATTGAAGCTGTGAACAGTTCCCCAGACATGTCTAAATTCTTGCATTTAGACTTCATGAGAGAATAATCATGAAAGGAAGGGACAAATACAAATGAAATATTGATGCAATGGAACCCAGATGCAAAGATCAATCAGCAGAGACATATTCTCATGAATATCCAAACAGAACAACCAGAAACAGCATAAATATCGAGTAATCAACCACATTTATCCATAACAATACAGTTCTCTTTGATCACGTAAACCACTCATCTTCAGGTTCTTCAAGAAGTTATTCCTGATGGGCAATTAAATGCCAACCGAACAAAGCTTAGCAAGGGGTTAGTTTGTTTTATAACTGCTTGACTGCTTTGTTCTTGGTGGGTGGTGGTGTGATTTTTTTCCTTTGCTTAGGATTGTCTGTGGTTTTTTTTGTTTTGTTTTTTTTTAAGACAGGAAGTGAATATTACCAGTTAATATTATCACATACACAGGAATCAGAAGCACTGCTTCTGTGTAGGCATCTCTGCCTACAAACCACGTCGTTATAATTTTTTTTTTAAATGAATACAACCATTTGCAATAATCAAGCACTCTATACTGTCTGAAAGCATCCGTAGTGATTAAATAAAAGCAGAAAGTCACTTGAGATCAAGTTCTCAAACTATTTTTCTTCTTTTTAATATAAATTAAAGTAATACAAAGAGTTTCATAGTACGCGTCTTCTACATTACTTAATTATGTATTGGGGGAAAATAATACTGACCAGACACACTCTTAGAGCGTACTGCAATACCCTCTACATGAAAATATACTTTCTGTATCACATAACTTATTGCTTTATTGAAGAAAAAAAAAAAAAAAAACAACATTTTGTTAGAAAGTCGTTTGCTGCAAAAAATTTTCAAGTCATGACGACCCTGATAGTGAGCTAAAGCGATAACATCTTCTATAAGCAACACATAAATAAAACATGTTTTAACATGTAGCTATCACATCTCCTGTCTATTTCATTATGCAGGAAGGATGAACTAAATGAATGCTTTTATTTTGACAGAAAACCTCCTCATCCTCTCTCAGCTTTCTTCTCACTTGTAAAGATGTCTTAGCCCTTCATGTCAACTTGGAAGCTCTTACTGTCACCAGGCAGAAAGAAAACACCTCAGTGTGTATGAGGACTGCCGTATGCCAATAGATTTGGCTGTCAAGCACTGAAAAGTACTGTCACTCAGTGTCAGAGGACTAACAACAAAGCAATTATCAAAAACCACATTCATGATGCCCGAGACATGTAGATAAAAGTCAGACGCAGACAAATCTAGCTAGCTAGAATTATCTTTCTAGTTTCTGAAAGTTATTTTTTCTCCTTAAAGATTCCACAGAGTTATCCTCTCTCCCCTTCACCACACACAGTAAAAACTCAAAGATGCCTATTTCATTACTCAACTTGGTCAACACTTGAAATGCCATTTCAAGGGAAATACTGTACTTACTAAATCAGCCACTGTGAAAAATTCTTTTCCTATTACAGGTTAACATCTAGACAAGTAATCACTTTAATGGCTGGCCAGGATGAAAATTGGTCTGAAAAAGCCATATACTTAGAGGAAGGTGAATTTTTAAAAGATGAAATTTGAACTCTGGGCAGCTAAGCACTTGTGTCAAGTTCACGGACCAAGTTACAAACCAGTGAGAGTTGCAACTTGAGGCAAATGGTTGTAAATTCAGAAACAAAATATATTACTTTGAAAATAAAGCAGCAGAAGACCACTCAAGTGCTTCTTAATTTACTCCGAGTATTTGTGGGCCCACTGGGCTGAACATTTCAGAAGGTTCTTTCAGCAATGCTTGCGTTATTACAGGCATATTAGGGAAATACTTCACAGTGATGATCCCGTCAGACATTCCACTTAGGTAACATTTCTGTTTATTAGAATGCTTATTGGCGTTTTACTATTCAGCAAAAGCACTGAAACCTAAATTCCCTTAAATAAGGATCTCTGAGGACCATTTCCCAGTGTCTGGCCAAGCATTTAACTTCACTCACCCTTCCTAATAGTTCACTCACAGCAAGCAACAGTTTCATTTCTGAAATAAAGACTTAATTTCAGAGACTGCTGAATAACTAAACCTACTTAATACGTTAGTTTCCAAGCAAGTCTACTAATTTTTTTTTTCTAAAAAAAAAAAAAAAAAAAAAAAAACCATACAGACCATGATCAAGTATGTATTACATGGTGCTGATGATTTCACATGACACGCTCTGATGGGGTAACACTCATGGAAAAAAAACCGGAAGGCAAACACTTTTATGCACACTTCTACACAACAACCTTCTACGGTGTGTATAAGGGTTGCTCCAAAAGTAATTCCTGCTATTTTATGTTAGCCCGCAACTTCAGAGGCAGATGCCAGTGAGATAGTAGTACAGGTTGAACCTTCCCACCACCAGATTAACTATATTACATCTTCATCCCTCAAAGACCATAGAGCCCTTATAATAAATACCATTTAAAAATTATAAATAAAGAAAAAAATCAAACTACCATGCATAATATCATAATGTTATGCCAAATATCTACTAAATAATACAGAAAAAAAATGCCTTCAAGTGGAGCAAACAGCTATCAGCTGTGAGACTTCTGCCTGCTTAATTTGGTTTTGTTTTTTTTAAAGTATAGACACCAGTTCCAGCAAGCTGGACAGCCTTTCAACTGCTATTTGTTATCTTCTACTTGCAAACAGAACACTAATAAGGAAACATAAACCTCAACCCTGATTCTGCTGATTTTGCTCTACCTGTCACAGTCTAAACAGAAATCCAAGATGGACTTTTACCACAGAATATACAACGGATAAAGGCACAGAATATACAATTCTGGAAACAATTTTTATCTTGGGGAAAGTCATGTTCCTGTCATTAGCAGGTCTGGTCAGCAGAGAAATAACCAACTCCATTTCCTTCAAAATTTGTCAGGCAATTAAAAAATGAGACCAAACCAAAACCAGCAGCAATTCTTCCACGAGCATTTTCCTATGAAAAATAACTGGTTGCTACTTCTTCACTATCATCACACAGTTATGGAGATCAGGAGTCCTTATACCAAAGCCCTCTTTCAGCTAGTTGTAATGCTACAGCATAATAGAAATGACAGCGATAATAGCAGGGTGGCACAATCCCAGGCTGCAGAAAATGAGAATATGCTGAAATACAGCAGCTGTGGATACAGAAACAGAGGAAAAAAAATCTGCTTACCTTCAGAAGGCCTCAGTTATGCAGGAATCTTTAACAAGATACCCTTGCCTCCACTGCCAACCCTTCAAGGAGTTCTGGGAAGAGATGGATTACGGTTCCATGCCTTCTGGTCACTCAGCTGCATTGCATGCATCTGAGCTCCCTTGGGTTGTCCCTGCCAGGTGCTCAGTCACTGCTTCAGGACATGACTCAGCATTTCTTCCACACTGGCTTAGCTGAATTTATTTAGAACTAAGCATTGTAACACAGATGAAGTTGTGTTTTCACACACTCAACTCAAATACCTTCAAGATTTTCACTGGCTTTAAGCAACTTAAAACTACAAATTCATGTAACATTTACTCAGTGCTTTTCAAACTCACCTGAAGGAGACAATCCAGGGAGATGTATTTGGCAAGGACTTTAATAAATGTATCCGCCATTGTTCTGCTCAGACCCAAACCACTAGCACACGCTTTATAAATTTCTGCAACTTATTTCAAAATAAGTATTCCAAGTCACAGGCTATTACTATGAGATAACAAGAAATAAAACTACTTCCCTCGTATTTATTTGTTTGGCTTAAGTATTTTGAACAAAAAAAGAGGGAGAATTACTGCAGACTATACTACAGACCATGAACAGCTTGTTCCTGAGATGTTTAACTAAAAGCATTTTCTCTCTTAAAATTGACAAAAAAAAACTGATGAATCCTGTTTGTAACCCTCAGCCCAGGGATCCAGCTATCTGCCAATAAAGGCCCAGGCTGGTGAAGCACAGACATAAAACCACGACTCAGTTTCACTATAATGACTGCTGTTAAGGCATGAGATGGTATGTGATCTAACGAGTTAAAAGATAAAGATAAAAACACTAAAACCAAACAAATACAACTACTGGGAAAATAAATATAGTTGCTCAAAAAATAAAAATGCTCACAATGAAGAGTATAAAACCCCTAAAGAAAAAACAAGAAGTAGAGAACCAGAAAAGAGGAATTCAATGATGCCCTTGTTTTAAGATGGTGGAGAAAGAACCTTCCAGCGCTTGACCATGTCAATGCTCAGCCTCCTCATTCAACCACTGTTTCATACTCCACTATACCAGTCTTACTGAGTCTCTGTGCACAACTAAACCTATCTGAACAAGTGGGCTTGTACACGTGTGACTTCATGACAATGCAAATTAGTTTAAAAGAATTATCTCTTAATCTAATCTAGTACACTCAGTAATGATTTTACATTTTATCTAAAAAGAAAAAGCTAAACAATTCTTTTTTTGTTTTGATGTTACTCTGGAGTAATGATTTGTGTAAGTACGAGTAACTTGGACTTTTAAAATCTATGCTCATTTAACACTTCATGGTGAAAATAGCAAAAGTTACGGTTTTCTGGATGCTGCATTTGAAACATCGAAGGATCCTGGGAGGATAACTGTTCCGCAGAGTTTATGAAGATAGCTCATGAACTACAGCCATCTTTTTTGAAAGTATTTGTTTTTCCACCTGAACTGTATCCCAGATATAAGAAGATTCCACAGATTTTTGAAAGGCATTTAGGATTTTCTGTTCCCACTTGCTTATCACTATTTCATTGAACACTTGTTATCATATTTGAATAGTTTGAAAGTCATCAGATATATATCCAATGCATTTGAAACAGACATCTAAAGCTTACGTTGCTGCCAGGTGCTCAGTAAGAAAAAAAAAGTTTTTAAATTTCACAAATTCCATCATGACATGTCAGGCTTTTACATTAACCTTTAAAGCTGTAATGCACCATGTCTGTGAAAGCAAGCATCAGTATCTGGAAACTGCTCAGTCTCAGTTATGTCAAATCCTTGATTTTATTAGCACTTAAATACTTGAAATCTGTGCATGAAAACTTGGATTTAAAATCTATTTTCAAGTTGGGTTTTTGACAAACGAGACACTGCAATGTTACTTGAACAATGACATATAATTGGTGCGCACAAATATTCAGGTCAAAGTCTGCTGATCTTCTGAAAAAAATGTGAAACTTCTGGAGATATTCCTCTATGGCAAGACATTTTGTTAAAAAAAAATCATTCCAATATTTCCATTTAACAGTACACCTGTCTCTCAACATGATGCTGTTGACAAAAGTGTTATTTAAAATAAAAACAACCTATCACTTTATTATTTTCTATCTCATACAAACTAAAGACACAATCCTTCAAGATTTTCTGTTGTACCATCTGTTTAGAAATAAAATAAACACTACAATGAAATTCTAAAGCATACAAAAATACTTCAAGATTTTTTCTTTATGGTGTACTGACTGGAAATCAAATTTAGACTTTAAAACGCACTGTCATTCCAAGGCAAACCTAATTACATTATTAGACTCAGAATTTCATATAAAATATCAAATCTTGGTATTCTTCTTTTTGCAAATCAAGCTAAGCTTGTTTCATTTCCTAGCTGAATGGTTGCTCAAGGAGGGGCAGTAGACACACATATATCATGACTAAGATGACATCTTCCAATCTGTTGTACCCTCTCCCACCCATATCCTTTCTCGTTACACGACTCATCCGCCACTTCTTGGTTTCTAAGTTTCAGAAATAAATGTACAAAACACTTCCCTTAATGTCTTGATAACGGGCACAGACATTGAAAATACTAAAAGTGGTCACGGAAAGCTAAGTGGGAAACTCAATTTGGGAAAAGCTAATTTGAAGAAGAAAAAAAGCCTTTAACTGAACTCAGTCACAAGCAAACACACTCCAAAACTGCTTGTTTACAATGCTTTTTCAGAGCTCTACTGACATCCTAGCCAAATTGGGCTCTGTCCAGCTTGGATAATTTCCCAGCAGGCTGCATTTAAAAGTTATGTCACCATCCAAGTTTTCTTTGTTGACAAATGTTTCCATAAATGCTAACAGACTTCAGTGCTACTTCTTGTTTTGCTTTGGTATGCAAAAAGAAAATGTCCAAGTGCATACAAGTGATTCCTGTCAAGGCCGGTAAATGGAGGGACTTCAGCAGTTAGAAACGTAAGCAATTATCAGACACAGGAAATTTAGAAGGACATGACTCTACTGCAACCATGAAGTCTTCACCAGGCACTTGGCAGTATATACCCTACCAAAAGAAATAAGTTGTGTTCACGCACATTCAGATTGGCCTTTTTCATGAAGATATTGTTATTAAAAACAAAACAAAGAACAAAAGAAAAAAACACAAGAACAAGGTCATCAGTGTTGAAGAAACAATATGAAGCATCAAAACATTAGCAAATAGTGACACTAGAGAAGTAAATCCATTCAGGACAAATACCTCAGTAGCAGTTTCTCAACTACTATTAGCCACAAAGGTTGAAAGCTTTCTGCTCTTCTTACTAACCAAAGTAGGCACATTAGCCTTTCCTCGGTCACATCACACCTGAACTAAAATATGCACTAGGAGAAAAGAAAAGCCTGTTACAGAATCTCAATGACATAAATCTGGCAAAAAATAAAGAAAAAAGCTATTAGTAGCGGATGGCTTACATTAACCAGCTAAGATCATTTTTGACAGTGCTACAGGACAATCATCAGTCTAATAGCATTCATGGATTTCAATCTTTCACCAATTGACTTAAAATAATTAATTCTCCTTTTATATGCAAGGGTCTGCAAGGACCTTGGTGACATGTAACTTGATATCTCATTCAGGGTGGTAGTACTGGTAATATGCATAAATAATTGACGTGCAGCTCAGAAAATCTACAAACAATACATCTCTATCCATGAAATGCTCAGTATAACCACGTTAATTAAGGGGAAATGCAACTCAAATGCTCATCTACTCCATGTTTTAGTTTCAGAATCTGGACTTCATTCCCCTCTAAATACATTTGTTGGGCAGTCATTTCTCCTGACAAGCACCGGGACACCTTTCTTATGGTTTTCTTCTCAGCCACTCAGTAGTTCGATTCACTTTGCTGAAAATATCTTGCTGTTTTTGAGTGCACTCTTCCTAAAGATAAAGAAACGAGACAAATACTCCCCCACCTGACTTCAGATATTTCATCATCAAATACTTAAAGCTGTAAAGGATGTATTTTACAGTAGTTTTGAGAAGAGAATGCTTTCAATCTGCTATCTCACTATCAACATTTCTCAAACTGTGACTGGACGTTGCCTCAAGGAGCCCTTTCCACAGTTTCTAAAGTATCAGTTTCTGCAGTGAGTTTCTCATCATATTCAATGTTTGTGCTACCTCTTGGTAACACTCTTCATTGTTATGATTCTAAGTATGTATAGCTCAAAGGAGAAGTAGAACTGAAACAACCTATTCACATTTTTCTCTGCTGATCTTGCTGCAATCTGTTATGTCTTTGGCATTTTCTATTGACTCTGCCACTCACAAAAAATTCCATGGCAGGAATACTCCCTGCACTTGTAGAGAAAGAAAAGACACAGTGCCCAGAGGATACAGTAGCAGCTGCAGAGGTATAATTGCTAACCAATGACAGGGCATAAGCAGGATGACAAAAGTAGTGCTGACTCAAGCGTATCCTTTTAGTATTCCTTCACTTGACAGTTGTAGCAAGCGTGAAAACATGGCAAGACCAAATACTGTAATACAATGAAAATGTCAGGAGGTACTACCTGTGTAATTAGCCACATTCATGAGAGAACACTCACCTCAGAAACGCTGACAAGGAAACACCCCAAACCACCTAAAACCAGTATGTAAAATAGGCAAGTAAACAAAAAACTACATCCACTAACCACAAATGTCACAGGACAGCCTACAGTCCAAACCTCTCAGTTCACAGTTCTCTGATTCACAGTTAGGTACTTCTGGAACAACTGGCACTGCCCTCCATAATGGACAAGCACAGCCAACCCTACGATACACAATGCCTCTTCTACAAGCTAGACTCAGTTAATTTTCTTAACTCTAAGACCTACATTAAAACCTGGTATGCAACAAGCATTTGCATGAGAAATAACAGTTACTACCCTGGAAGCACTGGGAAGGGAAGGAGAACCCTTTCCCCATTTTAATCTTGATTTACAACAGAATGCTGTATTCAAAGCTGCTGAATGTTTTGTGCAGTCGGTATTGCATCCACAATGCTTAACAAGAGTACCAACAAAGGTAAAGTACATTTAAGAAATAATTGTTAATATTTGAAATACTGGTTTGAAATTATTAAATTACTATAATAGTATATTATCAGAAGAATTATTTAACCACCAAAAAAGGAAACCAAAGCTCTAATGTGCGTGTAAAAAGTCTGACATTACCACAAAGTATTAAAAGCTTGAAGAGGTATGGCAGGATCACAGACCGAGGCAGAAGAGCTCAGCACACTTCCATTACAACAGCCTTCTCTCCCATGAAAGAATCATACATTTTTCTGAGCTATGTTCTAATCCATGTTCAGCCTTCATTAACTGTTTGCACGATCCAAATCAAGCTAGCGTTACACTCCTAAAGATCATCATCACCTCAATATTTTACTTAAAACCGAGGTGAAAAAATAAACAAATACCATGCCACACTGTGAATCCCAGAGAAGCACTGATGTGGTCATAAGGAAAAAGCTGTGTATTTTGACAAAGTGAATAAGCCAGAGGGTACTCATCAGCCATATTATTATTTTTTTACCCTCTTCAAATCTTAGTTATGTTTTCAAACTCACATCTCACTTGCAACATCTCTGGAGAATACTAAGAGCAGAAGGAGGTCAGATTTTGCCACATTAACTTGAATTCCATACTACTTAATAACAAAATACTAAGAGAAAACAGTTTCTACAGTATCTTCCCCACATTTCACACAGTGACTTGTATCGTATTCTGCAGAGAAACAGGGGTACATTAGACTGCAGCTTTACTGAGTACTCTTCAATTAAAGATTAACAAGGATGATTCTCAGAGCAAAATTCACTCAGTAAATTCATCTAAGACTAAAGGATCTATAGAAAAGCAAATGTTTAATTTTGCAGTGTTTTAGTGCACTGGCATTAAAACAAACACTGCATAAAAAAGCTTCTGAATGGACATCAACCAAATGACTGCCCACTAGCTTTGAGCCTCCTGCAGTGCAGGAATTACCACCATGGGGCAGATTCTGTCTGCCTCTTGTATAAGCTGTTCATGCCGGTACATTTATGAAGGCTCGTTTTGTGTTTCTGTTATCTCCAACCAATTCCCCCCAAAATAACAAAGAGTAGGGCCCCATCCTTCTGCATGGTACCCAGCAATGTTGAGTACCCATGCACATATAACTACATTCCTTGTCCCTGATGCTAACAGTGAATATCAACCTCATATGACATAGTTCCCAAGATTACTACCTTAGCTCCTCAAATGGAGGCAGTAAATACAGAAGAGGAAGCCAGATTCCATACTGAATTCCTCACATGTTATTTGTTTCAGTCAGTCTGGACTGTACAATTGTGTTGATAGTTTTTTAGTTTATTAAGAAATTCAATATATACCACAAAGGTGTGTTGCTGTTTTTTTTCATTGTTTTTCTTCATTACCTGCAAACCTTACTGGAAACAATCTTACTGGCTTTACTTAGCCCATAAATAAATAAATCAAAGTTACTTCTGTCTTGATGTGCAATAAAAACTGGAGATTGTTTACAAGTAAAAAGCTAGAAATAGCCATTTTAACTACCCTGCAACTTTTTAGCCAGAAGCACCAGTTCTCAGGGAAGATTAGTCAGTGAAACAGGACAACAGCTAATGTAATCCATGCTTTTATCCCTCTGACCAGCACACTGGAAACACCAAGGTCACACAAACAATCTGATTCAGTACCTAGGAAGGAAAAATGTGAGTGTCTTAAGTAACTGCATTCTCCTTGAGTGAAACACTGCTTGAGGAGAAGATACCTCATGTGAACCCAAATACACTTAGTAAAGCAGTATCCTAAATGCAGCAGAATAAAATATTTGTAATAATCTTTATGTTCAGAACCCGAATAACAAAATCAAGGTGAAACTCCAGTTTGCAACAAATTAACACACCTGCCATCTAATCCTCCACCAAGGGCTTCTTCAAGATTCAAATTTGGACTTGACATCTGATAGGACCCAAAAAAAAAAGTTATTACAGTTTCATTCAGTTTAGAGCTCTTGCTTCCCTGTGATTTGCGAAGGACTCAGAGGGGAAAACTGCAATTATTATATTATTTTTTTTAATAGAAAAATATTTATTGTTCACTAGGTATGAGAACAACATGTTTTGACTTTTTGACAATGCACCTGCTGACAAATTTGAAAACAATACCATCTTTTAGAGATTTTCTTTCTACCTCTGCCTTCTAGAAAATACTTCAAATATACTTCAAATGTTGTTATTCAGAAGAGACAACCTCAACAATTGAAGCACTGCATTTTATCCACAGATTTGGTATTAGCTTGCAAAATTACCTTAAAAAAAAAGAACAAAAAAACCCAACAAAAACAGTCTTACCATTTGTTGAACATGAATAATTTATTGGCAAGCACTTCACACCAAGCTCCAGTCTTCAATTTGCTTTATTTTCTCTATATGGCTTGCAAGAGCCAAATCCACTTTACCAAGAAAAGGTGACATGATACAGAAAAATCAAAAACAGCCTCTTAATGTGCATCTTCAACCATTTACAAATCTAAACTATATATATGTACACATATACATATATATATTTAGCAATTAGATTAGTCTTGCCTTATGACTTACACTGAGAAAACAGTAAGTAAAACTAGAAGATAGTGACTGGAAAGCAATAAAAAGATTTCTGTAAACTGACAACTTAGGATAGTTTTCATACCAAAATAGCAGAGAATTGTTCATTTATCTTTCTACCCCCCCTAAAACAAATCAGTAGAACAGGCCCCATACCAACTCTGTGCCCAAAGTATCAGTCTGTCAGTAAACAAGTTAGAATGTTTTGCCAAGGCTGGAAACTGTATTTCAGAAGACATCATCTGGAAGGTGCATGCAGATGTAACTACACATACATAAACATGCAACTACAGACTACAAGCTGGGTATGCTACAGCAAGAATCACTAGCTATTAGTTACAGATGGATGAGAAGAACAAGAAGGTAACTCACTTGAGTTTCATACATCAAGAAATATCTAGGAAGGGCTTTTTTTCTTTAAAGAAATCTCAGATGTCTTAGATAGACATTTGATAAACTAGGAATATCACAGCTCTCCACCTTTTTCCATCTCCCCAGCGCTGCCTAAGTCATCTTTTGGCAAATGATTTTAACATTCACTTTTCACCTGATAGATCTCCTTGCTTGTACAATTCATTTTAGAGGTATAACTTGTTTTCTTTACTAAGATTTCATTTCCTCCCATCTCAAAAGTTGATGAAATCTATTTCTTTGCTCCCCATCTCCCAGTGAAAGCTGACAACAAGTATCAGACAAAACGCAGCTGTCCCGTATGAAGTAATTCATTTCTGTCAAAGATTAGACATGTTTTCCCTTAACATAAGATGACTGATACTGTTCTGCACGATCTGAAAAGGACAATTTAACCAATCCAGTACCAAGAGAGCTCGAGGATTGGCTATTCTCCTTAAAGCACGTAGTCTCCCAGATAAATTCAGGTAACTAAGAAGCCACTGATAGTTTTCTTCCATTTGAATGGAGGCTTTCAGTCACTATTTTTGGTCTCGGCCAAGAATTTTCCAACTGTATTCAGTAAAACTGTAATAATACTGAACTATACATTTGAACAGTCCTAACCTGTTGAAATGACTTCTTTTCCACTCCATACTGTACAGACAGAAGTCCTAAGCCATCAATCTCTGCATTATTCCTACTCTTAAGCTCATTTTACATTTGCAATTATTCATGACGCTAACTTCAGCAAAGCTTTATATTAAGTATAGCTTTGTGCATTTCTCTATTTTGGCAAAATTCTTACCTCTAGGCTCACAGAAATGCAAAAGAGGAGCTCAGCACTCCCCGGGTGGGGAAAATGAGCCCTTCTAGAGCACAAACCAACTCACTCCCCTAGAACAGGATGAGTCATGCTCCAGGAGCACTCATTTCTCTGACGTTAACGGGCACAGAAATATGCTTCAGGTGGTGCTACGGGAGCTCACACTGGCCAACCCCACTGATATGAACCCACTCTTAGTTCTTCCCTACATCATACACTGCAGAAAGCCAAAACACCAGCCCGGAGCTTACTTCTGCCTTCACCCTCCAGAAGGTTCCAGCTGCCCTGCCTCAGATACACAAGCAGCACCTGCGAGAGCACTCCACCTCTCAGCCCGGAGCATGGGCCTGTGTGCACCACCTCTCTGCTCAGTTTGACTGAAAAAAAACCCATACAAACTGGGACACACGGAGCACACCTGAGAATTCTCACTGTGGGTGCGGGCAGAAGGACAAGCGCTGAGAGTGGGCGCTGCATGCCGCCAGGTGCTCTGCCCCACAGAGACGTACCAGCAGCAGCCATCAGCATGAAGGTGTGTGTGGTCTGCAAAGTCCCATGCTGCACAGCCCTGAGCTCAGGGGCATCCCTTGAACCGCTCACTGTGTCCCAAAGTGGAGAGCAACGAGGCTAATGTGCAGAAAAAGGATGAAGAGCCCTCAAATGGCTGAACTGCTCCAGGAGCCTACAGCAAATGGAATGCCCAGCAATGAAAGATGCTGAGCAGGCACTGCAAGTTATCTAAATATTAACACCTAACTGAATGGTATTTTACAAACACACCATGAATAACAAAATAGTTGAGGGAAAACTGAGTCTAAAGTTTCCCCAAAGGGAAAGCGAACAAAATGTTTTGGTGCTGGCATCTGCTTTTCACCCAAGACATGGACTTGGATGCCAGAAACACTCAGGAATCAGCATTTGAAAGGTTAATTAGATCTGCCCAAGCATTTCAATTACAGAACTGAAAAAGTCTTCCATTTAATATGTATCTCGACACATCCTATTTCTTTCAGATTTTCTCTGCCACAAGATTTTTCTTTTGGAGGTAAACATTATTAATGGTAATGTTATCTGACAACTCCATGTTTACAACTTAGATCACCTCTGCACAAAACGGGCTACTCTAATCAAGATGTTTAGTTAAAATTATTTACCTCTTCTATCAGGAAACCTGCCCTGTTCAAGACACTGTGGTAGCTCAGATGTGATCTGTGTTTCTCACACCAAACCTTAAATCTGAGTTCTGCGAGATGGAGCTGTGCTTGAAGACCCAAGATACCCTCTGAGTACCCATGAATTATACAGAGAGCTGCCCAACCTTGTTAACAGCACAGAATTAGTCATGCAGAAATTCTGGTACGTACTGCACCCTCTAGGTTTCACTCTAGATTCAAATTACATGGAATTAGATGCAGTTAAAGAAGCATTTGTGAGATCAGAGATGGCCCATGTTTTAAAAGAACAGCTTTCTTTCCAACAATGCCCTTTTATCAGGATTGGGATATTTTGTAAGAATATTCCAAATGTCCCTTACTTTATGAATTAGTGACATTGCTTTAGCAAGGTAAAAATATTTCAGTACTTCAATTTCAGTAAAACTTTTACAACACATAGGAGGAGCTAAGAATGGTTGTAACAAGTCCTACTTAGATAATAAACACTTCTGAAAGGAGACAAATTAGTGACAAACGAGTAAAAAGGAATGCAAATAATCTTGAGAAGAAATGGTACACCTTTTGTACAGTACACAGTGTGTTACTGAACTGGCTGCACTACAGAGTTTTTCTTTCTCCATATCTACTTTCATTTATCATTTTACTGTTGAATTTATTAGGGCCAGAATTTCACCATGTCTAGCATTCCTGTGCAATATAACAAATGCTTTATATAATATCTGGTTTTGCTTTATGTATTTATGGTAGATTTTTTGTTTTGTTTTTTTATGTGTGATTCTGAAAAAAAAAAAAAAAAAAAAAAAAAAAAGATTAACATACAGTCTGAGTTTCCCTCAGACTGTCCAAACAAACAAAATATGCCAATGGTGAGCAGATTAACCGGGTGCCTCTGTGGTACACAGATCTATAGCAGTGACCCTAAATTATTACTCGTTCATATCAATAGTGATAGTTTTATTGTAAAAGAACCCAAGGGATCTTGATTTGAATGCCAGTCCTAGCCTCCTTCATCTCCCTCCTCTCCCTACCCCTCAAAAAATCAACTCTTTTTATGAGGGCTGCAGAATTTATCTTAAGTGACTGAAGAGTTGAATTCAGGTTGGCACTGAAAAAATAAAAATGATTATTAAGAACCTATTCATTTTTCTCCATACAGATACAAATTTAGTAAATTTCTACATAGCATTAATTGATGAATGAACAATAGGCTCAGTAAGTATATCAGGAATGTGCTTAAATTTAAGAACCTAAAAGATCTACTAGAAATATGACCTTCAAAGTTTTACTAACTGGCCACTGTTAAATGATCAAAGAATCCCTAAGGAATTATACCATTTGCAGTGGAAATAACAGGCTTTCTTTATCTTAAAATTTTACTTTGACAAAGGACTGGAAAGTTCTGTTTTCTTTCTTGAAGTAGGTTATGTCATAATTTTAATCCAGTCTAAAGCTTCCTCTGTTTTCTTCATTCACCTCATCTCCTGGTGTTAATCCTAATCAAAGCCACAAGTCCCATTCCTGTGGGCATTAAAAGGAACTGTTTTCCAGTTTTCAGGATTTATAACTTCAATTATTTTTGCAATTATTTGCTACAATTCAGTTCTGATCTTGTTCTGTAATCCTAGTTATAGTTTCTGATCAATTATTTGATGCAACTTCAAAATAACAAATCTTAATGTGCACCTCATGCTACATTATGTTTTAAGAGTGCTCTCAAGGTTTGTTGGTTGGAATATCTCAGGAAAAAAAGCAGCAAGGCGTCCCTTGGGACTCAAATCATTTAGTAATTTTTGCGTAACAATTTAATTAGCAACATCATCAAAGGAATATTTTGTGCTATTGCAATATTTTTTTCAGTATTCTACTAGCAATGTTCCCCCCTTTAGTCCTGAAAAACAGATCTGGTTATATTCTTTAGAAGAACAGTGGATCATCGATCATCCTGTAAGAGACTGAGATAAAGTTGCAGACATTTTGAAATTTGAAAAGTGCAGAAGGCACTGTGAGTGCGTATGGGTCATTCAAATCAAATATTAACAACTCAATGAATAAGACTGAATCTGACAGGTGTGTGTGCGTTTCCATCAGAAAGTGAAATTTAACAGCTAAAACCCAAACAGATTTGAGACTAGTGAAATATTATTTTGTGGGTACCTTAAATTCCTGAATGATTATCCTTCTTCTACAGGAGACCTAAAATGTGAATTCTGACAGAGCAGTAGCAGCTGATAAAAACAATCAGAAGTCAATGATAAAACTTGCAATCTAAGATAGAGGCATAAGGTTTTCATGACCAAATCTACATTGGAGCTGCACATTCATAAAGGGACTGAATGCAATTGCCACCTCAAAACAAATACACAGTTTAAGAAAGACATTGCAAAGATAAGGTTAATGGAATATTCCTAAAAGTAATGTCTAAGGGATTCTCTGTTGAAGGAACTACTTTTCACTCTCAGTCCTTACTTCATTGTAATAGGACGTTCAAGGGAGTGGGCATTTTCTAATTTTAAGACTTAAAACGCACAAAAAGCATGACACAGTGGAACATGATGGAAGTTAGGTACTGCTGTCCTGAAGCAGTACAACAGGAAATGCAAAAGCTTCATAAAAAAGAAAAGCTTTTATAAAGCTTTATAAAAAATTTGATTTATGGACTGAAGGTAAAAGCTTTTTGTACCAACCAGTTGTTTTTGTTTCCTGCCCCAGTAATACAAGACGAACTGTTGATTCTGGAGCGTTCTCATCATCTCACAGTACCATCAGGCTTTCAGCTTTCACTACAGTATCAATCTGTCAACCTTAGTTAAACCCTTGCTTTTATTTGTAATTTGAATGGGTTCGTTTTACACAAAAATGGGGCACAGATAATTTCTGCTAGTCAAATACAAAACCATGAAACTTCTTTTCAGTCATAACAAGACAGGCTATTATATACATTGTTTCCACCAGTTTTTAATGAAACAAAATTTTGCCTTTTGTAGTGCTTTACCTTCAAGATATCTCTTGGAAGGAGTTTCATATGGATACTCCCTTCTTGTTCACACTGTCAGGGAAATACTAAAGCAACACTGAACCGTTATTTATTACCTTGCTTGGAAGATGTCACTGCCTTTCTGGCATCCCATATATAGAAAGACCATGAAAGCATTTAAACTGAACTGACTAAAAAGTTTTAGCCAGCTCTCCCAACTAGAAGTGAAGAAATTTGGTTTAAGAAAATATGATAATCACAGCATTTTTCCCTCATGATGGCTACTCATTCCATTAAACTTGTCTTTTACCTGGAGTATCTCCAGTTTGGTTAGATCCTGCTACAATGCTGTTATGCAGGGAGATGTGTGTAAATATAGCTATAAATGCTTTGTCCTCCTATATTTCATGTATCTGTAGTCACTCACAGACTGAGTGTCACAGAAGATGTAGATTGAGCTGTGAAAAACAACGTTCCTGTTTCTATTTATTGAAGGACTTTGATCTATTCATTTAGCAGTAAGATGCAATTGATGAGTCTGAGCTTTCTGCCATTCCTTGTGTCATTTACAGTTTGCCCTTCCCTCTAAGTTATTGAATACAAAGACAAGAAATGATTATTTCATCCATAATTCTGTCTGCATTGGTATGTGAAATATATAAAGATATCCTAGTTCAGATTACATTTTGAATTTTAGGCTGTGTGTGTTGTTTTGCAACAAGGGAAATAGAATTTTTTCTTTTCTAGCCTGTCTGTAGCAGTTTTTTAGAACATGGAAGGAAGCTCCATATGAACAGAACTGTAATGTTAGCCAATCTGCCAATCAAGACACTAATCCTCTACACATCTCTACCATCAGGAGACAGATACCTGGAAGCTGGTATGCAGGAGATAAAGAGAAAAGTTGGACAGAGACCAGAAAATGTTCAAAAGAAAAACTAGATGCATATGTCCAGATAGATTTTCCTGAAAAAAAATTCTGACCTGATACAAAGGAATTTTGACCTCCATAGATTAAACATACCAGCATGCACATAATGATTTGCTTTTGTTTGCCTCTTAGCAACCCTTTGGTTCTAAGTACAGTATTTTGGTTACACTGCATTTGTAGACAATAAGATAATATTCATTAAAGTGGAAATAATTGCATTGAGTAGTAACAGTAAGTATGGAAATGAAATTTAATCATTTAAAGGAATAAGTATTTTTCTATTGAAGTCTTAAGCTTTGAATCAGATAAGCAACAAAAGCTGTATTATTGTATCTAAAGCACACTGGCCACTGAATATTATTTATTATTTTTATTTACTGAGAAAGAAAGAAAACTAAGAATTACTGCAACTATTCTGTCCCTTTCTAGCACTGCATGATGTATATTAAAGAACTTATTCAGTACATTTTTCCTCTAGAGAAGTTATCTTCAAACAGATATCAATTTTATTAATTTTATTTCTGCCAAGTTTCGATCTATTGAATATACACAGGCATTTCATAAATAATTTGACTGAAAGTTTAGTTGTTTTTAACCTAAAGCATAGGTTAGAAAAAATATGTTTGTGCTGACTCGCTGATTATCTTTTGAAGATCAGGTTTATCCTAAAACTGTACTTACAGTTATGAATGAGAATTTTTGGTTTTTGTGAATCTTCCTGCATTACTTACTTAAAATTGGCTGGTTCACTAAATGTTCCTGCCAGTACAGTAATTTGCTGGAATAGTGTTGGAAAGCAAATACAGAAGGGGTGTGAATACATTTGAAGAGAATTCATTTGCAAATCAAATGGATGGTGGAGGAGGAGTTGCATTCAATGAATTCAATAAAGACAATGTCACAATAAATACAAGAACATTTGGCAAGAATAACCTTTGCAAGGCTTGCAACCTCAGTTCTGCAAAGGTATTAATACATGTCAAGTTCCTACCTCCATTCAGATTTTTATCTATGCCAACAGATGTAGAGTTGGCCTGCTGAACAGCTTGCAGAGCCAGATCACTAAACTACTATTAGCATTTTAAAGTAGAACTGAGATGGCTTTTTTCTTCTACTTAACCACTGTATATAGAATGAGATAAAGTTACATTATGTTTTATTCTAGGTTTATTTCTTACTTTAAAAAGATGCACTAAGTACTAATATGAAGGTCCTGAAAAGAAACCCTAAGACGTTGTGACTTTTAAAGTAGCTACAAGTTGCTATGGGATACTTATGTTCCCACTATCCTATTCAGGCAGAGAGCATAGGAAAGTAGTCTGAAAGATAAACAACAGGGAACTACTTTCTCACAAAAATCATGAAGAAATGGAGAAGCAACTCAGTTTTTCTCATATTTCATAACACCAGGAAAATCCAATCCCCGCTTACAGTCATATGCCTCAGAGAAGGTTTTCCTCTCTACAGAGTGAGCGTCATTGCTACCTGTCACTAGAGGCTCATAGTTGAACCATCCGAACCACACACTAGTTTTACATGAAGTAAATGGATTACATTAATTCATGTTGTCCCAAAGAATGCACAGAGAATTTCAGGGCTGCCAAACTACTCATCCTTGTAATCTGTTTAAATAGCTGGGGAAAGGTGCTCGCTCTTTATTCTGGCCTATCCGACAATGGCATCAAAACCCTGACAAGAGAATTCAGAATTTATGAAAACAACAAGAAGTGTATTTTTGCTTTCTGAACCTAATCATAAGTCAACCCATCAACAAAAAAATATGGTCACATTTCTGTAATATTCTCTGTGCCTTTCCTGCTTCTACTGTACAATTACAGTTAAACAGCTTTTCTTGAGACTTGACCTCCTGAGATCCAGTGCTTTGGAGGAGCTCAGCACAGCTCCTAGCCTACCACTGGACCTATGAGCTGCTGTGTGAGTCTTGCAGTTAATGAGGGGATTCTTCAGTAGTAACAATATTTCTGCAGTTATAAATAACAGCAATTCTCCAGTTGTAGCACTTCAATAGATGTGTTTCAGCATTCCCCCATGACAATGCTAGATCATGTATATGTAGCACAGGTAAAAACACATACGTATTTCTGAGAACCAATTTATATTCCATAAAGCTTTCAGAAGTCCACAGAATTAAAAGCTCTAGCAGAAATGTCCTGCATAAATGTTTGCTTTTAAACAAGAGTTTCAAGTAGGAAATCTTTTTACTATTCTGTATAGTAAAATCTTAGATGTTGAATTAGGTCCAAACATCCTTCATAACTTTTCTTCTCTCCCTAAAACCACCATCAATTTCACCTGTTCACAGTCCAGGAGTAGCCAAAAATAAAACTATGAAACTATTTCATTAGAGACAAATTTGATAGTGTTAAATCATAAACTATCAAAGCGGTAATAAACAGCAGACTACAGCAACAAGATACTGGTAGTACAATCCGGGAAAGGTCAATAGAAACCTTTCCCTTGATACAATGATTCCAGATTGATAAGGGGAAAAAGGGGAGTGTCTATCTCAGAATAATTGTAAAACTACAAAGGTAAGAAACAGCAGCCAGAGAGAGAAGCAAAAATCAACTTTTTGGAAGAAATCAATACAGACATGCGTCAATTTTTATTTCTATGTGTACACATTCATATAGTTATGAATGTGAATTTCTATTAAGTATGCATAATTTTAAATGGAAGACAATAAAAGTCTACATCCTACTTAGAGCTATTTAATATTATAAGAACAAATTAGTATATCTGGATATCAGTTCTAAAGTCAAATGTTCAAGGCACTTTCTTCAGAAACAACCATTGCTATTTTAATTGAAATTGAGTCAATTGTGAAGTACTATCAGTATAATTTACTGGGTAAATAATGCATAATGAATCATGTACTTAGTAACAGTACTTAATAAATATTGTTTGATTGACAAAAACATCCACAGGAAAACAAAAACAAAAATAAGATTGAAATAAGAAGTACTACATTTTCTTTGCTACATTTCAAGCAAACGGATATGAATCCTGTTTGCTGTGGCTACTCTGCATTATGTATTGCCTGTGAGGCATGGATTTCGGCAACCAATTTTCTATTAGCTTTCCCAAGCAAGGCCACTGCTAGATTTATTACAGATCAGAGCAAAGGTATGCCTATCATATAAGCAATATAAATGAACAAACTGTAGTTCAAATGATAAACAGACAATTAAAAAGCTTCACAATACAGTTGAATTCAGCAATTTCTTCTGATTACACAAAATACATGAGAAAAATATCTTCCATACAGTTCCCAAAACTGTATACAGCATAATTAAATGCTAGATTAAATGCCATTAACAACACCATACATTAGCTTTTTGCAAAGTTATTTTATACAGCAGAGAAATTCAGCTTAGCTTGTTACAAAATAGCTTAAATGTATAATACGGTATAATTAGTCTAGTCGCTTATTATCAAACACTGGTTAAATCTATACCAGTTGTTAAATTACTTCATGAGTAGAACTCACGATGCCAGGGTTTGTAAGCTATAGTGTCTAAATACCATCAAACTGCCCCATTCCCAAGATGCCTCCTTATTAGCCCCACCGTCCTCTGCTGGTGGTTACACCAGCACCCTCACATGTTGCACACACAGAAATCTGCCATGGCAATTCTGAGATTGCATTTCCCAGACAGTACACGTAATGAGAATTCTCATCTGGAGGTAGATGCAGCTGATAACAACACGAGGAAGAGGAGCTAATTTCCTAACCTGATTTAACATCTAGTTGTAAGGATGTATGTCTATCTTTCTTTCAGAGGAATGAGAGAAACTTGAACCATCACAGAACAGTTGGTAGCTAATGTTCCCTAGCCCAGCATCATCATGCTGCATTCACTGAGACAAACCCAAACAGTTAATCCACAATTGACAGGAAGAACAAGTCATATACTGTTATGGCATCATCTCTGAAAGGTCAGTTTTGTGTTGTTTTTTTTTTACCTACTGCCTCTCCAACTCTTCAATTTGTGACACTTACATATGGTTGCCCTGTGGGTTTCCAGAGACCAAACCTTGAGGTTTTGCAGTCCTTGTTTCTACTGAATGCTACCCTCAGACTGATTAGACCTGACGTAAACTGTAAAACGTGAACAGATCAAACACAATACCGCTTGGCAAATGGAAATGCTTGAAAGACACATCAGTATGAAGTTTTCTTTTCTGAAACCAAGCAACAAATTAAAGGCATATAATTAACCAAAAAAGTTGCCATCTGAGAATGGACAAGCATATAAATACTGAAATATTTCTAGTATTAATTCTAGCATCAGGAGCTACCCCGAAGTGTTGTTTTTTTTTTTTAAATATATATTTTTTTTTTTTTAATATAAATATGTATATATAATATATATGTTAAATATATATAAAAATATATATATGTATATATATTTTTTCTTGGTCTTTGGGCAAAGTCAAATCTGAAGAACAACCACGTAGGCTGTATGAAGGCTGAAAATGAATAGAAAGCAATGCAATTAGAGTAATGATAGGCTCTCATCTTGCTCACCACAGAATACCCACATGCTGCCATCACAATTTTTTTTTCGTCTTATCTTTCTCTCTTTCCAATTATAAATTTTGACCACTGTCATTTCATTTCCCTTCTTGGATGGCCAGGTCACTGTACGGGAAGTTTAAAAAATGATTTAGGCAGCATATACAGAAAGAACCTTCGAGGTAACTGAAAGAACTTGTGCAGCATATTACACATGTACATAAATGCTTTTTAGACGAGCTGTGGAAAGGTGGTTTCACGTAGGCATTGAAGAGAGAGATCGTCTCACAAGCAATATTGAAGTGGCCCAATTTGGCAATTTCACAACGTAACTTTTTTCTACATTGAATTACATTCATTCTCTAATAAAAATCAATTACAAACAGGCAAATTATATAAAACAAAGTTATATAAAATGTAAATTCAAAACATCCATTCTTAAAATGTTGTTCTTGATGGTTAATATTTTTAAAAATATTTATTTATTAATAAATGTAAAAAAGTGTGAAGAGCAGGATTTTTTGAAAACCTGTTAAGTTATGATTGTAATTAGTATCTGATCTGAAAAGATAGGAAGAAACAAAAATGTTGCATACCTTGTCTATCTTTTAATGAAAACAAAACAAAACAAAAAAAACACATGTATCTGAGTTAGGCAGTGATGTTTACAGAAGCCTGTTTCCAGCTGAGTTGCGGAAGATAGTATGGTCTATACTTGCTTTTCCAATGAGAATGCCCAAAGTAGGATTATGGTACATTTGGTCAGTACTGAATTTGAACTATGTTCCAGAGATGAAAGTCTATGAACTAATCTGTTGAGCTACCAAGTCCACTGCTGTGCTGGTTTATAGAAATCCTATTAGCAGTATGACTGAGGGGTCAAAAGATAAGATAGCAGACAGCTGGAAATGCTGGATCAGACAAATATTTTAGACAAGAAAGACATTTCCTAACTACACTGTGCTCAGCCATGTATTATACATACAAAAAGTTCTGGTGACTCGAGGGTAACATGTTTCTTGTCTTGAAGTTCTTGTACAGGAGGTTTTAAGGTATTAAAGTGCACCGTCACTATCTGCTGGGCTGTCTTCTGTCACAGTGACTTAAAATACATTTTTTCCTCAGCGAAACATCAGATAACAAATGCATATAACATACATACTAGGTAAATTTAACAAGAAATGTTTCATACATTTCATATTTTTTTTTCCATAAACTACAAGCTTTTTTTTGTTTTTGTTTTAATTGAAAGGTATGCCCTGTTTTGAAATCTACTCATTCTGTTTGATTAATGATAGGTCCCTGCTTGTGGGGGGGCAGGGTGTGGGGAAGGGTTTGGAGATTCATGATCCTAGAGGTCCCTTCCAACCCAGGACTTTCTGTCATTCTGTAACACTGTAATATGATGGAAAATGCAGCAATGATAGTGGAGTAGCAAAGCCCTAAACTGCAGCAAGGGAAGATATGCTCAAATACAGCAGCTGTAGTCAGAGAAATAAAGGAAAGACACTGCTTACCTCAGATATGGAGAGATCTCCAGCAAGACACTCTTACCTCCACTGCCAACCCTTTAATGAGGTCTGAGAAGGGGTGGATCCTGGCTCCATCCCCTCCCATCACCCAGGTGCACTGCATGCACCTGAGCTCCCCTGGGTTGGTTCTGCCTTCCCATCAGATGCTCAATCACTGCTTCAAGTCATGACTTTGCATTTCCAGTACAGTCTGTTTCCCAGTTATAGACACACAGTCTAATACAAAGTCGACTCAAAAACCTGGAAAGATTCCTAATTACATCACTAAGCTTTCAATCAAACTCCCCTCAAAAGTCAGTATTATTCCTGGAATTCGAGTTCTAAAATAATGGTGTAAGCAGATTTTGAAATTTCAGGCATGAAAGAATGGAATGGTCTTGTTTCCTTTGTCATTCTACTGCTCAGACATTTTTGCTTCTTTTACACCAGGCAGATGCTGGGGACAGTAGTAGTAGTGCAGTTTTGGATCTGATCCATACTTTTACTTTGAAACAATTAACTGGTATGTTAATTGTGCTTCAAATTCTGAAGGAAAAAAAAGAAGCTTCAAAAGCACTTCAAATTCTGAAAAAAAAGTTTAATACGATTTGTTCAAAATAATTTAACTTGCTCTAGTTAGCCACTTTAGTCTTTCAATACACTTCAGTTTTATTTTTATAAAAAACAAAACTCTTAACTAGAAGATGACTACTTATGTTAAACTTCAAAACTGATACGAATCAGTATCTGAAGTTTCTAATTTCAGAAACTAGAACTCCAAAAGTTAATAGTTGAAGTTGGCTAGATAAGAAGCTAAGGGACTTGAGCATGAAAAATGAATCTCACTCCATGTGAATATGAACAAATACTGAATTCTTGTTAGATCAAGGTTATAATGCTATCTGCAGTTTGCATTCCAAAGAACTGGAAACACGTAAGGTCCATAGTTTGCTCTTCAAACAGAATGTTAAGAACGAACTGTGATTACACAAAGCATTGAAGAAGAAATAAATTAAAAAGAGGAAATAGGTCAGGCATAAGCACTGCAAAAAAAAAAAAAAAAAAAAAGTAAAATGAACAAAATACTAATGAGCTGGATTTTGCAAAGGAAATAATCTAAATGAAAGAATATTTATAGCTTATAAAGAGAAAAATAATAGATTTTGAAAACAGAACTGAGGTAAAGATAATCTTGGTATGACTTAAATGGAGTGTAATTTAGAATCCTTAAACACAGAACCAGAGGAAGCTACATAATCTTTTGAATCAGTCCCCTTCAGTCACATGTACCTTGCATTCAGTGACACTTGGAGATACATATCTTTTTCCATACCTTATAACAAAGTTCACATAGAGTGAAAAACTAACAGCTGAAACAGATGCTTTGTCACACTAGAAAAAAATCAAAAGCATCCCTGCAACATTATAGTTTTGGGCAAAATCCCTATCATAAAAAAGTGTAATTCCCACCTACAGAGGAAGACAATGTTCCTCCTGTTCCTCCCATTTCCTCCTTCAACTCCCACACAGTTCTTGTTCTTCCGAGCAAGAGAAATTTCTCCACTTGATTTTAAAAGCTAAAATCAGTGTAACATGAGACTTGAGTTTTAGACACCATCCAGAAACCACAGGACACAGATGTAAGAAAAGCATTTGAAGAATTGTCACATAGTATTATTGGATGCAGGGAGATGAATGGTTTAGCTAATAAAAAGTTGTTAACAAAGAGAAATAGCTCATTATCCAATGAAGCTAATTTAACAATGGACAGAAGGAGCCTTGAAAGCAAAGGTTCTCAAAGACTAAAACTGAGAAGCAAAACATGAGTTTGTGTCCATCAATGATTCAGATTTGCAGGTACCACCAGGACTATTGCATCTTACTGCCTATCCTGTCGATGTGCATGTTCCCAGTTACTTTGAGGTCTTCATCCTCTGACTGGCTGCAACAGTATGTGTATTACTTTGCTTCTGGGCTTCATCCCTGGCACTAGCTGACTAAATCAGTATGTGGTATGTTCTGCTCCGGACAGTGATTGGAGCTGACTGTACCACGTTTGACCCCAATAGGATCATAAGAGGCCTATGCTTTCAAATTTTTAAAGCTTCCAACATAAACCCTTTGACACATCATTAAGAAACACTACATCAGTGGGCTGTGACACAGCCCTCTTATTATTTCAGGCACTTCGCTAGAAAAAATAAAGATCAGTTCACTTTGTCTTTTTTTCTTAAGTCAGCAGGCACACTACACAGACCTACACCTTTATTTTTTTTTTTAACTGAAGTAAAAGGAAAGTGAGGAAATGTAGCAGTCAATGATTAGTAATAACCCCCCGCCAAAAAAAATTGAAGTTACAGAAACCTTTACTGGAATTTGGATTTCTGAGTTACAGGTTACTTCAGATTAAAAACTGTAGTTTAGCTCATAGTAAAACAAGTAAGAGTTGCCAATGAGTGAGACACTCACAAGAAAGACCACTGTGACTCCAGGATAAATAGAGCAATGATCAAGACAATAGTAACACCTTAGTTGAACTTCAAGATTTTCCCAGCAGCATTCATTTGCTGAAATATTTGTAATTGGTGAGAAACAGACTTTCATTATTTTCATTAAAAACAGGAAAAAAATAAATAAATTCAGTGTTTTAACTAACTCTAAGGCATTTAACACATAAATTCCTATTGGTACAAATAACACAAATAGCTTGCACATCTGAAGATAATGATCTTTTTTTTTTTTTTTAAGTGACGTAGTAAGGACTTTCAGACAACATACATCAGTAAAAAAAATAAAAATGGGATGCTATCTGCTTCTGCTTTTTCTCTTTCCTTTCTCTAATAATAGCATCAGTGACAAAACTTCTTTTGGTTTATGTCTATAAAAATTGAAAAGATGAGATAAACTCTACATATCCCAAACATAGTTTAATTATTTTTATTTGTAATAAGTGACAAACTGTGTTATTAATGCTTAAAACACTGAAGAATTTTCCTTAGGAAATCAGGCTTCTTCACTCCCCATACAAATACACACAATTATCTTGAACCATTAATTTAATATTCCTGCTTTAAGTACTTTTAAATAATCACCATGCTGCACTGCATAAGTCACTCTCTTGTAAAATGCTTTCAGAGCTTAAAAACTCCAGTAGAATTTATATTTTTAATGTATGTTAGATTTCCAAAGGTAGAATAAGGTTTAAGCCTTGTTATAAAAGCTTATGAATATCATGCTGCGTTACAGACAAAGCCGCACATTGCACCTGTCCCTCTAAATAAGTATAAACAGCAAACCAGAACAACAGTCAAGGCTATCTAGGCAGCAGCAAATAACCATCCACTCCAAACAGTGGCACGCTGAAGAGGCACTACTGGCACACACTCCTGTTCCCTTACACTATGCTATACATCCCCTGACATCCCTGCAAAAACATTTTATATTGCTCATGAAGTATTTCGCAGTAAGATGTTCTCTTAAAGTTACATCTTCCCCCTCAGCCATGTGTGGTTTAAGAGAAATGGTACAAAAATGAGTTCTTAGTTAAGGAAGGTTATAGCCCCATGCTTCACTTCAAGTTGACAGTGCAGTTTTCAATTCGAGGCTGTTTCTAAATGAAAAAAAGCCTTTGCAAATCAGTATCAGAATAATAATTATAGGTATCCCAGTCATAACTGCATATTTACAACTCATAGCCCATAGTGACTACAGCGTACTTTCTTTAGAAAATCCTCTACACAGCAGCAGATGCACATGGTGTTTAGAAGGAGCACAAGGTCATCTGTCACATGAAAAACTTGTTTGCAAAAACTTTTACACCAGTAAAACCCTGGAACGCAGTGATACGGAACAGGAACGTTTCATTCTCTTTAAATAACAAATTCAAGTGAGTTTAAAGGTCTGAAGAGCACTGCAAGTTTGTCTGACAGACAGTACAGCCAGGTGCTCTTTTATGTACAGCAGTAGGTTTGATTCTATATTGATGAATTCAGCTTATATTACACTTAAAGTAGCAGTAGTAAAAAACTTTTTCTATTAAACCATATAACTTGCAGTAAATCAGTATGAACTGTATTACTTAAAATGCATCACTGCACTTTGGTAACTGGAAACTGGATTTTATGTCTGCATAAACAGAAAAGGTATTAAGAAGGGAGCTTCTCTCCCCCAGGTAGTCACCATTTAGGAGTCATAAGCCTGAGAGAGATATCTTCAACATCCCAGGAAAAATCATTACACTGGTCACGAGAGTAATCAAGTGTTAGGAATTTCATATTTGATTAAAGCAAAATGCTTGTAACAAAATAAAAGCAGCCACCAGTTTTTATAAAATACAGACAGCTTGTAGGTATATCAGACTGAAGTGAAATGATGAATGTTGTCAAATATCTCTTATATGATACATTATCCATAAGATAAACAACACTAAGTCATGTGAACTATGAATATAGGCACATTCTCAAGTACATATATACACAAATACACACACATTTTGACACATGTGCAGGCATAGATCTTCTCTCTTTCCACTTTCATCTCTTTTCATCCATCTCCCTCATCGCAGATGCACACACACCTCAGCCCAAATGAAATAATTCTCACTGCTCGAGTTTCTTTGGTTACAGACTTGAGTTCAAACCAGTGATTTCTTTTGCTTCTGTGTTCATATCTATATTTTTTTTCTCCACAGGATTTAAAGCTTGAGAAGCATGAAAGACAGAATGAAAATAAATTTGAATTCTATATTACAATAAATGTGAATATCAAAAGATTCTTTCACAGCTGCGTGACTGCTGGCATTTGTAAAGTCAAAAAATCTGAAAATATGAAAAGGCAGAAACACAGTTGGTTTTTCAATCAAGTGTATGGAGAAAAAGAAAAAGAAAAATATCTATAGGAACAGCAAGAAGGTCTAGGGGTGAGTGACAGGTAAAACCTATTTCCTTAATTCAAACAGTCATTTCTAGAATCACTTGAGCAGGGGGTTGATATGAAAGATTGACATATTCAGTGCTACTCTTTAAACTTTAGTTTGCATTTTACCGGCAGCATAAGGAAGAAGATGAAAGATGTCCTTCCTTATTCCTTACTTAATTGAAGTGTCTATTTAGGATGACATTTAATAAAAAAGCTACATATTTTTCTGTAGTTGTTATTTGTAATACCAGAGCATCTAGGCTTTCCAGCCATAAACCAGAACCTTGCTGTGATAGTGGTTCAGATGCTGAGGAACGACTCTGTGTGACTGTATGCGCTGTGTTCTGTAATGCTAATAGGCAGGATGGGGGAGGACTACTTCTTTAATCCCCCCAGAAAATTCTGGCTACCTGCTCAAAAATGCATCAGAAAGTTATCCATTGCTAGAAAGTTTCTTGTTTAAGGGGAACAACAACTGGGCACAAAGACTTAGTGAGAAGATTTCAGAATACTCTATCAGCAGCCTAGCCATCAGCACTGTCCTGGGATAGAATTTTGAAGTTAATAGCAAATTTAATTTTAGATGCAGAAGGAAATTTTCACATTTTCACTGTGTTCTCTTGACGCATTTGCAAAGAGACAGAGTTTTTAACAATGGCGAAGTGTAAGGGAAGCAACTAACAAAAGGGCAATGTTTCTGCTCTATTTTATACTCTCATTATCTGCTCCTTTCCATTCCTCTACTTCTAATCCTCAAGTCACCCATGTTCCACGCATTTACCAGCTTTGGCAGATACCAATTATACTACCCTGTCTTGCATGTGTTTCTGAGCAAATGTGAGCTCATCATAGGCTGTCTTGCCCAGGTTACTGAACAACTTCTAACTTGAAAATTTCAACAGAACTTGTATTTATTTGTATTAGACATACACACACCATAAATTGCAAAAGTTTTGGATATATCCATTTTTAGGGACTGATCATACTTGTTAAAAACACAGTTCTTCATTGATTAAGACCATTAATGTGAAAAAAAGGTTTTCTTAATCTATTCAAGAATAAAGAAGGTAGAGAATCTTCTGATCTCCTCTAAAAGAGAGGAACAAGTTGCTTGTCAGCCTTAGGAATTCACTCTGACTGCAGCTGAAACATTACATTTCTTTCTGAACTCACACATAAATATATATGCAAATACATACAGGCACCAACAACCATCTTAGAGCTGTTTTTTATATTACAATTCTAGTTAGAAAAATTCAAAAATCAGAAATCTTATTCATATGGTATAATGATAACCCAAGAACAGAATCTGGAAGGAAGCTAAATCCAAATTTGCTTTATATAGCAGCTAATGACTTAAAATATACAATAAAGAAAATACTGAAAATGCTTAAAAAAAATCCAGTAAGATAAAGAGTAACACAGTCGGATGGGATGCAATACATGTGAAACCTGCCAGATAAATTACAATTATTTATGTCTATTTGTTAGTTTCTTCCTAGCTTTAAATGTGTTGGCTATTGGTTTTTATTTTTATTATTAATTTTTTTTTAATAACTGATTTTGTTTCCTATTTGCTGGCACTCCCACAGATATCTATGCAAAAATACACACACACATAGTCAATTTTCTTTTTTGGAGAAGCAACTGGGTGAAAGCTAGTTATGGATGCGAGAACCACAGAGCTTCAGATTCCCAGAAGTCACAAACTGGCTCAGTTTCCTCTCTATCAGAGTACTTTTAAGCCAGCAAAATGTCTGTGTCACACAAAAAAAAACATTTTTATTCCTATGCAGAAATGGTATCTTCTTGTGTGCATGTCATGTAAAAATGTATCATGTGGAAACAGCATAGTTGCTAAAATATAAAGGTAAATGTCAATTGGAAAAGAAACTATTTGATTTGAATCTTTTGTGGACAGTTTGCCCTTTGGATAAATAGCAACTGTAATTATGAAAAAACGGAGAATGCTTTGCATATATTTTTCTTCTACCATACAGATTCTTCTGTTTTCCAGCAGTGCATGGGCAAAGTCAGAGATTAAATTGCATGGCCCTAAAATTAAATAGTATAAAAGCAGCTGAGCTATGGAGTGAGGGTGTCATTTAAGGTGGAGATTAGCTATGGCAAGAATGTCATTCAATCAGTTCCTTCAGTTTATTAAATAATCCACTCCAAATGTTAGACATAAATTTTCATTAGAGCAGTTGTTTTTTGGAAGAGACTTTAAGGATCTTTCCATCATAACTACATTAGGAACAAAAGTGAAGGAACAGATACATCACAAAACCAAACATCGTGCATGCTACACATACGTGGATTCAGCAATGCTCTCTTACACAGAAATGGCCAAGGATGAGATGTCTCTTGTATACTACATATATAGATGTATACTGCTATGCTAGCCCAAAACCAATCCAATTTTCACCTCATTTCCACTGAGTTCTGCATAGCACAGCATGAGAAGATGCAAGAAACAATGTTGATCTATGCAACCTTCAATAAATGCAAATGCATCTAACAGGATGAAAAAGTAAATCATCAGACATTGAGGTTTTGATGGTCTAATGAGTGTGTGCAGGTACTGGAATCCCAACATGTGACATCACAAAGCTGGTTTTGTGCTGTTTAAATAACACAATTTCAAAAAACTTGCAGGTGCTTTTCATATGAGAACTGAAACAGTACCAAACACAACCAAAAATATTCTTTGTAGTTAACCTTCCCATTTGTTTTTTGTTTTGTTTTGTTTTATTTTACTTAAAGTCTAATTCTTGAATCGGCTTTCATGAAACTGCCTACATCAAACTGAGCTGCTCTCAGTGGGCAGATATTTGAAGCTAGAACTGACAGAAGAGAAGCTATCCTTCCAGAAATGCTTGCATTTCAGCTGCCTTTTTTCTTTGACCAGCTCTAAGTGATAAACTTATGAACTTGCTTTCAGCTCTAAGAAAAATAAATCTTTTGAGTAAAAATCTCATCATTTATATTAAACAAGACTGAGACAGGCATCTCAACGTGCTTTCCTTCCTAATGCTTCAGGAGAACGTTAGAATATTCTCAAAATGGTTCTGGAATTGGATCCTACCCCTTTCTGGGATGTCATCTCAAGACAAGAAATGAAAAGCTGATGTATTCTCACCCTTCCTATGTGAGCTTCCCTCTCTAGCCAGGGGTCTTTCCAGTTAGACATCTGAACTGTGTGAACTACAGCAATCAGCAGTCTGAGTGTTCCTTCTTTGGTTTTATAAAGACAACATATCTTAAACAGATCACAAATGCAAAATGTGTATTTGAGTAAATGAAGCACTCATATCACTTCAGAATTATATCTAGCACAAATTATCATTGCACAAATTAACATTGAAGACTTATTCTGCCCAAAGAAGAAAAGATTCTTACTGTTCAATAGCAATCTAGAGCTCAGTAATGGCAATAAGTTTGCTAACTCAGCTGTAAACATTTATGACCCCACTCAGCACTACTAGTCCTAGACTGGTCCTGCACTCCCTTCATGCTGCACATTCACACTAGTGTCCCTGGAAGCAAGAGGCAGAAATACCAGTGGATCAGACTCCTGAGTGCCACACATCTGTGGTGCCATGCAAATAGCTGGCAGCACAGCATCCAAGGAATATTTCTCCTTTTTCCACCATACTATGCATATTTGTGAGCAACTGCAAATAAGACAAAGATTGGTTTAACACAGTGTTTTTAAAAGAAAATAATTAGTCCAGAGAGAATATTTAACTTTTTTTTTTTTTTTTTAAGTTTGTTTGGTTTTTTTTTAGGTGAAAGTACAGAGATATTTCTGATTTTTTTTTTTTTTTTTTTTTTTAATGTCAAAGTAATTCACACTAAATTCACACTACACTGCATGTATAACAAGATGCAGCAGTACCTTTGCCCTTGCAGGATGCACAGGGCTGCCTTCCAATCATGCTACTCTAATATTGAGTAACTGATGCTTAAAAATTATCTCCTAATGGAAGGGAAAACTTCACAGCACGATTCTGGGTATAGCTATGAGCTTTTACGAGCAAATTTATTTGAATTCTTATTTTTCCTTTCATTTTTTCCTTTTCCTTTCACTGGCTGGATGCAACCTACCACAATCATCAATTTTGCTGCTCCCTGCATCTCTCTGAGGAGGGAAAGCAGATGGTGGTGTTGAACTCCAACCAGGACAGGAACGACACAAAACAAGCCAGGCGAGGGTCAGACTGGGTGTTGGAAAGATGTCTTTACAGTGAGGGTGGCCACACAATGGAACAGGCTTCCTAAAGAGGCGGTTGATGCCCCACACCAGTGCTCAGGAAGCATCTGAAGATTGCCCTAAAAATCATGCTTGAATCTCTGCTTAGTCCTCAAGAGGTCAGGCAGTGGGTCTCAATGATCTTTGCAGGTTCCTTCCTATTATTCCAAACGTATACTGTGAGGCATAAAACATGACCGGATTTCCTAACTAGCAACTAGTCCTGTAACTCGTAAGATATTTATACTGAAGTCTTATCATTCTTCTTTTCATATACTTTGATTTTACTATTACTCTTCCAGATAAAATAATAATGAAAATGTCACGCTATTAGCTTAGATTTCTTTTTTCTCTCTTTAAAATTACTTTAGAGTTTTTAAATAATCAGACCTCCCTGACATTTTCAGGAAAATAGGCTGACAGCTGCATGTCATCAGTAATTCGTTTAAAATAACAATCGCCTTTACAATTACCCTAGAATTCTGTTATGTCTTTCTCTTGAATTGTAAATACTATTAATATGATGTTTCAAACTGAGAATTAAACAACTTGCCTTGCAAACTCTTCGCTATTGCTCTGCTACATCAAAAGATCACAAAGCCTGCAATCAACATGCAGCCACCTCTGTGAAACAGAGCCACAATTAATAACAGGTACAATAAGTTACAGAAAGGAAGAGCGATATCTAGACAAAACTGTGGGAATGATTTCTGTAGGTAATGTCAACTTTAAGACAGTATGATAACCAAATTAGCCCATATGTGTGAGGCACATTATAAAACAGGTAACAAGAAATACAGCCATTAACAGGGTAATATGCTAAGATGCCTTGAGGCAGGACATCCTCAGAGTAATGGACACGCAAGACTGAGAAAAATATCATGCTCTGTTAGTTTCTTTACAACATGTTAATATAAGGGAAAGAACCTTGTGCAGGTGCAGCTCTGAGGAAACCAAGAGCTACTCTAGTTTTGATACTGTCTTATCTCCAGTACAGAGAATTAAACTAGTAGGTACAGAACTTGTAATAGCCAACCCTCCCCTGGAGTCTGGAAAAAATCTCTGAGTGACAACGATAGCAGACAGCAGTCACAGCACCTGAAGGACTCTATTATAAAATGTGGAGACAACTGCAAAAAGTTTTGTAATGTTTTAAACTTTTGCATTTTTCTCAGCAAACAAATAGATATCAGACAACGTCAATGAATTTTGAGGGCATGACATATTTACTGTCCTTGCAGTCATATTCAACGAAGTTGGGATCTGAGCTATCATTCCATTACTTAATTTTAATTAATTACTTAATTACTTGATTTAAATCCAATCTTAGTCTTTTTAATTAGGGTTGAACATTGCGCGCACAACACTGAAATTGGTATTTGGTAGCTTTAACAGCACATATATTCTATTTTCTTTAACAGCATATATACATATGTCTATTAATGATTCTTAGTACAGAAAGCTTGAAATTGTGTGACTAATATTGCCATCAGCTAGATTTTGGATTCCTGATTACAAATTGCTTTGTAGCAGTTCAGTTGCAATGTTAATGGAGCAAATGGTCATTGAAATGCACGACAGCAGCAAAATGCAAGCACAAGTTGTTTTCCAGCCAATCTGATACAAGTGTAATTCATATTACTGTAATGAGGTCTACTTACTTCTTGTCTTCTTTGAACCACTTTCACAAGGGCAAAAGCTCTATTTTCTAAATAGAGTTCACCTGCTTTCAGTCTTATCTGTTGAAGTTTTCCATAAGAATCAACCATAACAGATTTTATTTATAGACAGTAAACAGTCCATCCTCATGTTATCTGGAAGACCGTAGCCTTCTAAATTCAAAAACATCTTACTAAGCCAGGCGTTAATTTCTGAAGGAAATTTCAAGCCAGAAAAATACCAAAGAAAATCATAAAATGCAACAATAAATCAATAATAAATGGGTGCATACATTCTTTTAGTCTGAAAATAAAATAAAAAATAAACATTACAAGTTTTACTGCATTTTAAAAATACTGCATTTTAAGGTCACTCATTTTAAAAAGACTTACTCCCAGTGCACCGAGAGATTCTGAAGATCAAATCTTTGTTTAGTGAATTTTACCAAGGATGAAGTTAGCTATGCAGACAATTTAAAAAATATATATTTTTTTTCTGATCTTTATGTTATATATGTTATAACATAACATACAAACCTCAGGTCTTTCATTAATAGCAATATTAGAGTGTTATTCACTAGCTCACAACTCTAAAAATATTATTATTCAGCTTATTGCCTGATCACTAAAACAACATTAAAAAACCATTTTTTTTCTGTGGAACAAAATGCATGTATATAAGAAAAACAGCAACAGTAGTTGCATTATTCTGAAAAATTCAGTATCAGCGGGAAGAAGAACTTGAATCACTGTTACTCCAGATACCCATGGTAGCACATTCTGAAATAGCTCAGGTCTGTCTCTAGGATGGCAAGGTAAGGAAATATACCCCAATTGCCTGCTTATTGGCTTTTCATCTCTTCTAATACAAAGACACCACAAAAACTATCATTCAAATCAGCACACTACAGAAGAGGAATGAAAGCACTACATGTGAATGTGTGTGTGACAGAAGGACAGATTAAACTACTGTTTTAGCTGATCAAGCCAGAACAGCACCAAGGCACAGATGCAGCACTGAGCAAATCGACTGTCTGCTGGTTAAAAAACAAACAAAAAACCCTGTCTCCCAGAAAAAAAAGATTTAAGCATTCCGAGCTCTAAAGTCACTATCTTTAATGAATGCAAAACTCATTTTTATTAAATAAAAGCAATGGAAGGAAATAAAAAGAAACCATTCCTGGCATAACCAGGAATATCTTCTGCTTGTAGGGGGTCTTATTTGTAATGTCTTCCATTCTAATAATGCTTTTACTGAGAAAAAGCATTACTTCACCTCTTTTGATACGAGCTACCAACATGCATGCATCTCCTCTAAGAAAAGTGCCTAAGGAGGTAGGTATACAGCTCAGTACTGAAAAGCTAAACATCCTCCTTCGAGTAAGTGAATCTGTGGCTTTGCCTAGTGCTCTCAAATCTCTTTGTGTCAGGAAATAGATAACAGTCAAAGATAGCCTACAAAGATGGGTTCCCCCACTACATTTGGAATGATTTCAGTCTGGTTTAGGCAAAGCTAATTTTTCTATGCCTCACTTATCCTGTATCTTGTAAACTAATCAAAGCCCAGTGACCTTTGATTGCAAAATTCTATTTCCAGATACAGTGAATCCCAAAGCTTCTGCACTGTGTTGTCATTGTTCAATGCAAGACTGTATCCACTGATAGCCCTTGAAATTAGTGAAAGAGCACTCTAGACGGTAGGGTAAAACTATTAATCTCCAGTTAAAATACTGCACTTCTCTCAAATAGCTGGCACCTGTGCAATCATGTTTTCAACAACCAAATAAGTTTCTTGTTTTTTTTTCTTCATAGTATCTTAAGGGCATCATACATCATGATTTCTAAGTGCATCAGCAGGCTTGTCACACGGCATCTGCGAATGTGTTCACCTATTCTTAGGCATATTTACTTGTCTAATCAAACAAAAAAAGCAAACTGAAGTTTCTCTACTTGTATGTGTGCTTGCCTTTTGATATGTGTTACACTCAGTTTCAGTTAATTAGTATTAAACTCAGCAACATTTGTCATAGAACTATGACTAGTAAATCACATATAGATAAACAGGAATTGACTGAGGTAGTATATTTTCCTCCTCTCCTTTAAAAGGGAGTTTGAAAGAAGCATGGATAAGGGAAAAAACAAAAACAAAAAGAACACAACAAACTAGAAGTCAACATTAGAAAATAATTGTGCAGATTCACAAAAGCGCTCAGATCATTCACATATATGTACTCAATTAAGGCCATCTTCTTTTTAGCAAGAAAGGTTTTTCCATCGAAGTCTAGAACAGAAACTCTCCAACTGCCTCTGTCTCTGCATTCATTTTCTTTTATGCAAAGCTTTCTGTATTTCTCCCCATCTGATTCCTCTCCTGCTTAAAGCCACTGCTCCCTTTTAAAAATTTGATTTAATATTATTCTACCTGTTTATGCAATAAAAAAAAACAAAACAAACAAACAAAAAAAAAAAACAAGAACACCTATCATTGAAGAATGTAAGAATGTTTCGGAAAATAGTTTTTACTGTAGAATTTCTAAATTGTAACAAATAAGCAATGATGCTTTTTCACCCACATATACATACAGACACAAGCACACATACATATAGGCCATTATGATTACTCAGGAAATCATGTCTTATGAAGAATTTATATTTCTATCCATTTCTATGTCTGTTTTCCTTCCATATTTGGCAGATGTCACAACTTCACTTTTATTCATGCATCACACATTTGGCTCAATGCTGTTATTTCTTTAAGCCTAAAAAGATTTAAGGTTGACAGGTGGAAAAAGTCACTTTTGTAATCCATCCATTGACTAGCTCCTTGAACCACACAGAAAGTAGTAGAGAAATTTTTAGTTTCATTCCAACCAGGCAATCCTTTGATTTGAAATCGAGCTAAATTAACCCTTCTGCCCTTAAGGGGTGGACCCAATGTAGCACTGCAACTGTTGCCTTAATGCCATTGTTTGCTGTCAGAGAAGAACAGAAAGGCACATGTAATCCTTCCAGAAGGCAGGGATATGCTTGTAACTGAAGAGGTAGCTGAGAAGCCCTTCCAAAATTTAGAATTTGCTCTCTAAATTCAACATAAGCTAGGCATGCCATCAATAACACCCACAGTGAGACAAGTAATTTAAACGTGAAATGTTCATATATTATGATTTCAAACAACCTGCCTCATTCTAGAGGCAGATCATCCTCTCTGGAAATGGGACAGCCAGAGCAACCTCCAAATCACAGACAAACTTACCCATTTATTCATGACTTCAAGTAATGCATTCTTTTTTCTTCAGAATTGGCTTGTTTTGACCCGTCTCTTATTTTCTTTGCCTATTAACAAGTTTGTTGCAGCACAAGCAGAACTATTAATGACAGATCTGGTAAGGAAGACGACTTATCTTTTCACCAACGGCTTCAAGAAAGTAAGGGGGAAATGAAAGAAGAGGCTTCTGAATCCAACAGAAGATTCCCATTTCTTGACCTTCCTTTTTTTTTTTAAAAAAATTATTATTATTATTATTATTATTATTATTATTAATTTTGCCTAATTGGAAGAATTTACAGAGTATTCCTGTTTCTTTTTTCCTTCTTTTTTTTTTCCTCAGCATTCCAAACCGCATTTTCTGGTATCAAGAAAGAAGAATGCTCCTCCATCCAGGTTTTCTCTTCTGTCCCAAGAAACAAAGATGACTTATTGCTGTTCTGCACTTTGTGGATTTTTTTACCATGAGGTACAGTTGGTTCAGAGTACTTTCAAATCCACTTCACAGTAGTATAAATAATTTCACAGCATAGAGGCAAAACTGAGCTCTGCCCTGAAAACATAGCCCTTCTCAAAGCCTTCTGCAGGTCCCCATCCACCCGCTGTAAAAAAAAAAAAAAAAAAAAAAAAAAAAAAAAAAAAAAAGGCTATGAAGTTAGAAGCCTATGAAGCTCACTTTTGACTGAAATTGCCCTGTCAAAAAAGGGAATTGCACAGGATGAATTTTAAAATACCAAGCCCTAGGTTTCATTTTATATGGAAGATTATTTGTATAATCCTATTAAATCCTACAGGATATTTTTTTAAGAAAACTAACCAGGATAATAATAGCTAAAGCAAGCATAAATGAAGAAGAAAGAATAAGGTATTACATTCTGTTCATTTGCTTTAAGATGGACTACTTTTCTTTGAGTAGGAGGAAGAGCATTTACAGGAAGATGGGCTCAGTATATAAATAGCCCTAACTGAGGATGTAACAATAGCTTTGCCTCTTCCAACACAGAGCAGAGCTAGTAAAAAGAATTGAGCTGACTACAGAACTGGAATATTTTGCGGCTTAGATATCTTCAATAAGTCTAAGCCAGCTCAAAAGATTTCACTGCTGCTCTAACATACAAGCCTTTGATGTTCCCTCATCTTTACATCATAGAAGGAGCTCAAAGGGTTAATTAAAATTTAATGATATCGGCAGTACTTTGAAAAAGTTATGAACTTGGGTGAGATCAATCACTTTCTTGGACTGCCTGACTTCAAAGCCGACATTATGCAAAGGAAAAAAAACCCTCATTCTGCATTGAATTCATAAGCAAGGATTTCCTCATTAGTGGTCCGTGCACAGAGGAGATTCCAAGTTCAAACTGGAAAGAGGTGAGGTGCCAAAAAAACTGTTAATCGGAATTTCATGCCTTTGATGCTGGTCACGTATTGAATGAATGCATCACTGCAAACTAGGGGACACTCTGAAAGTCCCAAAATAAGAAGTCTGGGATTAAGAGATGAGCAATTTTATTTATTTATTTATTGAATTCACAATTTGTTTGCAGAGATTTAGCTAAAACCTCATTAGCTTGTTTATTCACTCTCAGTGACATTCAGTAAAATGTCAACTGAAATAACAAAGTAAACTTGTACAAAATGTACACATCTCTGTTTTGCATCTGTACCTCTATTTACTATAGGCGTTTTATTTGTGCTGATGGCTTTCACTTTTTGCACTTTGCCTTATTCTGATCTGAAAGTCTTACCATATTTTTGAAGACAAATACATTTCAGATGACATAATTAGTAAATCCTCTGTAACAAATCAAAGTTTGCTGGTGACTAGTTAGATGTATCACAAACATTAAGAAAAAATATTTTAATACTGACTGCCAGTTACTGTCTTCACTCAGAAAAGGCTGTTATGGGAGCCTGATTCAGCACAAAACTCATGCCTTCTACTTCAGCACAATTTTATTGTGTAACTGAGCATAGCATGAATATTCATGGCAATTGGGTGGAGGCCATCCTGTGCTGCCTGGGTTCATGTTTATGTTAAAAATATACGACGAACTTTCTACATTTTTTGTTTTGGTTTTTTGCTTTTTTTTTCTTTTTGTTCTATTTCTTTTTTTAAATACTGAGATTTTGCCCTCTGTTGAAATAACCAGATTTTACCTCTTTAACACACCAGTAAGCTTGCAGCTTTGTAGAATCCTCAAACATAACTTTGTTAATTACAACAACTATTTTCCCTACTTCCTTTACTAAATGTATTCCAAAAACATCACTACTGCTTGCTCTTATGTCTTTTACTGTCTGACGGTATGAAATCATAAAACATACGATAATTATACTACCTTACCAACTAATATTGGTACTAGAGTTTAGAAGAAGGCAATCCAGGTCTAGAAATTCAAGTACATGACTTCCCTATCCCACAAACTTTTAAAATGGTATTAACATTAGTACAAAACTAATGTGCTGAAGTGATGGACGCCATGTTTTCATCTCAATCACGTTCAGGCAAGACCCTACAGAAAAATTAGTTGAGGCAAAGTAGTTTAGTAAACTATTCATGACAGCTGGTAGATAATCTTTTTTGTTTCTGGGACAAGATGTTATGTTTCATTCTTTCAATTTTCACTTGTTTTGCATCTGTTGTTTTAAACCTTAGGAACACATGAGGAAAACTAAAGATTTCCTGACAAGCAATTCCATTAGGAGGTAACTGATGCTTAGCTTAATAATAAACAACTACACCAACAAAACTCACAGATCTTTTCATATGAGAAGCCATTAAAAAAAAAATCTTGTTTTTAACTTTCTTGGGGGGGGCTGGGAGAAGTTAATATTACATGGGTTATGGTTAAAAACATTTAGTATCTACAACATAGTTTATAACACCGCATGGATATTTACCATTCTGTAAAGATACCTTAATCTCCAATGAGATCATAAGAAGAAAACAGATTGCAGTGCATCAGTGGCTATAGGCTGTAAGTAATCCACAATGCCAGCAATGGGCTCAGGGTGCACAGGGAACTGGGAGGGGACGCAGTCAGGACAGCTGAGCCAGACTGACCAAAGGGATACCCCAAATGGTATGGCTTCATGCTTGGCAATAAAAGTTGGGGAAAGAGTGAAGGAGGGATTTTAGGAGTGATGGCTTTTGTCTTCACAATAAACCCTTACACATGCTAAGCCCTGCTCTGCTGGGAGGAGCTGAACACCAGCCTCTGATAGGAAGCAGCAAATGAAATTCCTTGTTCAGCTTTGTTTGCGCATACGACTTTTGCTTAACCCTCTAAGCAGCCTTTATCTCAAACCATTAGTTTCTCCAGTTTTACCTTTCTGATTCCCAACCCCATCCCATCCTGAGAAAAAAAGGGGCAAGCCATCTGCTGGGTTGCATCACAGCAACAAGCAATGCATCACCTCGAATTACTCATGGTAAGCTGCAATGCATTGCCTTTATGGAGTCATAAAATGGAGGAAAAGAGAGGAGAATTCTAAACTAAATGCATCTAAGTCCTGAAAATAATGGCATTATAAGAATGTACTTGCTAAAAAAAATGCTAATAGTTTTTCGATTGTCTTATTCAAGTCCACTCTACTCTTAGTCTTTAACGCGTGTAACACTTTAAAATAATGAAAAGGGCAGTAATGATAGAGGAGTAGCAAAGTCCCAGGCTGCAGCAAGTGAGAATGTGCTGAAAGACAGCAGCTGTGGATACAGAAACAAAGGAAAACAATCTGCTTATCTTCAGAAAGCCTCAGGTATGCAGGGATATCTAGCAAGATACCTTGCCTTCACAGCCAACCCTTCAAGGAGGTCTGAGAAGGTGTGGATCCTGGCTCCATCCCTTTTGGTCACCCAGCTGTATTGCATGCACCTGAGCTCCCCTGGGTTGGCCCTGCCTTCCCACCAGGTGCTCAATCACTGCTTCAGGACATGACTTAGCATTTCCACTACAGCATGTAAACAGAAATGAATAAAGTATATCCAACTAGTTTTAAACTGTGATAATACTACTAGTTGTGAACTGAAATCATTTTACTTCTACTGCTGTCATTCAAATCCCTACATTCTTTTTAGAAAATTAGGAGCATTTAAATCTTCAAGAGAGGTCCAGCAGAAATGGCTAGTGACTGCTTATGTGAAATGTTATTAATGTATTTGGTCCAACTACAAACAACGTTAATATTCCATCAGATTTTAGGCACTGTGCATTTTAACATACATTTATTACTGTTCCCTATAATCAATCATTGCAGCGCCATTCAGCACTTCAATTTATCCATAAGTTAGAAAGACTACTACCTTAACCATAATTCCAGACTTTCCACAAGACATTTATTGCCTCGTTCAATGCCTAAAATAAATCTTGGTACTGAAAGGTATCATTTCATTCAGTGGATCCTATTTAAAAGTTCTATTTGTTTTGAAGTATGCTATTATGTGCATAACTTTTTATTAGATCTTCTTGTTAACACCAGATGTAATACTGCACACAGGAAAAGAACTAAGTGCACAGAAAATGCATTACTGAAACACCTATTAAAAGTCTAGAGAGAGTGATGCTTCCTGAAATGCACAGACTGTCCCCTGTGACATCTTCCCCACAACACGGTGATTTTTTGGGTAATGTCATTCACTGGCCATTGAGAAAGGTCAAAATCACAGACATGACACTCTGCATTAAAACCATACCAGTTCATTCATGTCAAAGCACTGACTTCCTTCCAGCTAATTCATTCATTCATTACCAGTAAATCAGGGTAATGCCCCCATTTCTTCTGTCGTTTTTTGTTTGTTTGTTATCAGCATTTTATCAGATCTAAAGTAAAATAAGCCTGCAAATCCATATCTTCTGACTTAAAACTGAAAAACAAATGGTCCTACATTCAAGTAAAAATTTATGGTTTCTCTATTTCAGCTGTTTTTTATAGGCTTGCAATGTGCAGATTTTGGTAGAGTGATTAGAGTTATTAACATCATCCTTCTTGTTGTATTACTGTAAATAATTCAGCAATGTTTTGGATTTTGAGTTCATAGACCTCAGCTTATTTAATTCAGTGACAAATAGCTTCCTTTTAAATTGTATTCAACCTTTTTTTGATGATACAGATGAAGAGTCAGCAGCAGCAATATTTAAAGTACTAGATCTACAACAAATTGAGTAAACATATTACAGTGCATTTATAAGATGTACAATACTTTATCTATATATATTTTCTCTATTATTTGGACATGTTCAGATTTCAGATCCTATTTGAAGCACCAGTTCTAAAAAAGCCATTTGGATTTCATTTTTTCAAGGTTCATTTTGATTATAGACAAGATTTTTTCCCCCAGAGCAACAGAATTCAAACGGCAATGCAGTGAGATGAACAGTACAGAAGAGAAATGGACGTGGTGGAGCATGTCCAGAAGAGGGACACAAAAATGGTCCAGGTTCTCTATGCTGGTCTGAGCAGATGATCAGATTTAAAAAATTGAAATAACTTTTTAGACTTATATTTACATGTAATACAAATTCTACAGATGCTGCAGAAACCATTGTGACACAGAAGTCTGCTGTGAGTCACTAACAATAAACTATTTACATGATTATGTATGAACACGTAAATGAGAAGTCCAAAGAGTTCGAAATCATACCTTAACAGTCAAATTATTTCGAGAGGAGCTAGTCACCACCATCATTTATGTTCATGATAATTATACTTGACTAATATGTCAGAGAATTGAACAATGCATGTATGTTTCCCTGAGAGAGGAAGACAGTGAGTTAAGAAGTGGATATGCAGATTACAATGGCTGAATACATACACCTTAATGGATGAGTATACTGACAACGATAATACATCAGACATATGGTTTCACTGTTTGCTACTAAAGAGTGAGTATTCCAATAACCCATGTAGAATAAGTTTTCAAAATATTAAAACGCTAATCCAAGAGCTTTGTATTCCTTCTAGCTCATCCTCTTTTACAACATCACCCACTTTAATGGAGGCCTTCCTCTTTTGTGTCATCTGACCATATTTGTATTTTTCTTCCTCACGGACTCACAGCTAGGGAGAACAGCCAGAGGATGCTTTAGGTGTGACCACAAGATACTTTCATAGTGAATCTAACACCGGAAAGTTTTCTTATACAAGAAAAAAAATCAATGAAAATAAGCTGTGATACTCAGTTATCAAAAAGGAAATTGAGAGAGGAAGAGAACTCCTTTTCAGTCTCAGACTACTGACCTTCTCAAAGACCTCGTGAAGCTGTGACAAGCTACTTCACACTAATGCTTCTTTTACTATTATAAAAGGACCATGTTTGAGAAGATTCCAAAGAAGGCAAAGATGAGCAAAGAAGAAAAACCTTCTTCATGATAGAAGGATCTCCTGGTTATTGTCATAGAGATATGGTAATAAACATAATCATGATGTTGCTGTTAACTTCAGAAAAGGTGCCAAGTGCATTAGAGACTCCTGGTGGCAGAAACCAACACAACTCAATGATGGGAACATAACATTAGAAATCACATTTTGAGCATCTGAATACATGGTTGTGGGCAGAATAATATTTTAATAATTCAGTGGTTTAAACATTCCCTGATGCCTTGTCCAGACCACACTAATCACAAGAACATCAACTTTATCACTTTCTTCTGCTCCTCCACCAAGACATTACAGAAAGACAAATGGGAGAACCAGAAAGGGGGAAGCATACACTCTACCCTTTCCAAAGCATATTTATTCTGTCCCAGTACTTGCTTCATTACCTCTCAAGGGTACTTTTATTTCTGCTTTTATACTTAAAAGTAGATGCAATGCATTTATATTCCATGAACGTGTATTAAAATATTGCCACTCTTACTACTAACTTGATACATCATAGATTCCAAATGTCCAGATTCTGCTGTTCTAGGAAAAATAGTCTTCCCTTAGATAGCCTGACTATATTTCATTCGTTACCAATTGTACTGGTATTGTTCATCTTTTGAACATTAGCCACTTTTGTGACTGAAATGACTTCATGATAGTATATTCAAGCAATTCCTCCACTTAACGTAATATTTGAGATAGCAGCATGAGCATTGAGTGACTTTTGATACAATTCCTAACTGTAGAAAACATAGCTGCACTCTGCATACCATTGTAACAGCAATTCTCACACAAAATAATTGTATGTATTTAGAATGTCACGCGAGCTTAATGTGCAGTTGTTGAACTACAATTTTCAGGTTATTATAGCATTTCTACCAGAATCAAACTCCATTTTGTACATAAAAAAAAAAAAGAAAAAAAAAAGAAAAAAAAAGAAAGAAAAAAGAGGAAAAATGCTTTAGTAAGTATAACTTCTTTAGCTTTAATTTCCAGGAGCAGAAAAGCATTAAATGCTTGTAACACTTTGGTAAGTTGTCAATTAAAAAAAGAAAGATGTATAGTCAAAACTCAGTGCAGCATTTCTTTCTGTATCATTATCTGTTAATGCTAAACTTAACAATCTTATGAGTAATATCAGTGTAATTATTGGGTTGCTCTAAAATGGAAAAAGAAACTTACATTTCCTAAGTGTAAGGTAGAATTTCAATAAAGCATTGTGACTGCATCCCTGCACTAAAGTAATCTTAGTTGTAGGTATGATGGCTTTAATGCAGAAAGATTTATAGGAAGAAATATCTTTCATTTGACAAACTGATTTCTCTAGAAAGAAAAAAACAATGGATATACTTATGTACAAAAACCATTCCTCTGATCTGAAAGGGAAGCAAAATATGTTAGAAAAACTACATACTGATAAGGAACAAACAGTACATGTACTCAACTAGAAAAGTAAGATAAAGGGTGTTGGACACTTTTGGAGTCAAGAAAGATGACAATTTCAGTACACATTCCCTCAGGGCTATAAGTGCAATTTTTGCATCGACAAGTACTTTGTAAGATTAAGGTTACACTCCCTACAATTAGCTGCAACCATGATGCCTGTGAGTTATCATAAGATGGAGCTAACAACATCAGCTGGTTACAGAAACAGCATTATATATTGTGACTTCAATATTCAGCAGCTTGTAGCTTCATAGAAAGTGTGTTCTCTACTGAAACTAAAGACTCACTGCTTGCTCTCAGAGGGAGAAAATTCGTCAATAGTAAAGAGATCGTACAACAGTCTCTCCATAATATGAGTGTCAAGAACAAGTAGCGCATGGGGTGTGAAAAGATCATTGCACAGGTAGATAAAATTCCAGTTTTTACAGATCATCAGAAGCAGGTCTAGGCACCAATGAATCCAATTTTTGAAGTATTCAGCAGGACCACAACAGCAGAGAAACTACAGTTCACCTATTAGGTAGCACAGAAATTAGAGTATATCAGCTTGGCCAGACACTTGGAATGATTACCTTCGGTTAAGTCATGCTCCGTATCATGAAGTAAAAGTGTCCCTTCTGTCATGGATAGAGCTCAACTTTGCTAGTCTAAGTGTGCATTTGGTGGTACTTATTACCAGTGCACAATAAACCTTTTCACTACCCTGATTTACCTTTTTATGTCTGATGAAATCTGTAGTTTAGACTTGGCCTAGGCTTCTGCTTTCACACAGCATTATACATAAATTCATCTGTGAAATCAGGATGTAAATGAATGGAAAATATGTGCAGTACCCACTTCATGGAGAAGAACACGTACTTAAGTGCCATGCTGAACTGTTCTTATCAGTAACAGCTAAGACTGCCCTTACCTGAGAGCACTATAAAAGTCTCTTTCCATTTACTATTCATGTATTTCATTTAATATGCAAAATTGTTATATTTATTTAAACTAAAACCAAGCAAACCACCTAAAGTAGTAACTAACCCTTTATTTTGACAATCTAAAATCAGGAACTATAAAAAATTACTCCTAGAATCAGCAGGACTATTTAGTGAAACATACAACCACAGCACCACCAAGATCACAATAAAGAATAAAGCAGCTCTGTAATTATTAAACAGCTTACATTCACCCAGCCTAAGATCTACCAATCACTTCCTGCTATAATCCTGTCTGCTGACAGATATAGGCTTTCAGGACTTCAGTGGGATTCAGACCTGTTAAACACAGTCTCTACAACTGAACTGACCTAGCCATCTAAACCAGTTTTAATGCTCCACTGAAGTAATATGTGTACGTAGTATTGTATTAACTACTCTGGCTGCACGTGTAAAGAATAAAACATTCTTACGTCTACAGCTTTCTGGATTAAACAATCAAATAAACTTAGAGAAAAATCCTTCCCAGTTTCCCATGAAATATTTAAGCAGAAGTCATATCAGTTTAGAAGATCAGCAGGGGACCAGGTGTAGAGCACATTCTCACAGCCAGGTTCCTCTACCATCTGCCAAGAGCAGCTCTTTTTTAGTGCTGGGAATGGACTGACAGGTTGAGGTTAGCTAGGGCAGTCAGTAAGACACAGTCAAAGCTTTGCATTCACACATATCCAAGTAACACTAATAACCTGTGTGAACGGGAGAGCTTTCATGGTATTCTTCTGAACAGAATCATTTAACAACCATGGGGGAAGGACAAAGAATCCCCATTCCCCAGCTGCAGTCATACAGCCACGTGAAATTCAAAATCAATTCTTGCATAATGAGGAGAAAAGGTTGGAGAGGCAGAAATACATTTAAAAAAAAAAAAAAATTGTCTTTCCTGGTAGATTTTACCTTACAATCAAACCAAGAATAAACTACAAATCTGCCTTGAGCCCTGGAAGTAGAGTAACAGATCATCAGCTTTTGTATTGCAAAGGCGCAGTCACAGCTCTGCAATGAAACCAGGACAATGAGGAGAAGACAATTTCAGTAGTCCCCACCACAGGAAGCAAACCTGATTTTTGTTACGCGTGCCACCCCATCATTTTCTAAATACCATCAGTGTAAAGCAGTCTCATCCAATTCCCACAAACTCAAGGACTCTTCACAGTCTCTCTACAGCTGAACACACCAGATTATTTCCTGAAATATGCCTGGGCACAAAATACTGGTGTTGTCCTGTATTACAGCCAGAAACTTTGTAAATGACTTTTCTAGTCACTTGAGTGTCCCCATAAGAATAGAAAGGTTGTAAAGCTGTGAAGGTTAGTGGGATTGCTGGTTATTATCAGACATGCAAACTGGTAATCAATGACTGACAGGATCTGTGAAGGGGAATGCATAACACAAGCAAGAACCTACCCCTCAGATTGAAACCTGATGACCGGTAAAAGACTTGTTAAGACTCACATCTGAATTGAGAATGTCACTGCAACTGCTTCCATGACAACAAAGTATAATGTCATAATGCACATTATGATTTCATGCCAGGATGAATCCTGTGTATTCAGGCAGCCTGAAGAGTTCCCTTTTGGAAGTGGTACACTGCTTGTCTTTAACAATGAAAACTTTCTTTAATATAGAGGTGGAAAACGTGGACTATTAAGCCCATCTTATTCCCATCTCAAGCAAGATTGATCCATACAGTAACAGTCGCCATGCTGTAACTGTCAACATAAGTTGCTTTTGCAAGTTATGCATCCTTCAAGGATTAAAATGTTACAGTTTTTCATGGAAGGAAATCCTAAAAGTTCCAAATCCAAACAGAATACAATAATCTTAAAAATATCTTAGCTGTCTCTTCATGTCACAGCAGTGTGAAAGGCTGATAAATCTATAATGCTTCTATCTCACCTTTATTTTTTATTATTATTTTTTAAATTTCTATCTTTCTTGAGTAGCATATCCTGTTATCTGTGCTCTGGAGCTATTATTCCACTGTTTTTGCATTGTACAGTTAATTTTATTTTATATCATGCACCCATGTGGTGTCCTACTTTGCTATCCTGGATATATTCCATATATTCTGTTTATTAATATACGAATACCTCAGCCCATTTTCCTTGTCTTTACCTAGTTTTCTAGCTTGGACAGTCAGAGTTTCTGAGACAAATAAACTGCTCAAATATATAGCTCTTATAGACCCATCAATATCACACACATGTATTGTTTGTATCTTAGAAAGCCCACATTGAACACAGATCCTTGAGAACGGTTTCTCAGGTAACCACATTCTCAGATAACCTGCACAGATGGCAATAAATCTCATCTCCTACATGCTGATGCAGAGTGAGGGAAAGACTGATAATCTGCACTGAATCAGCTAAAGCATTTCTGCAACGATCCGTAGGTTCTATGCAAATACACAGCACAATTTCAACTCAGAACCTAGCGGAAATGCAGTCAGCCTGGTGGTTAATGACTTGGAAAGTTACATCTACCTTTCACATTCCTGTAAGTGTAACTGGCAGGCAGGATACTTAGTGGTCTGTCTAAGTGCCATCTTTGTGGCCGGCTTTTAGTAACAATCTCAGCTGCGTGAGTGGGTGGTTAGCATAAGCTTGTAACGACTGCTAATGCTGGTATCCAAACACAGCAACAAAGACAGCCAGAAGAACTTTTTCTACTTGAAATGAATTCAGTACTCTCCTCTGCATCCCCACTTCTTAATGAAATCTTACAATAGTAAACACACAATAAATAATGAGCAGAAATATTTTAGGGATTTCCTCATTCCTGCCCAAAACTGCTTCCCAACTCCCCCTCCTATGAGTATGCCTCACCCTGGAAAAAAACAAGGTGCTCATAAGGTTAAACATCCAAAAGATTGCAATGGACAATGATAAAATCACTGTAGTTTTATTTAAAAATGGCTTTCTGATGTTAGGAACATCAGGAATTCTTTATGAAAGAAACATATAAAGCCTTAAATCTTCTATTTTTCATATTTAGTTTGAAGGTTTCACTTCAATCAGCTTTCTCTACTTCCCTTTTAGAACTATCTGTGGCTGAGTGGCTAAGACTGCCATAGAATACATAACAGTAGTTAAGCAATAATTTTCCCCTAGGAGAAAATTACTTTTTGCATAGAATAAAAAGGAATTAAATTATTTGAGGCTCAAGAAATAAATTTTTCTCAACACAACGAATCTATTTCTTTAATTTATTATTTTTCGTGCAGAGAAAGGCATTTTTTTTCCAAATTATGTGTGTAATATAATAAAGACTGCATGCATAATTTTTAACCTTTCTGAAATAACTATGTAAAAATTACAAAAGCAGTCACAAGAACAATGTTCATGATATGCATGGCCTAATTACATGCTGAGAACATTTGTTCTGATTTTTTTTTACAATCTGAAATGCACCTTTTTTGTTTTCAGAAGCCATGGAAATAGCACAGCACACTTTTCAGAATAATGTAGCTGTCATAATAAGAATGTGCAAATCATTATTATTTAAGATGAACTTTATCTTCTTCTCAAAGAGGTTTATGAAATGTGACTCATATAGAAAGAAGTCTTATTAGAATATGGGAAATATTATTCCCTCTTTTAATACATAAGTCTCAAAATAATGCTAGTGGATCAGACAACAATTACCTTACTTCTATCTAGAAGTCGCTTGTTCCTTCTAAGTCCTATACTTAGCCACAATTGCTTTCATATTTGCCAAAGGAAAATGTTAAAATATTAATAATCCGGTAACCTATTCCATGACAGTGAGTCACTGATGTGAACTTTCAGTCAGGCATACACAAAGAACTAAACTTTAATATAGGCACAGAAATGAAAGTAGGTATATTACAAAAGTTGTAATATCGAGTCTTCATGTTTCCTACTACAGTAAGATCAGTGGGAGCACCAGTAATCACAGAGATGTTTGCAGCCCAGGAAAGCTCATATGTGTAAATATGTACACTTGAATACTGTTGCAGTCTATTTGTGGTAGAAAGTAATGACTCAAAAAATCCTATCTTAAGCATAGAAGAACACCAGTGCCAGGTTAGAGCTTTTTTGGTATTCATACGCTTGAGTGCCATTTATTTTCAAATAACTGAAGAAACATTTGGAAATGTGATTACTGGAAATGTTTTGTAGCTCATTACATGAAAGTAGCTCATGTTAACTATGTAGATTATTCTGAAAGTAACGCCTCCTAATGTTTCCATGGAAACTGCAACTGATACAAAGAGTACAATATCATTATTTCACAGAGCCAATTCTCAGCTGCAAAACACTATTTCTCAACATAGTTACCACCAGTAGCTATGCATTATCACCAGTGGTGAACAATAACCTGCATGCTGTGCTCATAAAAATTTCTACCAGTGGAGATGTCCCACTATCACTGTCACCACTCCTGAAATGCACCATCCACTGCATCAGTGTGCTCACCTTCACTGTATAGTCTCCATAAATGTTCAGCAAGTGTCAATGCATGTCAGTGGGTGCCATTTTATTCCACACAAAATCACAGAATCCTTAGAGTTGGAAGAGACCTTCAAAGATCACCTAGTCCAGCTACTTGCAATGATCATGGACATCCACAGCTCCATCAGGTTGCTCAGAGCCTAGTCCAGCCTCGCCTTGAAAATCTCCAGGAATGGGGCATCAACCACATCTCTGGGTAACCTCTGCCAGTTTCTCAATTCAGTTCCACACCTTTGCTTCATATGCATTTCATTCTGCCAGACTGCCCCTCCACTGCCATCTGGCACAAGGCAACAAAATGCAAAGGAAGACAGGTGAGAAGGTTCAACCTCTGCCAACATCACCCTCTGACATCATGGGCCAACATCATTAAAATAAGAAGCATTACTTTTGGAGCACCCCTTGCATTAGGAGAGCTGTCTCAGTGGTGAAACTGCCCATATTACAAGAAATCTACCTAACCCACTCCCCCCGCCAGATTGAGAACTCTCTAAAAGGTCATGCATAATCATAATTTATTCCTGATTGCAGATTAAATTTCACACTACACAAAGGTCTTCACGTAACATCTGTAAGACAGCTCAGCTTACAAGGGGGTTTAAAAAAGGTAAAAGCAACCTTTTTTTGTATTTAAGGGACATGAATGGCACACTCTGGCCCTCATTTTCACTTGTACTGAGGTATTTTTCTATTACAAGAGGAATGTGAATGTATCTCATATCTGGAATCATTGTTAAGCCTGCCAAAGAGAAAAAAAATTTAAGAAAAATAAAAATAAAATCCACTCCTTCATGTTTATCTTAGGTATCACACCTACAGGGATAGTTCTTGTAAATGCATATGGAACTGCATGGGATTGGTTACTATTTAGCTCCGTGATAATTAAGAACAATATATTTTAAGAATGAAGAAAAGGGAAAAAAAACACCCATGAATTTAAATGTTTCAAGATTCAGTGTGATATTTTCATTTGCAAAGATGTCATGGAAAGCACCAAATAAAACAGTAAAGACTTACAATGTCAGCAAGCAGTTTAATAATCAAAAAATGTATTTGAAAAATAAGGAGATGTTGTTCTAGAAAGTACTTAAAATATTAACAAAAATACAACAGAAAGCTGTAGCAGATGGGACAGCTGTAATGCACTCTGCGTTACTGGAGGTTTCACGCTAGAGGGCGCAATCAACTTGAACAGAGCCATGAAATTACCCTGGTTTACAAACAGGGCAAAATACAGAGCGGGCAACCAAACCTCCTCAGTGGCAAAATGGTGCTTGGCAATGGATCCTCCATGAAAGCCATACGTAAGAAAAAAATCTATCAAGTGACTCACCGATTAAACTGAACATACAACAAATGTGCTTAAGAGGCTTTAAAATGACGTTCTTTGTCAATGTTTTACTTTTTTATGTTGAGAATCCAGGTCTTCTAATTATCTTTTTCTCAAAACTGAGTTTGGAATGAGTGTAGACATTATACAATGAAATCTATTAAATAAGATACAATAAAATACCATAAAACAGGTTTAAAGTACTAAATTCGAGGTTATTATGCCCCCAGATCACCAGTTGTGTGTATCTTTGCATATTTATAAATATGAGCTCATAAGGACTTAGTACTGAAAAAAAATTACTAAAGTATGTCAGGATGCTAGCCCTAAGCTCTAGAAAAAAAAAGTACTGAAATATACTACAGAAAACCACAAAATCTTAGTGAAATAATGGAATCGAGTACCAGAAGATACTCAATCCAATAGAAATTGCAAACCTGTTTCGGTATTTTTCAAAATATTTTATTTTCACTTACAATTAACTTATTTTTTTCTCTCCCTTATAAATACAAGATTCTTAATATAAAGCAAATACTACAGAAAACTATCAAAAATATTTTTTAACTTACAGTTTTGAGTGGGAACGGCTGCAGAGCCATCCTAATATGGACATATGGACAGTCACCCTTGCTGATGTATTTAAGCCATGTTTCTGTTTATAATCATTTACTTAGAGTGCGAAATGCGGAAGACACAGGCAGGTAGCAAGTGACAAGCGTGGAATACTGAAGGCAGTAATTTGATTGAATTTAGTTTTGAAATTGATTGAAATTCATTTGCATATGAAATATGTTTTGCAATTTATTTTGTTCAGATTCTTCACAGAATGCATTTCATCAGTTGCAGCTGAGGCTGGCACTTACTTCTGGAAAGAGGTGAGAGAGGGGAAGGCCGTGTCCTGGTGTGCTTGGTACCTGCACTGCCTGCCCGCACCAACTCTGCTGCTCAGCTCCTCCTCCTATCTTACAACAGCTGAAATTGTCTCATAGGTGGGAAATGCCCAGCTGAAAAAACTCACAATGTTTCCTGACGTGTAAAATTCTTCAGTAGTTACCAGATAGTTCAATAATTTCAATATATGAGAATTCATGTAAATGGGAAGGCATGATTAATCCTGTCCTGCTCATCTTACAGCTATGGCTTTCCCTGTGGTAAATTACAACCCAACCCAGAACAGTAAATAAACACATGGGGCTTTGGGTGGAAAGGACACATTTCCATCAGTGCCAAGGGCACTCCGTTTGTGCTTTTGTACTGTGCTGTGATCCCCATACATTTAATCATAAGTTTACATCAGTGCTGTGAAAAGGTCACATCATGGCATAACTTGAAAAGAAGTTTTATTACCTTTTCTGAAGTGTAACCTAGGCTAAACCAGTTAATGCCTGCCTTTAAAATTCTACAATTCCATTCACTTGTTCTCAAATTAATAAGTAATTTAGCTGATCATTTCCTGCGGCTAATCTTACAGACGTAATTCTGCTTCAGTCTTCATCCTTCAAAGAAGAATTTAAACCTCTCTAATGCAATTCAGAGGTTCAGACTCACTTTCACACATGCCTCTATCTTTTCTGCTTCAAGTCCATGTCCTGCATTTAAATGTACAATATAAAGAACTAATATTTTCTTCTATAATTCAAATCGTAAGACTTAAGATTTGGAAAATAAAGAGTACTGCTATTTAACTATTTTCTTAGGCAATAGCAGCTATCTATTAAAGTATAAGGTTCTTTGCTTCAAATCTCTTGCCATTTTACTGTGGATAGCTTCATTTCCACAAAATTTCTTTCGTTCTTATCAGACGTGGAAAAAAAAAAATACACAAATGCCAGATTGTGCGTATCTCAACTGAGAGTAATCTTAATGCAAGATTTCTTAAACTGAGAATTACTTTTCTCTAAGCACAGGAAATCTTAAATGTTATTAAAAGCATTACTATAACACCTGACATGAACTTTTTGTATAGAACTAAACCCACTTCACCAAGATTCATTCAACTCAAATGCTAAATCTTGTAACTTGCACAATTTCAGTATCAATGAATTGGAATAGCTCCCATAGTAAAGCCAAAGAAAAAAGATAGAATAAACACGAACGTCTGCAATACTTCCAGTCAGAAATTGGTCTTGGCAGATAGGATAGCTCTTTCCAGAGGTGAACTGTCTTTTGCTAGTTGCCAACCTACAGAATTTCATTCAGAACTTATTCATAGAATTGGGAGAAATAAGATTTTTACAGTAACTTTTGAGTGGATGTTGAACACATAACTAACACATCTAAGCCAGCCATGCGGTCTCCTGTGAGCAATCCATATAATTCAAACTCAAAGGAGAACATTTTTTTGTTTCAGCTTTATATTAGTTCAGGTCAGATTTTCATTACCTGAATGTAATAAGCCCAAAATCTAAGGAACAATTATGTACTCAGCTGTTATAAAACATATCTAAATATCACTAATTCCATGACCCTTCACCAGATCTTTGAATCAAGAGCTTCAAGTTTTGCAATAAAGTCAACAGAACTAAAGATGTCTACCTCCAAAACTTTGTCTCAATTTCATTGATGAAGGGATGCAAGCCTTACTTGCCAGTGAGCAGTGTTCTTGAAGAAAGAAACTAAAAATTCTCAAATTAAAAGCCTTTACAATAGAAGGACTAGTGAAGAAATCCTTGAAATAAAGTACTGTGGTCCATATGGTTGTCCTTAGCACTGTTGCCTTTGCCAGGGCTCATCTTTACTGCACAGCTGCTGCTGGCCCTGCACTGGCTGGAGCCACATTGCAAATTTCATCTTATCAAACCACCCCAGGAGTATGGATCATGCAGCAAAAGTGTAGTTTAAGCAAACTACAATGTATTAGCTTACCACATCTCTCTGGAAACTCTCCAGCAGTAACTAAACCTTTCCTGCATTAATGCTCTTAGCCTAGATTTCAATATGCAGTACTTAAAAACAGTGATTTTTCTGCTGGGTTACAATGCGGCTGGAAGACCACACTGATGCTGGGGCATAAAGGACATCAAGAAAAGAAAGTGTAATATCCTCTTCGCTCCCAATCACTTCTATTAACTCTCATTCACATTTAATTTTATCATGGAAAAAAGTTCCCAGACTCAATAGTTACTCTGACATCTGCAAAATACTATGTGTGAACACTTGAAAAAGTCATTCCTGGCCACCTAATCCACTTTCCCTAATCCATTTAGAGTTCTGGTATGGCAAGAATTTGATCAATTTGCTATGACCTAAGAGGAACATGATGCTTTGTACTAGATCTCTGCACTTGCACAAGACAAAATGATGAGAGATGGCACTAGGAAGAAGATAAGCCTGAAAATAAGTGTAGCCAAAATTTTCAGTGCAATAGTTTTTCCTCTTAAGTAGTATTACTGAAAAAAACTGATTTTATGACTATAGTGATGCCAACCAAAACTACCAACACATACACAGAAAAGTTACTTCCTTACATTAAATTAGCATTTTAAAATATGGAATAGACTATCTATATAGCAATAGTGTACATATGGCATATGTTGTATCACGCATTATAATGTAGACATCCAATTCAACTGATTTAGTATTTTCAAAATTCAAATATTATGGTATTTTCCAGACAACCTGGAAAATATGTCCTTACATGGAGTACCTCAGTGACTAATAGAGAATTGTTAGCCTTTTAATATGTATGCTTAAGCATATTTTGGTTTCCAGCTTGCATGTAGATAACCCAATCTGACATGCATATTTTCTCTTCCAATGTACACACTTTCCAGCTGAGTTAAAACTCCACAGCAACGACCCATGCATTGCTTGGCTAAGTCATTGTAGTTCAATGGGCCACCATGAACTTGAAAACAATACGAACAAGAGTTTGCTGATCATTCCCTAGTCTACAACAATGCTCTGTCAGCTAAAGAAGGTCGTAATGGCAGAATGTTTTATAAGACTTTTATATTACGTGAGTAACGTATTTAAGATATGCTGCTTAAATCTATGGTTATGGATAGCGTTCTCTTACTACATCATCATCTTCCCTCCCCTTTCCCATATTTTTCCCCACACAGATGCGAGGGCTTGAATGCTTTTTTTTTTATGATAAGAACAGTAGAGATAATCGTAAGGATGATAGCCAAAAAAGACCCGATTTGCTTTTAGAGCTGTATTTTACCACATACACTAAAAGGAGTGGCAAGTAACAGCTGCAAGCAGACACTCTTGTTTCAAATACAATTGCAAGCAAAACAATTGGTTTTATACCTATAGTCACCCCACCTCCCCAAGAAAAGGGCTGCTGAGCTTATTATCTGTATCCTTAGAAAAAAAAAAATCAACTCAGGCATAGATTAATTGTAAGTTCTCGATAAAAAATACAGTTACCTATTGGGTGAACTATGTTTTTAACCATGGCATATCACAACTTCACAAATAATCTGAAAAATCTATTTTAAAGTCACAGCAGTCGGTGTCGCTTCACAAGAACAGAGGCTGTAATTCACTATGCAGAGTTGTGTGTGAGGTACTTCATCTGGCACATACTCAAACCCATGAATGGGTAAAGCACATCCAATTAATGCTGAATTTTCTTTGAACTTCAAACTGTCAGTAGACCAGGAGTGTCTTACTCCAATTACTGCAGTGGATAGAACTGAAGGACTTTCTTCTTTATACTGCTCTACTGAAGACAGCAGCTTCCACAGGAGTCAGTCTCACAGTGCTTGAAACTGGGAGCATTCTTCCCAGCGTGCAACTTAGCCCCTTGCTACTACAGATGAATACACCTTATAAAAACTTCCATAAACATGTTACACGTAACTATCTTAAGCGTTATCTACTATACTAGTCACTCAGGCTGCTAACAGCTTAGTTTCACTTACAGTCAGGATCCACTGACTTCCACCAGAAATTGTAATGGGACACTTGTAACATCATTCTGAGAACAATATCATTTAACCTAACCAGTTCATCACACTCACTGATCATGCTTTTTAATTTTTTCCCCATTAATACTGAACTAAGTCTGACTGGGCTGAACTCCCTCCTTCGGAGGTGAGTAGACTTTTTATTTTATTGTTGCTGTTGTTGTTGCAATTCCACATCTATTACACAGGCAACCTCCCTCAAAGGTCTGTCTTGGTAGCAAATGAACCAATGAGCAAATGGCCTCCCTGGTCCAAGATTTTATATATAGGTTCAGCTGAAGGATATATTTATCTCTGATTGAAAACATACTGATTTCACTTACATTTTAAAATGGTGTTGATAGTGGTTGTGTCAGCTGACACAGTGCTTTAGTGCAGTACTCAAGTACTCCCTATCCCCACTGGTACTCAAAAAAGAACCACTGAAATTAATATCACTATATTTTAATATCTTACTTAGCAGTTTAAACATGCATACTAGTTTAAAAAGGGACAGGAGAGTATTCTCCTCCCCCCGGTGACACTGAAGTCAGTGGTTTGAGCACATACATAAATGAAAGTAAAGGTAACAGGTAAAGAAAGTAATGCTAGAAATGAAATAGCATGTTATGCATTTTCATCCTCTTCAGGCTTCTGTAATACAGTATCTCTGAAAACAGTACCACTGTCTCTAAAGCTGGAAAAGCTGTATCAAAACCAATGTTTCTAGATGTGAGTCTTTATTAAAGTGATTGTTACCATAAGCTCTTAAGCAAACCTAAGTTATTTCAGATGTATGCCAGAAATATAACAAAACACAGCTTTGTTTATTGTTCATCTTGAAACTCTTCACAAACTTGACATAACGATGTTGCAAATTTTGTCCACCCACACCCCCCCAAAAAAAAAAAAAAGAGGGCTAGATTTTTCAGTAGCACAGGATGTCATAGCATCCATACAGCATGCTTCCCTCCTGTTATTTCCTGCAGCTGACAAGGGAAATTACTTCAGTACAGATGAGTCAAGTCACAGCTGTTTTTTCTTGACTTGGCACCCGTATTTGAATGACAACATGTTCCCTTCATGAGAGAATGTTTTAAGATGAGGACCTACTGTGTGTGCGTTAGGTCTCTATCAATAGCTAGATAGAGTAGCTCCACTTCCTAATAAAATACATGTATAATACTGAGAGAACAAGCAATATCAATCATGACAGGGCACCCACTGGGAGGTGAGACCCCTTAGGTCCTCAACTTAGCTTTTGGGAATGTTTAACTACTCAAAGCAACACGAACAAGAAATTAGGGCTTTCCTAAGCCACTGTGTTATGCCCTGACTGTTGAGACAGACTCCTGACAAGAGGGAGGGAAATCAAATTCCTTCAGGCAAAGGATGGAGACTATTCTAATTATTCAACAAAATAGCCGAGTGCACATATTGCTGGGAAACTGGATAGGAAGGTACTTTTTCCTTATAAAGGAAAGATTCTAAAGTGAAACAGAAAAGTAATCAAGCTATTTTCCTTTTCTTAGAAGGGTGAAAAAAGTCACAGAACGTAGAAATCATGGTTTTGAGTCAGAATACATTTTTAGATTTTATTTTGGTAAGAAGAGAATGGGAAATGTGAATTTGTTATGCAATATTTTGGTTTGGTCTTCAAGTATAACATCAGCTATTCCATCAGCCTTCTATCATTCGTCAGTCCAGTTAGTGCAAGAGATGGAAGTAGAAGAGTAAACAAAATATGAATCTCATTTTGGGTTTTAACATGGCTTAGGGGCAAGGCTTACAGTACACAGTGGGTAAAATGCTAAAGAATGTTCAAAAAGCGTGCCAAGAATTACATGATAAAGAATGGAAGAAAGCTACATTGTATCTATAGGAAGACAAATTTGGGAAAACACAAATGAATTTTGGAGAAAGAGGTAAAAAAGAGAAGCGAAGGCAAGATGATGTAAATAAACATTGTGCCCAGGAACAAATATTGAAACATTGACAGAGACAGAGGAGCAAAGACAAGTCATGCAGCACTGGGAAAGGAGGAGAAAAATTTTCCATACATCTCTGAACAGCTTTAGGTGCAGAAGACGAAAATAACAATGCTAGCAAAAGTTAAAGCAGGATTATTTCTAGCAAGCATCCAGTTCTTCAAACCCAATACTATTTTCTGAGAAACCATATCAGAAAGTATTCATCATTTGACAGGGAAGAAACTGCCAGGAGTAATGAACAGAAAAATAAAAAAAAAGCAGACAAGCAGTGAAAGACAGGTGAGTTGGAAAATGGGCAAGTAAAAACAGCAAAAGCAGTCACAACTGCCTGGAAAAGCACCCCAGCCAATAATTGGTGGCTCCCAGTTCCCTGCTAAGCAGCCATATTGGGTGAGTGAGTGGGAGGGAGAAAACCTGTGGAGAGTCCTGTTGTTCAGATGAGGTATCCCAACAAGCACTTCGATTCCCAAAAATATTACTTCTGTCTAGTTTAAAAACTGAAGCATTCCTGTAAGTTTTATTTGTACTTTTTGTAGTTCATAATTGAATACATTTGTTCTGAAACAAAAAGCAACAGCTGATGGACATGGGTTAAGATGAAATATCACAGCAATATTTGAGACATAAGTAGGTTCTTTAACTCACACCACTGTAGTAACACTACAGTGTTTTTTCTCACCATCTTAGCTATAAATCTTTCACAATTCAGTATCAGCTCTTAGATCAGAATTGTGGTTTGTTAACCAACCCCTGAAAAGCACAAATTTTTGGCCTTCTACATCAGTAAGACAACTGGAAGAGACAAATACTTGATTTCTCTATTTTTAATTTACAATACTGATTTTCTTCTGAGTAGCTATGATATGCAGTTCTTTGCATTACACTTCATTCTTTTTAGAAAGATTTTGAAGATGCATGATATATTCTTACCTTTAATTTTCAACCATCTTTCAGGGCTAATCTGTGGATAAGCGCTTACAAGCCCCCTACTATGAAAGTCAAATCAAGTGCCCTTATGAATATGCATGAACAAAACAACTAATATAGACATTTTCTACGGTTACTTACTGTGCTGGGTGGCCCTAGAAGCCATTCCAAATGGTTTTGATTTTGTGATTGAGATTCTTAATGGTAGTAATTATCTGTTGCAGCCATGCAGTACCAAACATGATGGGTGTTAGAGATGCTTAAAATAAATAAATAAATAAGAGCCCTGAAGATGCTAATGCTTACATTTTAGTTCCTACAGGGCAATTAGCCCCTGCTAATGATGTTTATATTTATATGCAAATGTATAAAAAAGAATCTTAACAGATACTTCATACTTATGCTCCTGGGATAGCTGCATTTCCCATCTGTCTGTAGAAAATATCTTCCATTAGCTGTATGCGATGCTGATTTGGCAACAAAAACTTTTTAATCTCAAGTAATCTCTTTTTGATTTTATGTTTTTCCTTCAGTTCTGTCATAAAGAAAAATCTACTTAAGAATATGAGAGTTGCATAGTGCATCTGTAGAGGTTTTAGGCACAATTTCAACAAGTAACAAGTCATAAATTTTGGTTGGAGTTGCTATTTTTTCTTTTTTAATCGCTTCAAATACCACTAATTTTTAACTCAATAATAATGATGATTTGGTAGACTATCCACACTTTTCAAAGCCAGAGCTATTAAAGTCACTCACTAGAGAGTCATTGTTCAATTTCTACTGATGTCCATCACACAAAAGCAACACTAACAAGATATCAATGCATAACAGTGTCTTTCCTAATGAACAATTATTATTTTCCCTAAGAATTGGTCTTCTAACTACAACCTTTTGAGCATGATGTAACATAAAATGCAATGATACAACAATTATATCACAACAATTAATTTATTTCAACTTGCACTACCTAGTAACCTAAGTATCTGATAAATCAAGGAAAATCTATCCTTACAAAAGACTTTACATTATCCTTACTCAGATTAACACTATCATGTGCAGATGTTAAAATTCTCAGAGTGGGATATGTTCAAGTTACCCCAAAAACGCTGTCAGAATTTTACAAGTTTGGAGTCTTACACAAATATAAAAAGTTAGTTAATCAAAGCTTTCAAAACTTCTGATGAGATTTATTCAAGACAGCAAATGTAGGAACATAATCTAAAGATGATTTCAGGTCTGGGAATAACAATACATATAAAGAAAAAAAAATCAACTAATTTCTGGAAGTTTTCTCTACTGTCTTCAGTAGCTCTCCTGCACACCACTGATGCCATTATTTGAATTATTAAATCAATATGTGTATTTTTCATGCCATTTTGTGTTTCATATGGATGGAAACCTGATAGACATCTCTGAAATGCATGCAAAGCTATCACAGAGCCTTCTTCCATTTCCTGTGGAGCTAACCTCTAACAACCGTGCTTATATGGAACACAGCATAACTCACAGACTTCTTGTTGGGGTAATTTCCATTTTACCCATTCATACTTTAGTACATTAACAACTAGCTCACAGTATTTCTAACCAACATTAAGTACAGAAAAGGGCGCATCAGCCACAGCTTTGTTATGCTGCAATGTAAAGATAAAGTATTAACAGACAAAGATTGTCTTGTTTCTCTGTTATGAATTTGCTCTATACATGTCTGCTAATCACTAGAAGATGGGTTGTTTCTATTTATAATCCAGAGTTTAGGAGCTTAGAAGAAGCACTTGCCTTGTGGGTCTCTCATCCAATATCTGAACAATCAGAATGCATGACTAATTCTCATTAAGCTCAATGGCTTTAGCTGCAATTCCCCCACCTGTCTCCAAGTTTAAGATTGCTATTTTGATCAACTCTTCCAGAACAAGGAATACGGATTGCTGTTTATTTATTTATTTTTCTTAATTACTCAATTGTAATAAGTAATGTTACAATGCTGAAACACCAGCAGGCCTGTTTCTATCTCACCCCACAGCCCATTGTTCTCAAACACTAGAAGGAAATAAGAAAGAAAATACGAAAAAAAATCAAACAGAAGCAGAAGGATCTTGCATATAAATGTATCCTCTTATATTTTTATTCAGAGGAGCCCTGGTCTAATTTTTCATGATCAGACTTCTCAAAGATTGCACCTTCACCCTGAATATAGCTGTGACAAGTAAGTCAAGGTCCAATGATTCCAATTAGAGAGGTTTTCTCATGAAGGTAAAGCATATTGCGTGTCCTGACAATACTGTTACAGCAAAATTATTGTGAAAAGGTTTATCTTTAAAGAGGGTAGTAGTAGCTACAATCATCTTATTCAGTGACTTAAAAATGTGGCATAAAGCAATGGATAGCACAAAACATCTGCCAAGTGCAATCATTTTCTCCAATCAGTGCTCCACAAAGCAGAGCAATTACTTTCATGCATTTTTACTCTTAGAAGAACATGGCAAATGGTGACACATTCAGCAACAATTAGAATGCATTTTCAGTATCACCTCTAACTCTCTATCTAGTTTTACCTTTTTTTTTTAAGATAAAAGACAAAATCCAGTTTAATAACGATAAAGTACTGATATAGTACTAAACGTACATGGAAATATGCCTGTAAAATTGCCACAGAAGATTAAAATAGGATTATATTTCATAATTAGAGTGGAAGGATTAGGGAAACAGTAAGTAGCAGATAATGTCTACAAAATAACGTTCAACATGTCGTTCCTTTACAATACTGCCTGTAAAGGATAATGCCCAAATGTCAGTTTATTAAAGGTGCATCAACTTAGATCTCAGCTTTCACTATAAAAGCAATACAAATATATCAGATTCTTCTTGAATGCAGGATTCCCATGAAGAACTGACAGAACATAAAAATTAATCATAACAAAATCTAGATAAGGTGATGTGTTTTTCAGGAAAATACATCAGTGGAAATAGAAAATAAAGAAGAATAGTCACTACTCCTACTTTTCCACTAGAAAAGTAGAAAACAAAGCCATTTTGATGGAGATGAAAACAGAAAGAGGGAAGTCACAATGGCATGGATTACATGGTGGGTATTGGTCCAAAAATAGAAGAAAATATTGTTTTGCTATTTCTTCTACGAACAAAAGGATTGAAAATTTTAATCTGTACATTCTGTGAAGATTTTGCTTGGACTTCACCAAGTGGCTTGAGGCACTGAAGACGAATTGTACAAAATACCTGACAAATGGAAACCAAGGTAAATGGAGGCATTAGAACTTTTCAGTAGAGGCAACACTTCAGTGCATTAGAGAACTATTCAAACGGCAACATTCCCTCTCTAAATAATTCATCAAATCAATAACATTGCCATCTAGTGAATGATTTTCTTCATTATTTCACTAGCACTACAGTTCACGAAGTAATAGGAACTGAACAACTACAAATAATTTAGTGGTTAAAGAAACAGAATTTCACAAATGAGCTTCATCCACAATTTATTTGAATAATTCCATGGATGTCCACAGACTGAGATTTTGGACTGTTTTTAGCTGTGACGCAATCAGTATTCCATGAGGTTCCTATAAGTTATTTGAAATTATGTATGAATGAAGATTAACTAACTAACTGAGTTGCCTGGAAGAGCTTTTACAGTGTACAGTATCTTCTATGTAATCGAGACCACAGTCAAGGAAACACAGCAAGAGAACCGTAAGCCATTTTCAATTGATAAGTAGATTAAGATTTTATTTATAACATACAATAAAAGAGATCAATGTCAACGCTCAACAGAGATAAGCTGCTTTTAAACGCCTCCAAACAGAAAATTGAGATAGATTTTCAGTAACTTTCTATTCACACTGAAGTCACATCACCTGGAAACAGAACTTTGCATTTCCCAAAACTCTACTTAAAATATAGTAGAGATATCTTTCTCCCAGAGGCCTTTCAGACACGCATGCACATGAACTCACAAAATTCTTACATGGTCATTTTCCGCAATATTTTCTCAGTCAATGTTAATCCTTAACATAAGGGACATACAAGTTCTTTAACTTCTTATAAAAAACATTGAAAAAACTTGGGGTGTAATTTTTGAGGGTTATAAACTGAAAACTACTGGGACCCTTCCCATGATTTTCTGAAACGTAGTTGTTACTTCAACAGGGTAAAATACAATTCTACCACTGGTTTAATACCTTCACTTTTGACCTCGTGAAATTTGATCACGCTTTCTTTGCTATTCTTCTCTTGCACTTTGTAAAAATATAAACATGATTAGGAACATGAGACTGACCATATCATATTACCATTGGCAAACCTGCTGTTTTTTAGCACAAAAATAGACTTACTGATCATCTGCCTGCTCTCAGAACATTCCCATTCTGTGCACTCCCTGTAAAGTAGCCCCAAGTATGTTAAAACAAAAAGCTGAAAGCACCTGGCTGCCCAATGCAGAAGTCTAAAAAAATGTAATGGGGTACCACAAGATAGCAGTAGAGCTGAAGTAGACACCACCTTTCAAATTACTGAGAGAGGTCAAGTTATCCCAAGTAAAGGCTTCTCTATAATGTTCCAATAGCAGTTCCTGCCAAGCTAGCGTGGGAGAACATTTACTCTTGATTAACAAACAAACCTTGAGCATTTGAATACAGCATACCCATCAAACAATCAGACATTTATTTATATGATGAAAAGCAATACTATATGCTTGTCTTCCAATGATTAACAGTCCTTCTAGTGCCTAGTCCAAATACACATATTACCAAGTCGCATTCATTTGCTTTTAGGGAATACTCATATGCCTCCTTCAGACTTCTGTTTACTAAAACTAAGGACACAGTTCTTTTAGTCTTTTCTCTGCATAAGTGTTCAGACTCCTATTGGTTTAATAATCATATAGACACTGCCTATTTGTTTGTTTAAATAAAAGTGGACAGCACTGAGTACAATATTCCAAAAAGTTCTAAAACAATGCATGGTACACAAAGTCTAGTATTTCCCTTGAATTTCTGAAAGCCCTTCTTTTATGGGTGGATGCCATACTTAGAATTACCTCTGATAACCACAGATAACTATCAGCTCTAGGGAGCAATACTTAGTAGATATTCCTTGAAACATAACTAAACTCCATTATTATATTTCATTCCATTTCTATTACACTATTCCTTTAAGACAAGATTTTACGTGAAAACAGTAAGTGTTTTTACTTCCTGTTGGAACACATACCCAACACTGAACAAACGTGTGTAAAGTTAAGTGACCATGTTGCAAAGAAACGTGGAGACAGTGACCAGTGGAAACAGGGTTCTTACCAAAGGATGACATAAGAATTAATGACAACTTATGTTTGTGGTCCATGGTGGGATGCGGGAACAACCTGCCCAGAGAGGCTGTGGATGCCCTATTCCTGGAAGTGTTTAAGGCCAAACTGCATGGGGCCCTGGGCAGTCTGACCTAACACTTGATCTAGCAGCTGGCCCTCCTGACTGCTGGCAGGGGGTCTGGAACTTCTATGATTCCTGGCACCCCTTCTATCCCAAGTCATCCTATGATTTTATATCAGCAGAGAAAAACCTAAAAGGTTGTTAAGTGATGCAGAAATCATGATGTGCTAACAGACTAAGTGATGGCAGATTCCTAAAGAAGGTAAGAAGAAACTATCTAACAGCAGTAATAAAGAATTTTAGCCTGGATTAATGATATTTGGTAGGAAAGCTGATAGATTTCAGGAAATCTATATTACTACCATATATTACTGTATTTGCTATCAGAGTAAAATACGATAATTAAATTAAGTAAAATCATTTTTCATGTTGTAAATGCAATTATCTGTGTCAAAGAAATGCAGAACTGCAATTCTCCGCATTAAGAAGTTCTTATAAGTAGTATAGGTTATCTTGAAAAGTTTTTCAGTGTTTTTAAGGTGTTCTTATCCAATAGTAACAAATTCTCTTTAGATATCTCTATCTATAGTTTTTGATTTTTGTACCTTAGAGATAGTCTGATCCTTTGCATTCAATCATATGCCAAAAACTCCATCCATTTTTTGTGTTAAGAGATGTTATAGAAAGATACTTGGTCTTAGCTATGGGTAGGTGACATTAAAAGGGTAATTAAAGTAAATGAAGCATATAGGAAGAGCCTAGAGACACGTCCACTGGGGAAATTATGTCAACATATGGATGTCTAGAATATGATCATCACCTAGCATATATTTGGGCTACCAAACACATCACATATTTGATGACAAGATAAACACAACCACGTTAATTAATTGCCTCAATGGTTTCCACAGGAGGAATCTAACATCTCTTCTTTATTGCTTTTCTTACACTTCCTCAACTGTGTGTAATTCATCTCAACTTGTGCAAAATATTCACACATCTGCTTACACTTGTTCCTTCTACAGTAAGATATCCAGTGGCAGCAAGGCTGTAGTACTCCCAATAATTAGTTGCTATATATATATATACACACACATTTGCTTTTGCTATCTCATTGTCCCTGCAACTCCTCTATTTTATTTTAATTGTCCTCTGCAATCCCATATGCCATCATATTTCCCTAAGAACTAGGCTTGCAAACTTGACATATACAGGATACAAGGTGTGGATTCAGAACATAGATCAGAACTAAGAAAATTCACAAGACACTAACCCACATCTCTTAAACACCACTCTCCCTCCTTTTCTGGTTCCACATTACCACAATATTAAAATTGACTGTAAGTATCAGATACTAAAATGAATGTGTTATGTCTTAAACTTTAAGGGCCATGTGGTGGTGTCACTTCTGTTGAATTTCATTATATTTTATGACATGGGACCTACCACAAAATTTAAATGAGTATAAATTGTTTAACTGAACTGTCTGAAACATGGAACTTGATTATTTTCCAAGCAGTTAGAGCAAATGATTCTGAGAAAATAAGCCTAGCTTAACTGGAACTGAGCAAATCATGACCATAAGCATGAAACTAATTCATACCAAATTTTTTGATGCTCAGATTCCTTTGCTTACACAACTATTTTTCTTTTTCTATGATTATTCCAACCTGTTAAAATATCCCACAGAAGAGCTCACAGTCTCAGTACAGTACTTCAATTCCACCTCAAAGCAGTGAACAACAGAATGTGTACATGGAAACATACCTTGCTAAAGACAGACTGAACCCTACATAAACAACAAGGAGCCAATCCCACACTGTGTTTTACACCTATACTATATAGAATACACAGTGGGGTCTTCTATAACTCCAGACAATTTGTAATACATAAAAAAGGTTTGCCATCTTATGCACAGAGACTTAATAATTTAACAAATTTAATAGCAATCCTCCTCTCGTCTGCGTGAGATCTATTTGCAATTTCAAAATAAAATTTATTATAAACACAGAAATCAAGGTAATGAAAGAATCTGAATAAACATTACAAGTAAAGCTACTTGAAGGAATAGTGATGAAAGGGAATCTGGTAAACAAGTTTGAAAGGGTGACAACCTATATCATAGCTGTAATGCCATACACAAGTTGCTTCTCCTGAATTTTCTTTCATGAAAACAGGAGTCCCATACTGATTAGCACAGAGCTACAGGTTTAGCACCTTCTCCAAATTGTATCTAACTAGTACAATTAGTCAGAGAAGTCCAAATGATCTTCTTGAATTCTGTATTTAATTAGTTATAGCAATTGGAAGAAAAAAATTAATATTCAGCTTTCTCATGTTACTGTTTCTTCTACCCTACTCTCTCCCAAATTTCCAGTAGCACACCCACTTAAAAGTGGAATGTCCTTCTCAAAGAAAAATGGAGGAATTTAATTAGCACTGGATACTTTCATTGGCATAGCAGAACCTAGTAAAGTTCCAAATGCACAACAATGCTCTGAGTACCCAGAGTGCCCAGAACGAATGACCTAACATCTCTAGAAGTAAATACTATTGCTCCAAAAAGCTGAAGGTTCAGCTTTTCATTCTTTGCAGTCTGTAAATAAACCCAGGTATATAAACTATGTCTCTCACCAAAAATCTCAGTGTCTCCCTCTCTGAAATAAAGCTGTAAGAAATTCTGGCCTTCACTGTGATTTTAACAACTTAACATATGGCTGAGGCTATTCCCCTACTCATCTTGCTGTGAACATCATCCAGAAAACACTTCAAAAAAAATGAAATACTTCAATTTTAAATGCCTTTCAGAAAATGCTGTAGCAGAACTTTCTTTTGGATATCTAGAATGCTTTCCGATTTATCCAAGATTTTTATTACCTTAGTGGAATAGGTACTTCATAGCTTGTATAGCAGGAAAGCATTTGGCACACAAATCTTCATCCTTTACTACAGTTGCTGTGATCACACTTCAGCTCAGCTGGATTGTATGTGAACTGTAATGATCATCTTTCAGGCAGTGACCTTCTGTATTTCAAAAATTCTCATGTCTCTATATGCCCCTGAAACAATGCTAGCAGCATTGAAAACACCACTGCATAACATCCCCTGGTGTCATCTGTTACACATCAGTTGTACATCCAGGAAAGGTTTCTTCTGCAGCTGCTATTAGTGTTAGAACAATAGCAGATTTTAGAAAATCTCTTTGCAAGGGCAGCTAAAGTCACAAGGACATAGGGCAGTGGCTGTACAAGGCTCCAAATGAATTAACATCTTCTCCTCAAAACTGGCATTGATTTGCTAACTGTAGAGCTAGATAGTGACTTCCCTGCCTCCTCCACCCATACCCCCCCCCCCCCACACACAAAAAGTCAACAGAACTAAGCAATTTTCTCAACCAACTTGTCCAGAGCAAGCATAGGCAGAATTATATCCCAGACTACAGACACCAACCAGATGTCACCTTCTAGGCAACATGAAGAGAACGTGCCCCACAAAGAACTATGTAATCTCCTCTTGACTAAAGACCATTTCTGTGCACTCCCTGAGTACAAAGCTGCTTTCTTGAAGACTCCAATGGGTATTACAATATTGTACAAGTTTTAATTTTTAATAAATATTAAGATATTAATGATAACTATAAAGAAAAACTCTTCCTCATACAGGAACTTATCAAAAATGGCAAGAAAAACTGAAATCAAACAAACTGCTTTTTTTTCCCCAAGAGAATGACTAGAAGAGCAAGCATTTGTTCCAGAAGCTGAGAATAACCATGAAACACATTGGTGGCAATTAAGCAGAGAAAAATTTCTCAAGAATAATTGTTTGAATACACAACAAACCCTACTGACTTCCAACTATCAGAGCTATTTTCATAGCTTCTTGTTCCCACTGCTCTCCTACAGAAGGTTAGAGAGAGTCAGTAAAAATGCTGTATGCCAAACTGTAGTCTGATACCTAGGTGCCAGATGGTAGCTACTCAAAAAACAAACTAACAAAACACCTGCAAAATATTTCTAAGTTTACCCACTTACTCTTTTCCTGTCTTGAAACTGAATCCAATAATCACCTTGCAGAATACTTGTCTGGCTGTACAAGTCGTAAATGCTAGAGTCAGAGAAGTTGCTTACTGCTTTGTCCTGCAGTTGGAAAAGCCCTTTTTATTACACCCTTACACAAAATTTCTTCATATCAAATTAAGTTCCTCTTATTTGTTTTGAAAGCATTTGTAAAGAAACTGTGAAGCTGGCATACTCACAAACATCACTTCCTGTGAAAGTTATTTTGCTTATTCAACAAGGCTGCACCTTTCAAAGTGACCTACGATCACCTATCATCGTTTCATATCTAAAAAACTGATACAGGCTGATAAGCAATATTTTGCTAATCATTTTAGTTACTCCGAGGCATTTTTAAGTCCTACTTATCCAGCTTTTGTCCTATGAACTGAGTAACTGCGCTTCTTATTATACCCTATATAGTGGCAAGAGGAAACAGGAGAAAAGGAAGCTACACCTCAACTCACTTCAATTTCTAATGCAAAGCCTATGATGCTTGCACTATCTCTAGTGCTATGTGCTTTATGTCACTAGTGACATTCTTCAGCACTCTGTGGGGCTCCATTTTGATCTCTCTTTGCACACTGTGCAATCATTGTCTTTCACAAAGAACATCTGCTGGTAGTGCCACATCAAAAGATTCTCATCCTCCTGTAGTCCTCTCATTTGAGAGTAACCCATATGATGTTGACACTTTGTTTTAATGTCCTGTCTGATCTCTTTCCTCAAGGTCTCACATAACTCACTGCATTTGGCCCACTCTCCTCTTCTGTTGTAATCTTCCTTTATCCGCCCTCTTCAAACACATTTCATTTCATTACAAAGTGGCTTTTCTCTGTATCCTATCTGCTTACTTACAATTTCCTCTGTTGTTTCAAACATTGGTTTCTCTGATTTGCCAATCAAACTTCATGATTCTTCAACCAGACAGTTTAAAACCCCATTCAGAACTGGAGATTTTGTTCTGTCATCACTGGGGTGATGTATTTTGTTGTTGTTGGACTTACAAGTTTTGATATCTTCACTGCTGTCATTAAGTCACTAAAATATATATGATGTTTTATCTGCATCATATTCAAAACTGTTAAAGCACTGAAGAATCAGGCATGCGTTTTTCTTAAAAACTAAATAGAAAGCAGGTAATCGCTTGTATGTTGGACATCAGTGACGTAAAAAAGAAAAATGAATCCATCATCTGAATTTCTTAAACAGCACAAAACAAAGGATTTTCATTATAACAATATAAAAAACTTACTGTTACTTCAACTTAACATAAGATTTTTCGATGTTATTTTATCTTATTTTTCAGCTGTTCATTCCATAGTTTTCATTTGTTTTAGGCTACTTATTTGCTACTGTTTAGTGATTTTCTTCATATGTATACATTTTTATTTCTTTCCATTTAAAACAAAACATAACTAAATCTTGCTACGTATAATGTGTTGCTTTGACCCTTCAGTAATTAGCCACACTTAATTGCTGACTCAAAGATATGCTTGCATTTCCATAACAAACAGGACACAGTTTATTCCACATTAAAATAAAAAACAAAGAACATCTAGAGGCTGGTCTCTCTGCATCATAAGGTACAGCACACCTCGCAAGACTCAAATGAGGTTTCATCACTGATAAATAGTGGTTCAAAATCACGATGAGTTAAATCAGATTTGAAGAGTTTTTTTTTGATCTGACAACAAAGCAAAAACCATTTGCACCATTATCAAATACATTTGTGTCCTGTTCAAAGCAGAAGTGTCAGAACTATAACACTAATATTTTTTTCCTCTCACTTTCTTCTAGCCTGTCTTACATAGACTGTATAAAATATTTTGTCCATTCTTTTTAAAACTGTACTCTTACTAATAAGGATTCAGAACAAAATCAGGAAAACCCATGATAATTCTTCAGCATCTTCAAACAATTCTAATAGCAGTTTATTATCAGCAGAGTTTTTTGGAAAGTTGCTGTAGGGGAAGTTTGCCTGCTGTTTTCAGATCAGGTGTGTTTATAGATGTCTGTGAATCACCTGCCAGTTAGGCAACTTTTCATGAGAGCTGTCCTACAGTGCGATATCACTAGACATGTGTGATGAGACAATTCTATATAAGTGAGAATTTTTATCCTATTAGACACACTGTCCTGTTGCTGTCTGCTATCATACTGAGATACATGGTCAACAGGTGTTTTTTCACAATGCAAAAAACAACCTCTCACTCCCCTCAACATACTTTGCTATATAAACCATGAAATTGTTAGGGATAATAATGTTTCCTTAAATGTCTTTTTGTGCCCCCCTCCCCCCCCCCCCATGAAATGGCTACTCCATTACACTTTAAGTACTGCGTCTGCACTCTGACTGCATGTTTAGCTCCTTGTAAACAGGCATCCAGATGCTTTTAGAAGTGCTACTGAGTCTTCAGTTATAAAACTAGAATGAAAAACCTTACTTTCAAACACTGTCACCACAGTTGAAATACTCTTCTCACCAAATGTCCAAGCAAAATCCAAACGAAGTTAAAGTCCATGAATTCAACAGGAATTTGGTCTTGGTTAATGGTCATAATAAATCACATCTAATGCTCTTAGAAATCTCTCTACAGTTCGTCCAGCTGTTGTATGCCGAACTAATGTTTCCTTCACTGTATTATAAATAATAATGTTCAATACTATAAGACCATAAAGGAAGGTGATCAGGGTTAGCTTATCTTTTACTGCGTAATCTAGCCAACTAACCTACACCAATGCAAATAAAAACGTAAGGCTTGAACATATTTTGCAATTCACATGAAACATCTGCCCTTCCTTTCCAGCCATTCTTCCATGTCAACTGATACTTCACATTTACTGACAGCAGAGAGAACCTAAAAAGCAGGCTTACCAAAATTCCACAGGAAATATCTGTTTCCCCCTTTTTAGCTTTACTGCATAAACTGCATTCATTTTTCTGAGTCTGTGCTAGATATTTCACAAAAAGAAAAGACTAGGAAAAAAAAAGCTGTGAACCATTCTTATTCATATGAAGAGTGAATTGTGAAGGAGACCACTCCACAGAGAAAATCATGTATTTTTAAATTAATGCTTTTGATCTCTCATTTTGCATAGCAACTTCCATGGAGAGAAAACCATAGTTTAGTTAGTCTGGGGAAGAAAGAGTTCAGAAGTCAATCTTAGCACATACAGTTGCACATCAGTTGTAATTATAGAACCTCTAACTATTAACAGAGACTATTCATTTTGTAACCTACAGTTCCTTTTCGTTATCATTCCACATATAATAAACGAAACAGCACAGTGCTTGCAGTGCACAGACAAATGAGGCATGATGTAGTTGGAAATGGCACAGAACGGAGAAATAACAAGAGCTTCTGTCGAAGTAAGAGGAGCAGCATCTTCAAGGACTAGAACTGTAACCCCTCTCTGTTCATGTACTTCTTATTTATTACCCTAAGCAATAAGAAATATGGAAGGGTCAATGATAATGCATTCATCAACATAAACTATGGGTGAGGGGCCACAAAAGAGCATAGTAGGCATGTTGAGGTCAACACCTGACAGGCTGACAAAGGAATATTTCTAGTTTAGCAGCAGAATTGACTCCTGCTTTTCTGAGTAGTGACAAGCATTAAGTAGTCAGATTTTAAGTAGGTCTTGTGTGTGTAGTGTTTTATTTCCATGCATACAACACTGCTTCACAGTGCTGAACTAATTCAGTGATCATAATGCTACTGACAAACGTTAAGTGTGCTCTTAACACAGATAAAAATAATTCATTTGGCAACATGAAGCATTTTACTTCCATGCAGATTAAAATCTGTGTCACGTTCTGACTTTCAGATAAACATGGGTCTTTGAAATAATCATGAAAAAGAAAACAAGGTGATGGAGAAGAGGACTAGGAAATCAATTCAGAAAATAGATCAAGAAATTCCACATGGAAAAAAAATAAAGATGTAAGCAAAAATAGACTTTAAATACAGAAAGACAGCTGGATATATACTGTCCTTTGCCAGCAGTGAACATTCAATGCAACAAAACAACTGTAGAAGTGGACTGGAACCCCTACGCCTTTAACAGAAAAGAAATTCCTATTGAACAAAACATTGAATGTGTATTGTGAAGCTATGTCAAGTGACAGAAGTAACATGGTTTAAACCTTGATAAAGTTATCCTAGCTGGTCTCTTATTTATATTCCAGTTTTCGTCCAAAATTAACTCAAGAGGATACATCCTGTTGAAGTTAGAATCACAAATATAAAGAAAAAAAAGGAAGTGAAGACTGTCTCATCCATCAGGTCTGCAGAACTGTGCTATAGCTTCCTGTAAAAAAAAAAAGCTGCATATTCTTGTTTAACGATTAGTTAAGCCTACATAAAATAGGAAAACTAAGAAGAAGAAAAAGTACCTTTTTTTTTTTTTAAGTCAGATGTTTGTGTTCCTAAGTCATGCAGGTACACCCAAAATGTTTGGTAATACTCCACTCTTGCAAGTATTTCTTAAATGACATGAGTCTGTTAATTCTGACCTGATCTTTGGCTTTCCAAGTTTGCGAACAGAGTTTGTCTACAGGGTCAGAGAACAGTATCTAATAGCAAGTTAAATAAGACAGATATTCTCTTTTTTGTAAATTGTTTCCATGTACTATGTGTGAATATATCTGCAGCGCTGTTCAAAGTTTATATTTCAGTCTAGAAAGGTTCCTAAAGTCTCAGTGTGTTTGCTTACTTGTAATTAATGGCTTAGTCATGTCTCACTCACTATGCTTCTTCATCAAAAGAACTCTTCAAATCTAGCAAAAAAAATCAGCTTCATAGACATTTTATAATATATATGCCAAATAATAAGTTAAAGCTAGAAAACCAAACAATAATGCTACCACAAATAGATTTCTCTATCCCCTTCTCCTCAAAGCCCCCACACTTGCAACTAGGTGTTAAACCTGAACAACGGACAGAAGGCTGTCCACAGAAAAATAGCAGCATGAGGCATGAATAACCCAAGCTGAGAAAGTATTGGTTGATTCCTGTTATTCAATGCAGTTCTTTTTTCTTTTTTTTTTTCTTCCTCTGAAATACTTGGGAAATAAACATCAATGTTATAATTTTCATAGAAACAAATGCAGAATAACAGGGAAAACAGAGCTTAAGTCCCTTGTCTGCATTTCCAGACTACCTGCTTCTTAATATTGCCAACATAAGTAAATAAATTTTTGACACGCACAAGAGATTCAGATTTCTAATAAGATATCAACAGTATGAAAGAAATACCTTCCAGACAAAGGTCACTATCTAAAAGAGGAAAGGCAAATATTATGCACTCCTGAAAATTTTCCTTCAAAAATCTGTTACCATCACAAAAAACATAGAAGAACTTGTATAGATGCATCTTGAGAGATGAAAGTGGAGCTCTTTGAAGCTTTAGTGGTGACACACCTTGCTTTATGCATAACAGGCTACATAATTATATCTACGCTCATGTGAGGTTAGTGCTGCAGTGTGGAGCTTCGTGCTCAACTGCAGAACAGCAAATATTGGCAGATTCAGAAGGGAAAGAAAACGCATTATCCCCACACTGCTAAAAGCAGTAGGAAGGGTGGGCTAACTGCACAGCTGTTATGTTACCTACCAGATAGAAAGGAGGGGAAGGGGGAGATCTGAAAGGACAGCCTGTCTACATTTATTTCATTCTTCACTTCAAATCTGAAATGATTATCATTTTACACTGAACTGATAGGTTACCGCAATTTTGGTTTAGTAACACTCGTGGATAATCTCAAGGCAACACTTCAAGGCCACTTCCCCCTTAACCAGCTCTTGGGGCCTTGAACTTTCAACACTACACATTGGCTGCAAAATATATATGCATCTCCTAGCAACTCAGACGTAGCACCATCTCTGCCATTATGCTTTCTGGTCCACAATTGTTATTGCTTCATATGAAGTTGCATTATTATTTGAATTTGCTCCTTAATTTATGTAATGAACAACCTCATCAGAAGACCTAAAGGGATAGAGCAAAAATGTTTACTCTGAACACTAAAACATAAGATACTAGTAAAATATTTCCTATATCTTCCACATTGTCAGGACAACTCTTACTCCTTAAGGGAAACAGCGAATAGCAAACAATGTTTTGTGGATCTTTTTAACTGAAATCTGTACCTATACTTCAGTTTTGCTCTGAGAGAAGCACGTTTTCAGCTAGACTGACTCATTATCTTTTCTGACTTAGAATATTTCCAACTGCAACCTTTGCCGCACCAGCCAAGTGCTAAAGCTTAAGTGATGCTTAAACCACGTTTAGAAAAAACACAGTGGTACTCACAATGTTCATGCACATAATGACTGTCCTGTTAAGATTCCAATCTTACATTTGAGGATTTTTTTTGCTCACGAATGTGAATTAGGATGCTTAGACCCCAAAGCTTTCCTATTCAGAATAGTCAAAATCATATCTGTTAGCCCAAGAAATAGATACCATTATAAAAACATGTCAGAGCAGTACTTTTCAGTTGTACGCACTCAAAGTACACATTCTGCTGTATTTCACATGCCCACTGAAATTCATGAGATTGTACATATGCTTAAGGAGCTGCAGGTTAGTGTCCTAAAGGATTATACCAGCAGTGTATCATGTCTCCTTTCATGCAGCAGGCAGAAAGCAATGTTGTACTGAGGCAGAAATGAATGCTGCTGATTGAGCTTTAGCAATACATACAAAAACATCATTAAGCTACAGTTTTTCCACGGTGATTATTTAATATAAAAATACTCAGCAAAAACCACAGAAGCTCAGCAAGATAACTTCCAGAATTTCTTTGTTTCAGCTTAAGTAGAGTGCTTCAAACAATACTAAAGTATTGTTAGGCATCACTCATTAAATACCCTCTTTCAGTTGAGCATGGCACAAATAAGCATTTAAGACCATAAGCCTTTAGGAGTACGTAATAGTGTACTTAGGTAGACTTTATTGAACAGTTTGGACACGTTATTCACAGAAACTAAACTAGAAAAACAATAAGGATACACAGAATATGTATGCTAAGGAGAGGAAGGAATAAAAACTATTCCACTATATACAAATAGTACACGTACATGGTAACAGTCTACCTCCAGGTGGACCTCCTTCAGAAAGGATGATAAGGGAAAAGGAAAACAGCACATGTTAACGTGAAGTGCTGTTCCATATCACATCAGATGTTAAATTCTTTGAGTGCACTAGGGAAAACATTTTGTCATACATGTGGTTGCTATCAATTTGTGCTTGACTGTCTCTAAGAAACAGACTAAACTAATGCAAACACCAGGGAAGGGCGTTGCTTGGGAACAGACATACTCATTTGGAATAACTTAATAGAAATATGTTTTTTTGTTTCAAAACTGTGAAGATATTTAACATTTTAAAAAAAAACATTTGTGTTCAAAGAGATGTTCTTGTAAAACATTTCAATATATCTACTTAAAGCAATTCTAAAAAGTATTAATGCCTTAAACCAAATCAAAACTGTAGCACATCTAGAATTCTTATTTATTTTTTTAAGTAGTAAGCACCACTAGGTCACCATTTGCTAATTGTCTTCCCATTGAATACCAAAAAAGTACGTGAAAAAAGTGTCATCAGCTCACATTTGAGGACTCTGCAGGATAGCAGAGCCTTTTCAAGTGTTAGGCTTTGCCAAAACCAGTAGTTACAACACCTTAAATCAATCTTGCATTTTATCACCGTGTGAATTTAAAGCAATTTGTTCACTTTTTCTGACTCTACAAATTGTCAGAAGAAGTTGTATTCAAAGGCAGATAACAGAATTTATGACATGCATGGGTTTAATATTTACAATCCCAGTAAGTGGCCATTCAGGTTCTCTGCTATTGTTAGGAATATAGAAGTACTTCCTGCCCTCACTGTTCTTTACACTAACCTTATTCTTAAGGAAAAGATGTCCTTTATATGTTTTAGCCTTACTGCTGCCTCCCATTTTACCAGTTTACAGCAGGAAAACTTGCCTTAGCTTTGGCTCCGGTCTAGTTGGAAAACGGGCTTGGAGAAGGTAGCAATACACCAGCATAAAACTGCGTGTTTAATGAGCATGAAGATAAAAAGAAGTTATATGCCTGAACCTCTATTTCCTAAACAACAAACGAAAACCAAAACACTAAGTATTTCAGTTGTTGTTGAAGTGTGCATATTTTCAAGAACAGTTTTCCAGAACTGACGCCACAGACAAATAATATCTTTTACTAGAATAACTGATAAAATAATAAAAAAGATGAAAACAAGGGTTCAAGTTAACAGACATGAAATAGGGTAGCACCTTTGCATACTGTTTTAGAGGCTTACCTGCAACCCTGCAGCAAACTATTTCTATGATTGTGCTTCCCCAGATGCACCATGTAAACAAAACACACTGTGAAAGTGAAACTTTACTTCTAGTTATATTTGTTACCTTAAGGTGGTGATTACAGGCATCTGTATTTTACGAGAAACCATGTATTTTGGAATATTTCCTGTTGAGATATCAACAGATAAGAAATCTGACATTCAAGTTTATAGCATTCTTTGCCACTGCAAAACGAGTAAATTAAATCACTTGAAAACACAACAAAAGGCAAAAAACTCCAAACTCCTTTCAAGACATTACAAAGCAAAGAAAATGATGTGTTACTCTTGATATAGGAAAGCATTATCGTTCATTAAATAGAGGAAACTGTCAGATACACTTCTGTCAAGATGACGGCTCTTTTCCACTGCTAGAATGCACTATTCAAGCAATACTGTTATGTTTGCACTGGAAATGGAAGTTAACTACATGTCTGTGCGTTCCCTATTAGGTAGTTAAATAGAACTCAACTTGCCATTCCTCAGCAACCACCAAGCACAGAGGCTATCACAACACCCTGAGGTGTTTTTATGGTTACTTTCACAGTAGCTAAGAAAAGCTATTGAAGAGATTTGGGATATGGTTACTAACCATTTTTGGTAACAAAGCGTGCCAAAGGGGCCCATTTTAGTTGCCTGGTCTCTTGCGGCTCCAGAAAGCACTTATCTCACTTGACATCCGGGTGCCTTATGCAGGTATTTCGGATACCCCATGGCATCTCAAATTACACAAACTTCTCAAGCATGAAAATCCCTCCCTTTTCTTTCTCACAGAAAATGTCGTTCCAGCAGCACTCCCTGACAAAAGCAATAAGTGTAGGTGGTAGTAGTGACCCTTGTGGTCAGACTGCTGTTAGTACTTGCATGGCAAAGGCTACCTTTTCTTTGCTCAAATTGAAAAGGCTTCTCTAACAAACTGCTAATAAACTGCTAGTTTCTGCAACTGTAGCTTAAATAACTCAGTTGCTTAAATGGAAAGGATACCATCACTAAAAGCCACACTTTTTTAAAATAAAGTATCTTAAGAAAAGGCTTCTATGGCCTAAATCATCTTTCTGGAGTGCTGCCACAGCACAACATACCCTATACTACAACTTAGACGACATTTTTACTCGATTGGAAACAAAAAGAGCAGGCAGCTTCGTAGCTTTTTCACTGTGTGCTAGCTAGAGATACTGTGGCCTAATTAAATTCAAGGCTTTTAGAGCTCTTTGCACTTACGTACAAAGCAGTCAGAGAGGGTGTTAAGTTCTGCTTTTGTGCTCTACTGTTGATTTTTATGCTTGACAATTAATTCCAGCAAGTCACTTCACCTGAAGTAGAAGCTTTTTTTTTCTTAAGTATATTTTAGGTAAAAAGGCATAACAACTACTACTACCGAATTACACAGATTAACTAATCAAAATTACATAGTATTTCTAGGAAAAAGTATTTTGAGGAGAAATTTCAAGATGACCATTATTATTACTCAATGATTTTCATCTCAGTCCATTAACAAACAATTTTGCAAACATCCTCCTTTTGTGTATTGCTGTCATAGGTATGCTACATTGAAAAGTGACAACATAAGGTATTTTGGAATATATAAGACACGATAAATGACTTTAGGTGACATGACAGCTTCATCAAATCAATAATGAGAAGAAATATATGTTGCATTTTGGATAAAGCTATATTCCTCACCAAAAAGTCTACTTCCCCCAGAATGCTTTTTCCTAAATATCCAGTGTTAAAAACTAAATGCGCTGAACAAGTACCGATATAATAACTGATATCCAAAGACTGCTACTCACTGCCTGGACATCAAAGCAGACACATGCACATATTACTAAACTAGACACATACATGCATCATAAAACTTAAGTTTATATGGACTTGGTTAGAATTCCCATCCTTGCTCTTCACATAATGTTTTTTAAATAAATAAAAACAATTTTTGCAACACAAAAATAAGCATTTCATAAGCATGTCAGTGTTGTTTAACAACTGATCAAGTGAAATCCTTGCTCCTGGTCATCTTTCTTATTAGATCCAGATTTTGTCAGCGATTGCAAACCACCAGATCTAAGTCAAATAACAACTATGATAATGATTTGTGTTCACCTGAAAGTACAAGCCCTTCTGAATAGACTACTGTGAAGAAGCACTATCATTGACTTTAACTGTCCTGGTTTCACTTGGGACAGAGTTCGCTTTTGACAGTGTCTGACAGGATGCTCTGTTTTAGCTTTACGAGGAAAGCAGCACTGATAATATAGTTATGTTTTTGTTGTTGCTGGGCATTGCTGTAGGACGTTCCTGAGTTTCGTGCACTGCCCAGCCCATGAGAGCGTTGGGGGACACAGGGATTTGGGACGAGATGATACCAGGAGAGCTAACCCAAACTGGCCAGCAGGACATTCTGAACCATAAAATATCTTGTGGATAGCACTCTAAACCTGACAGGACATGATCAGAACGGAGCTGGGGCAGCTGCCAGTGCTTGGTGTCTGACTGGCTATTGGACAGTAGGTGGTGAGCATCACTTGTTTCGTAAATATACATTTATATATATAAAATGACTTCCATTATTTCTCTGATTTTCTGTCTTCATTAACACTGTTTATGTCAACCTACAAGTTCTACCTTCCCCCCCCCCCTCCAAATCCCTCCCTTCTCAGTGAGATTAGGAGTGAGAATAAGGCAGCATAGCGTTCAGCTGTTTTCCAGGTTAAATCATAACACTAACTTAAACACGGTAAAGAAATGCAAATCATCGTGGTCTTCAGTCTGTGACTGTGGTGACTTACATCCCAAAGACTGCAAATTATGATCTAATATTATTGCCTGCTTTCTCTGCTTAATTGTAGACAATTTGACAACTCCAACTAATACATCAACTGTGTCCTATTACTACTGGCTTTCCAAGTAGTGATACGATATTCAGTATTCCATATTTCCTAGGAGTCTGCAAATGCCTGAAGCCTGTAAAATCCACAATTTTTACCCAGGAAGGCTATGCTCGGAGTATTCAGTTTTGTTGTTTTTTTAAAGTAAAAGTCCCTGCTGAATGAGTATAGGTCCTCTGATTGTGGTTGGACACACAAATACATGCTTTGAAGTGAAAACAGTAAGTATACACATGCTTACATGTAGCGTAGATTAAATAAAACAATGGTATTGCTTAGTGATAGGTGACAGACTAGCTAACACAACCATACATCAATATGGTGAAAATCAATTAGGAAAGTGTCATTTACAGAATGTTTGCTGTTGATACATCAGAAAAATTCAACACCAACTATATTATATTCAGAACACACCTGAAGAGTATGCTTTGCCACCATTTTTCAACTTTTAATTTTGGAAGTGAAAGGATAAAAATAGAGAGTTTGCCTATATAATAATATTTTTTAAAAAGTATCATCAGAACTCAAACATTCTTCATCAGTAAACAGCCTTCAGATCCACTACCATTTATAACGCTTTCTGTTTTTTAACAACTGATGCTTAGAGAAAGCAACCTAATTAGAAGAGAAAATAAGTATTTCCAATAATTTCTCCCCAACAATAATAGTTATACCTTTTCAGCTCCATTATACAGTTTTTTCCATCCATAAATAATTCAGAGTAGCCACAGTAAGCCATCTTCAAGTCTATGTGGTCCAGAGGTAAAATTAGATCCAAAATGAGGGACATCTCTCACAATGAATGACAGTCGAGAAGTCTGCCCTGAAGTGATTTGGATTTCTGCGCTATTTCCCAAGGGTTAGAGCTTATCTGTTCCAGTAATATGCGTGTGCTGGGATTTTGCATGGACTAAATGTCTTATTCTGTGCAATCCTTGGCCTGAAAGTGTTTGCTCGTGGTATCCAGTAATGTTAAGTATTATATGCGTACATTGTACAAAGAGTAAATATCAGCAGCAGTGAGCTATTAATTGTTAACTTTTTTAACTTTTCTTCAAGAATGATGGAGGTTTAGGTATATAACCAAATTTAACTATACAGAGAAATTTAATACTGATACACTGCCTTATAAAATAAAAACAGAAAAAGCCTCCCCTATGAAATATTCATCAGTAATACGTATTGCATTTGATGATTACTGCAGCCTGAGAGAATCTACATTTGTAGCTCCAATGAAGAACTTCATAACATTAATGCCTGTTGCACACTAAAATTTTTACCCCAAAATAAAGAAGTGACACTTGAATACACGGGGAGATGCAAGACTGTGCTCTATACAAGCGCTCTTCAGAAATTCTCTTGATATTCAAGGCTTACTTAATTTGAAATATGTCAAAAGATCTCACTGGGGTGTGTGAAGACGTGATACTGTAATTGGTTTCCCACAATTTTTTTTGTGACTGTTAAAGAAGAAAGAAGGGAGGATAACCTTATTACCATTTTCGCATTTTATTAAGCTTTTTCAAAAGTGTTCAGAAGCTCTATGAAACAGGATAACACTGTCAATAAGAAAAAAGAGCGAAGACAAGAAGCAGCCCTATAGTTTCATCTTCACCTTAAAAGATGCACTAAAAATATTAGGGAACAAAAAAGCTGACTTATATAGCCATAATGTAAGCCTCCTGTTTCTAAGAAGTCACTAGTTCCAATCACAACATTTATTGTGAATTAAGGAATATTACTGCAATTCTTGTGACTCATTACTGTACATATTTAAACCTACCTCAAAAAAAAGCTTATCTTCTCATCATTCAAAATCCGCAAGGTTTTGAGCCACCCTTCCTTACCCAAACTCTGAAGCACATATTTATCAGAACACCTTGAAGATACAAGATTATGGTCCTTTAAAGATATCAGCTGGAAATTGAATCTCAAAAAAAGTTCCAGAAAACCACTTGCTTTTGGTGTTAACAAACCATCAATCTGATATTCATAATGTTACTGGTTCCCATAATATTTTGTTAAACTAGAAACTAAACATGAAATCACTATGAGCATATCTAGCTAAGGAATATGAAGCTTACAAACTGCTCAAGCACGAAGATACTTTTCAGAGACTAATTTAAGTGAATTGCTTTACTGCAATGTTTAATAGTTCAAATCCAAATTTCAGGGCATTGGTAACCTGACAAGTTGCCTTTGACAAAAGTCTGAGAGTCTTTTTTGAAATAGCTTTGAATGGTTGACAAAACTTACCCAAAACTGTCAAAGTAATTTTCACATGAAAGCACACAACCGCAACAGAGAACTTGAAAAACTAGGAGGGGAAAAAAAAAAAAATCAAGTACAAATCTTTCATCTCCAATTGCAGAACTCATTTCTTTAAGTTAACTTTGCCTAAATAATTCAAACACATACAAAATGTTTGCTGAATTCTACACACAAGTTTCTTACAAACTAATGTTTATTTCCTCTTCAATTGGTAAGAAAAGAGTTAACAGGTGCCCTGTTCCAAATATTTGAGAGCTTCTTACACATGACAGCAGAGCTAACTATGTAACTGAGACAAACAAGTTTATCTATTATTTGTAAAGGACTCCTTAATTATCGTTTTCTGCCCCAAACTCACCTTTTCCCCTCCATAACCCAAGTAGCTGAGCAATTAGGTTACCAGTCATACTGTCCAGGGATAAGGACATGAAGAAACAGCTATGCTATTGTTGTACATAATTGTGTTTGTGACATGCTTGGTAAAAAAGAAAGAAATACCAGAAGAATTTTCTTTGTTGTTTTAATTTGCGTTTTGCGTTTTTCTAAAACCAGTAATAAATAGGATATTACAGATCTCAAGAGAGATGAAGATCTATCAAAGCAAAAATAAAATCAGATAAATAAATGCATCTACCAACTGATCCTTATTCATTTTTTTGTCCACTTCGAATAGTGGATTTTAAAATGGATAGAATAGACCACCTCAAGCCAAGCCAACACCATTTTTCCATGTGTTCAATAACACTCTGAAACTAGATAAACATATATGATACATGTACATCTTGTATATTATATATGTTAACATGTACATATAACAGACTAATATATGTAAAAAATTAAAACCCTAATAAAAACCCTCAAAACTAAAATCAGGAACATCTGAAGCTCCTCAGAAAGAAAATAACATCATCAGAACATTGTTGTCAATTAGTGGTGCTACAACAGACTTAAAGACATCCATCTTTGCTTTGCATATGTAAATCCCACATCTGCAGTCACCTTCCTGGTTTTCACCACTTCTAACCTGCATGGATGCAGATGATTACAAGCCAGAAGAAAGCTGACTGACTTGCATCATGCAAGTCCACTAGATTGTAAAATGAATTAGAAATAGCACTCCCAACTCTCAGCCTATGTAAGTTTGTTTCCAGACTCAAATGAGCTGAGGTTCTTATTTAAATACACCCTATAAGCCAGTACCAACTCTAGCTCAACAGCTTCCTGGCAAAATGAACAAAATACACGAACCAAGTAATTAGACATTTACTTTATAGATATTCACCCTGCACTGTTCTGTTATTTCATGGCATGTGACATCTACTCTGGGCTATGCTCTGAAGCCAACCCTGGTACCTTTGTATATCCTGACAAAGAATCCATGATGTCATCGCACACACACACACCATGTGCACAAACTCCAGCTCTATGAGAAGAAATAAACACTTTCAGAAGCACTAAGTAATTAACTGAGTCATTAGACAACCTTCTTAAAACAAAAGAAGTAATTGCTACGTAGGCAAGCCCCAGATTTATTAATCTTCACCTGCTTGGAGACCACCACTGAAAATAAAATGAAGTAGACTTAGTTTTTTTACACATACCAACTCTTAAATTATGCGGCGTTCCACGCTCATTTTTAATCAGCCTTCCATTCTAATTCTTCACAGCTAGTGCTCATCATTACTACCCAAAAAAGCAGTAAAACAACTTACTGTGCAGACCCCCTCACCGGCTATTTATCAACATGCTATAATCAAGCCAGTTGGTAAGCTTGACCAATTTTAAGATCAGCCTATTGTAAGGACTGCAAGATAAGAAACGCCAATTTATTCCTACTCTACCTACCCTATTTTTTAGCAATTGCTTAAAGATGTAAGATCTTCCCTCTAATGCCCTGACTGCTCATTTTTCCTTATAAAACTTCTGCAAGAAATTGTCAAAGCCTTTAGGAAATCTAGTATAATATGGAATCAGAGTACATTAGTTGGGTCCTCCTGAGCCAGAGGTAAGAACAGTGCATCATCCACAGAACGCATCTCAAAGAATGATGGCATATCTAAACTCTTAGAATACCAAATAGTTTTTAAGATTTAGCTGACTTGCTTGGGAAAAAATGAATGCAATCCTCTGAAAGTGTCCTCTGAGTAGGATACTGATTCTTTCTTTTCGTGCATCCAAGCAATTCTGCTCATGGACTTGTTATTAACTTCCCTTACACCTACTAACAAAAGACAGAAAGGCTGGGTACATGACACATACAAATGGAAACAAAGTGATTTCTTGCTTTTGGGAGTGGAATAATTTAATTACAGCATGACTACCTGAGAAGGCCCCCCACTTCTTGTTTCTCCACAGTTATTCCCATCTCTAGAAACAGAGATGGTGGTTGGACATAAAGAGAAGAAACTGAAGACAAGTGTTTTGTCTACATTTATATAAATATTATAGCTATTTGTAATTTATGTTACTGTATGCGATATCTTTTCAACACTGAAACCAAGAAAATAATTAGCAGCTGACAGAGGCTTCCTTTGTACTCTCAAAGATAAGAATAAGTGGTGATGGTTCAGCTATTAGGTTGAAATTCATTTCAGGTTTGTAAAACGCAATCAGTATATTAAAACACAATTACGCTATGCAAATTCAGAAAAAGTAAAATGCTTGCATTTCTGGTTCATTTCCATGTTAAATTAAAGATTGTAGCTTTTAATACAAAAATCTTCCTTAAAAAAAAAAGACACCCTCATTTAAAAAAACAAGTCTAAAGAACCCACATAGAAATTATTCAGTACCTTCTTTTTTCCAGTTCAAATATAACTCCTTAACTTACAGTTGTATTTCTAACAGCTCTGGAACTTGCTCATCTAAGCTTATGCTGCTGAGAAAACTTCTTTTTTTTTTTCTTTTTGAAAAACTTAAGTGTGCTTTGGAGGGAAAAAAAAAAAGCACATCAGTGGAGAGAACTACCAGAAGTTGTATCTCTCATATACGTAATAAGAGTACATGAGCATAAATACAAGTTCATAATACCTAAATCACAACTGTGCACACATATTACGCGTCAGGAAATGTTCTTCAACACCCTTTCTCAGCTAACCAGAAGTACATACACTGAGCACCATCCACATAACAATTCATATGAACTCACTGCAAAGTTAACTCTGCATGATAGAAAAAGCTGTTGGGCCACAGCCATTTCCAAAGAAATTAGAGCTGTAGCTTACAGTGTATCATTCACTAACTCCTGGCTAAAAATCTCATAACAGCAATAAACTCAGGCACTCAGCTCACACTTCAGTGTAGCTTCTTTGCAGTAGTAGCTTCTTACTACTAAAGAAAATAGCAAGACCTACAAGAAAACCATTTGTTAACAATACAAAAGCACTGAACGCTGCACTCATTTGCCCCAGGTAAATCAGAGGTTTGTGTTTCAACTAGTTACACTCTCAGTCCCTCCAAGATATTAAACACAATCATATAACACAGCCATAAAAGGCACCTAAGCCTTAACAATCAGTCCACTCTTTTGAGAACATCTGCCATTTACAAGTCCTTTATAATTGTACTGAACAACTTTTTTGTGTGGAGACAGGACTAGTCTATCACTTAACTGTCAACATATATTAGCAGTATGTTACAATCAGAAAGGTCAACAAGTGGAATGGTGATAGAGCAGAGCAGTTAGCAAAGGGACAAGTGCAAATGGAAGAGTGTTACAAAGGAAAAGCGCTCACCAGTTTCTGAAGACGTAGGCTCACAGGGAAAACACCACAAGAAAGGGAACTCCAACCAGAGATCCTTCCCCAGTGGCAGTCAACCCTTAAATGAGGTCCAAGAGAGATGCAGCCAGGCGGTAGCCTTTTCTATCACACAGCTGAATTGCCTTCACCTGTGCTCCCAGAGTTGACCAGGTCCTTCCCCAGGTGCTCAATCAGTGGGTCAGGCTGGGACTCAACAGTTACCATACAGTAGTAGAAACAGTAAGACGAATTTTCTTTCTGCTGCATGTCTAACATCTCATGAATACTTACTTCAATTAAATCAGAAAACAATGAAAAAGATAGATTTCAGAAGTATGTTGCAAATAGCATCACAGTATCCTTCTACTACACAGTTTATTCCAAACAGCGAAGCATATAAAAGTTTTTTCAGAAGTATTGTTTCAAAAGTTATTTCAACCCAAATACTAGTTTCAAAAACAAACTGTGAGGGAGGCTTTAAATATCTGCTACATTTTCCAGTTTCAGGTATAACCACTTTCTGTCACTGTCAGTAGGATATTAAATCATTAATCATTAATGACAGTGAAGAGTTTATTCAGACTGAAAACTCCGACCTCCTCCTGCACCTCTCGATACAATAGAAACAATTTCAGAGAAATTTTGCTGATTTGGGAGGCTTGAAAAATATGAGTAGATCAAGTAATTAAGTACACATTTGGACCTTCTTTTACACAGACAATAGATTTAATCAATAGATTAATCGATAGATTTAATTAATCAATAGATTTAAGAAAAATGAGGTGACATATTTTGTACCTATCAATAAATTTAAATGTTTATACTAATGTTAACAAAACACCTTTCCCAGCAATACTGAAGAGGACATAGACAAAACATTATTTTATCATTTCATACTCAAAAGCTGGCATTGAGCTCAAAAGCATGTTGTAATCCAGATACAAGTACAAAAAATATGCAATGCATTAAAAAATTAACGTATGCTTCATGAATGTTCTCTTCCCTTAAAACAGAAAAGAAAAATATAAAGAAGAAAAGAAAAGAAAAGAAAAGAAAAGAAAAGAAAAGAAAAGAAAAGAAAAGAAAAGAAAAGAAAAGAAAAGAAAGAAAAGAAGTTCCAGACCAGTAGAGGAACAGTGCTGAGGAAAGAAAATGAAGCAATGATTTTCTTTTAAACAATCAAATAGGTAAAATGCATGAATTGTGCTAACAAATCTCTGTTTCTGCATCTGTCTGGCAGTTAAAACCCTTCGACCTTCTGTTTGATTTCAGTCATGGGCTTTCATCTCTTGAAGCAACATGGCACAAACTATGGGTACCAGCTTATTAATGTTCAAGCCATTGTTAAAAGAAAACTCCCACTGAGTACAAGCCCATGCAAGTGTGATCTCTTCAAATTGTTTACAAAGAGTACCTGTACATAACAAAAAATACAAATGCCTGCCAATAAAACTGGCACCCAATTCATTTTTGAATGTTTAGCTCTCTTTTCTACAAAACAATTAGAATCCCAAACTGTCTGAGAACAGAGCTGATACAGCTGCATTCTCTCTCATCAATGCAGTCCCACAGCTGCAGGTATGTGGAACCAGCAGTAGAAACTACCTTCTGGTATCTGAAGTCATTCCTAGCTACAAGCAAAGCCACAGGAAGATTGGTCCCTTAGCAACTGTCAATTTATCCGTGCTTCATTTGGGAATAAAAATCCATTAGGTTATGTCTCCTGTCCTTTTACGAGAGGAAAGTGTAAGTGGGATTCTCGTGACACTCTGAAATAGGGCTGCTTTGGCTTACAGCATCTGTTCTGGGTGTCTGTTCCCTCAAAACCATTTCCCTTTTGTGCCAATAAAGTTTCTGCTCAATTTTAACTCTGGAATTTTTTGTTAACAAGAAGAAAGCCTGCACAGGACTCAGGACATCAGAGCACAGTTTGAACCTTTGCAGCATCCTCTTCCGTGATCAACAGGAAGTAATTTAATTTGTCTGATATTTGGGTCTGTTGTTGTCAGCATTTTAATAGGAATCAGTTGCTTCTGAGGTCAGTCTTCAAACTGTCCCTAGTTTCTCGCTCTGGTTTGCACTGCAGAGGACCTGCAGGATGGGTAGGAAATAAACGAGCCAAGTATGCAGGGAAGGTACCTGATGTGCACAGCTACGGGCAGGTGTTCATGTCACAGAACCAATCCACAGCTAGTATAAACAGAACTCTCCAGCACAGCTACCCCATAATGAGATAAACGTTAATAACAGAAAATTTTTAACCTTGGTTATTATGTTGAAATTAAGAAAAATGTTGGAACTGCTTCAATTCAAGTAAGGAAGTCTGGCAACAGTCAGAACAAAATCCGCAAATGTTGACTGTTAACTTGAAGCTCTGGCAAACTCACAAATAAGAACAGAAAATTATCTTTGTAAGAGTGACTATTATCAAATATATGGTGAGTCATTTAAGAAGAGTATTCTTGTAGCAATTCCAGGTGCTTCATTTTCAAGTACAAATGAAAATTCTGCTACATGAGTGCCTTCTGAAATTAATCTTATGGTCTTTAGTGTGACAATGCATAAGCAAGTATTATTGAATAATCCAGGTAGCATTAAATTCAAGAAGAGCTAGAAACGATTATAAAATGGATTATTTTTGCAATATCAATTGGTATAGTGATGAGTTAGAATTTTGACACAAATATGATGTCAGAGTAGTTATATGCATAAATATTAAAAATTTCAACACTACAGAAAGTCAGTTCTGAAGGCAATCTGGATGGACAACAGAAAATTGCTCTGTATGTCTTGCTTTACAATCTATTGAAACAGAATGATTACAGGATTTTTTTTTAAATGTCTAGGAAATAAGAACTATTTAGGAAATCAGTATTTTTATTAACTATAAATAAAGGAACATTATGCATTTTAATGAACACACTGCCTTATCATAAAAAATATTTTCATTACATCAAACGTTTCATCACACAAAATGCAATCTGATTAACAGCGTTAATAATACAAAAAATTGTTTTTTCCTTTAGACCCAGATAAGCAAAACACTTAGGTTTACACATAACCTAAGCTGAGAGTTTCCCTGTACTGATGAGGTGATGAGGTCTGTGATGAGATGAATTCACCAACAAGACATGATCTGATATTCATAATTTAGTCATAAAACTCAGGGACACCTAAGTTCAAAGATATACACGTGGTCCACAGATTTTCATATGGAGTAGAGGAAAGATGTATTTTCTTGACTCTAAGCATACAGGCTGCTTTAATGGTGAATGTACTTGAAAGTGTAACATCCCCCGTCCATTAAACTAACATGAGTTATCCCACTTCATTCCCTGGCAAAGAAGTCTCTAATGTGAAGTTAAACAACCTTATCAGAAAGGCTTTTAAGCCAATCTCTAACTGGCTCTGTTCCACTTCCTGGATAGCAGTTTGTAGTGTCAACATGCAACTGGTGTTTTTACACAGTTTGCAATGATAGCCTTCATCTTTCTCTTGGCCTATTCACGAGATTCTCTCACCATTATGAGCAGTGACAGGGTGTTTCAATTCTTCTCTTCTCTGCATCACCTTTATTTGTTTTTAAAAAGTGAAGAACAATTTTGCTTTCATACTTGCTATTTCTATTATTGCTTGGCCAGTCAGTTGTCCTTGTCCCTCTGCAGCACTGCTAATGTCATTTCAACTTCTTCATTCTTCCTTAAAAAAGTGCAGTGCCTCAGATTCCAAAGTGACACGAGAAATATCTCAAGTCTTTGCAGAAACATGATGCACTGCACAAACCTGAGCTAGAGGCTCAGGTCTCACTGAAGCAGCCTCAATGAATGTGAATGTGGAGTTCTAGTGCCAGTCAATCATTCAGCATTAATTCAAATAGAAAGATCAAAGTTAACAAAAAGCAACTGAAACACATAGCAGTTTTCTCTTGTGTATTTGCATGTAAAATCAGTGGACTTCATAGGATTGAAACCCTTAACTTGTGGCCTTGTCACACAATCTTTGCTTTCAGTTGTTTATCTCAGCATAATTTCAGTTTAGTTTTTGCATATTTATTTCTCAACAGAACACGGGGATATATTTGTCAATAATTAGACATATTTAAATATTTTTAAAAGTCTAGTGAAGGAAATACTAAGTTCTTGATGATCATTAAAAAACACTGTGGCATTTTAAAAAAACCCTACAACGACAGTTTCTGCAGATCTAATAGTTTATTACCTCTCTGTTTTAAACTTCAGTTAATAGCAGGTAAAAAACTAAAATCTGGTTATCAAGTATGACTGTAAGTTTAACAACAGCAGCTTAGCTAATGCTAGAGGATAATGCTAGAGGATAAATCACTTGAATTTGGCGCACAAAGAACCCGTCTGGGGGATTTGGAACTTACTACCTACTAATTTAGGATATCGCAATTTGCAGGTGAATCCCAGTCAGGTCACTGCAGTGAGGCTGTGCCAGACATCTAATAGATAAGTACCTTATTTTAAAAGGAAATTGGACCTTTTTGTCTTCTTTGAGAAGGGTATGTGCAAGGGTGTGTATTTCTTCTAAAACAAAACTTAAATTTTACATTAGATAGCTTAGTAATATTAACCTGGTATCTCCTCTTAGGATCATTTCCATACCATATATACCTTATTCAGCCATAGTCGTTTTTTACTACCAGTGACAGTTTGCTCACAATCATTTAGGAAATGATTAATAAGAATACTTCATAGATGCAATAGCATGTATAAGCCACATGATTTTTATTTTGAATTTTTTCAACAACACGTTAAGAAATGTCGTGAGATTTAGGTGAACAACCTTACATCACAAATAATGATGGCAAATTATCATACAGGAGAATTTGCAAGGTGATTGTGAGAGGGAATAATGCATATAAATCTTTCAGCTAACAGTTTGACAAACCTAAAAAACAAAAGACTACTCATAAAGGACTAGTGAAAACAAATGAATATGATAATTATTGTTATTATTATTCTCAATTTGCACACTCCTCTATAGTTTTCTAAATGTAGTCAACCAGCTTCTACAAAATGAGTTAAAATGTAAATGATGTAAACTATTAACTTCTAAAATAAAATTCTAAATATTTTCTAACCCATTTATAACTCATTTACAATGCATTAATCTTGTTATGATGTCACATATGCACATCAATGTTCTTCCTGTACAACCTCTCAAAATGATCTCAAACTCATTCAACGTCACAAAGGGCTGAAAACACTGGAAGACAGCCAAAGAAGAGCTTTGAATCCTACAAAACAGGAGACAGCTAGGAAATGGACAATAACAATAACAGGAGATGAAAATGGCAGAAGAGAACTCAGAGAACATCGGGAAAAACTTTGAAGGACTCCCTTCAGTTATACTATGGGACACAATACACATAACATACGGATCATCTCTTACTCATAAAGCATTGTTAAGGGGGATAAAGTTCTAGATGATTATGAATTATTCTAGTACAGACCTCATGGAAAAGTAACTCTCAAGAGGCAGGATAGTCTGGCTGGCTGACACCCGTGTTACTCATGAAAACAACAAACCCACCTGTCTGGTATTTTCTTATTCTTCCCTCTGCGCTCATCCACTCCCACTGCCCTTTTGTAAGTAGCTCATTCTTCAATACTAGCAATATGTTAACATGTGAATTGGTTGGCTCAGCTGCTGATGTGGGAAGAATAGGCAACTCCATAAACAAGGTTACATTGCCCGTATGGGATTCTGAACATGAGTAGTTCTATCTGTGAGCCAAAAATGAAGTGTCAAGTACTAAATGAGGAAAATACATCCTAAGACACAGATTAATTTTTTCAATTAGAATTTTTATTTTCTATTCTAAAGGTCATTTCATGACTATGTAACTAATGAGAAAGAATATATTCCTTGAGTCATCCGGGATCTGCCATGGCACATCTGACCAAAGGTGTAACTACTGAACTATGACATTCCAGACAGATGAGGAGCTGCAGCTGCAGCTCATATCAAAGCTTCTGTGGCAGCTCATATTTGCCAATATATTTCAGCTGAAAAAGATGTGATTGCTTCCCTGGTAATCTCACAAGTAACTTTCATCAGCAGCGTGCTGTAAATTTGGCATGGCAAGGGTGTGCAAGAACACATATGACAAAACAGACATTTCCTTTATGACATTATACATGTTTTAGTCTTCTCTGGATGATAATATAAACCTCATAAGTATTTCTGATACTGTTTTCCTCCAGGATTTGAGAAATAATAAGTAGGAAAGAGGGCAGCCATCTGTGACTTGATGCTACTGTAGATGCTTACACTGCTGAGCTCCCTTCAGTCATTTTTGAGTACTTCTCCACTTAAAAATACGTGCATTTAAAATAAAATAAAAAAAAAAAAACAGAAAATCTGGAATTCACCATTGTGTTGTGTCATAGAAATATTCAGTTGAATGCTGGAACTGAGATATGACACTTTCTATCATCTTCAGCATTTCCAAGATTTTTTAACTTGACTCTTAGCTGTTATTTAAAGCCTACATCATGTCAAAAGCAGAAGAAGTTTTATGGTAAGCTCTAAGTTAATTGCTTCTGCTTTGCTTTAAAAGAAAACAGAATCCAAATCTCTGTTTGCTGTAACCCCAGTTACCCATTTACTTATCCTATTATTCTGCTGAATTTGCTCCTCTGTTTTAATACATTTTGTACTGTAATGGCTTCTTTCAATTCTTACTGTTTTTTTTTTTTAAATTATTATTATTTTATTTTTTTTTATTTATTTTATTCCCCCCCCCCCATGTACTATACCAGTCTTCTTATCTTGTTTGAAAGCTTTTCAAAGAAATACACACTACACTACCTGGAAGCTCACCACAGTCTGGAACTGATGAAAAGAAGGGAAGAGTGCCAGATTAAAAATCACCCTGTGCTCTCAGGCCTTGAGATTTTCGATTTAGAAAATGTCAGCAGAAGAATCCTTGCTTCTTCTAGCTGCCCCAGTGAGCTGTGTGGAGGACTGGGAGACATGCTGCTCACCTGGTCGAATGTTGGTAATTCAACACTCTTTTCTCACCACATCTGCTTGTCATCTTCTCCCCTTGTCATCTTACCTTAAATTCCAAATTCCAAGCAAATCCCCAAAAAAAAGTCTGCTTATGCTTACCAGGCAGGTTTCATCCACATTTTACAGTTATAATTAAAAGCTACATTTTGATTAAGGACATTATGAATTACAATAAAGTGCAAAGAACATGCAAAATGAATAATTAACATTGTATAGACTTCAGCATCATAATTAAGATTAAATACTACATATATTCAAACTGGATTAGCACATCCACTGAAAGCTGTAATATGCTCAGTAGGAGAGTCTATGCATTCACAAAATAATGTTTTATGAGGAGTATTCTAGCAACATTAAGCATAAGGTTGTCATATATAAAATGATTAACATTTTATATAAAAGAAGCTGTAATTCCAGTAAATGAAGTCATTTCATCTCCCTGCTGCTTCTACCTTTAGGAATATACTGTAAATGAAAAGTGGCTCAATGTGAAGTCTAGTTAAATAGAATTTGAATCCTCTTGTTTGAAGTTAATGAGACTTGGAAACCTGCATTTAAAAAAAAAATGCTGTGATTTTAAATCACCAATTTCATTAAAATTTGCATACAGCACTAACATTTTTGTTCTACTAACACTTCCGTGTTCTTAGCCACATAACAAAGGATGCCTCATTGCTTTTCCTCACCTTTTTTTTTGCAAGAAGAAACCCACTTGCAGCTATTTGTCAACAGATCTCGATCCTTCATTAGGCTTTTAGCAGATGAGTGGCTATCATTAGCTCCAAAGAAAGCACAATACTTGCATTTAAGCCCATGCTTAAGGAAGTGTGGTCGAAAGCTAGGAAGTATACTGCCTTTTAGGAACATGGCTGTTCATCTCAAGGCCTTGCTTCTTCCTAATGGAGATCATCCAATCCAGTAGTTTTATGCCTTTGTTGCCTCTTCTTGTTTTAATCATAGAATAAATTAAAAAAAAAAAAAAAAAAAAAAGGAAAAGGAAAAGAAGCTTTATTACCTACATGAATTAGCTATATTATGTACTCTATACACAGACAGACCCTCTTCACTCAATGTGGCCCATGCAGGCCAAAATGCGAGGCACCCATGGTAAAAGAACCTGCAGGAACTGGAAGTTGTTGAAGTGTGAATCCTCCACAGTGCTCCAACAGAACAGCCATGAGAAAAGAGACTCCTTGGTTGCTAATTACGCAGTCCTTTTGTCGAGGCTCAGTATGTACAGATTGCTGGGGTACTGTTTGAGCAGAGAAGCGTTCATCTACAGAGGGGGTGCTGACAAGTTGCCAGCTGCTCCAAGCTGATGCATCAAAGGAGAAATGGGCTGTAATTTTCTCCTCAAGACAACAGAAGACAGTGAGATTAAATCATGTCTATGATTTAAGGAGCGCCAGGAATGTCAGACGTAGATAACACAAGGTATATGTTGGTATGTTCTGCTTTAAATGTATTTCATCTAAAAAAGTAGCTGTTCTTCAGCTGCTTCAAAGTGAGCTTTCAAACTGAGAACCCCAGGTCAGACGTAGTGGAAAGATTAACCATTATGCTCAATGTCTTTTGACCACAGTGTTTTTGGTAGTAAAGTCACAGAAAAAGGGACAGGGCAGCCTAATTCGCAAGTTCATAAACTACTTGGCAGCCTTTGCCCACTTGTGATCATTAAATGAAGAGGCTGTACAGTTGGATGTAGGCCCTTCATTAAAGGAAGAAGGAATGTAGCCGCAAGCCATGCAGAGTGCTGATGATTCTTCACACAAAAGCTCCAGTCACTCTTCTTTTGTCATCGTTATCTCTCACAGAAGAAGGGCTGGCTGGGATCCTTGCCCGGCTCTGCCCAAGCAGAGATGATTAGCATTGCTGACAGTGATAGCATCTACAGTGCCTTTACTTAACCTCAGCGTGCCTAAGGTTAAGCCAAACTGTAGTTTTCCTCTGCTTTACCTGGCACAGCAATCAGCTCTTTACAGTCTTTATCCACGCAGGCTTTCTCCTAAGTGTGGAAAGTGTAGCTAGCTTTTGATAATATTAAGCATCAATGAACACATATTTATTTTCCTATGAAAGGGAAATGAAAACGATTTTACATTCCTATTCTGATTTTGTAGCAGTGTCTCAAAACCATTTTTGGAAAACTTCCACACCTGCTTAACAGAACAAGAAGAGGCAGATCCTCAGGAGTTTTCTCATTTACATGCAGCTGGATTTCACAGCAACAAGGCTTTACATCCTCCCGCAGTGCAAATCTTCTTATTCATAGTAGCAAGAAAAAGTCTGAGCAAACATAAATTAGTAGATTATAAACTTGAATTTTCCAGTCCAACTTTTTAAAATAGCTTCTTAATTTGGTAAGAAATCTGGGCAAGATGCACATCGCTATTATCTACAGGAAAAAGGTATTTGTATCTCCCCTACTTGCTGGATGTAATGCGTTAGTAAGTACGTGTGAATAACCTGCAGACACAAGAAGAAGCTGGTTCACAGCTTTTAGCTGCCTCATTAAAAAATAAATCTTGTTTGTGATAGGGATGACTGTTGTTTCCTGATGTATCTGTCTGCATTTGCTCTTTGACCCCTGCCTTCCAGCTAAAGTCTGAGTACAGACTTCTTTTTTATTTCTGTGCAGTGATTAATACAGCTTGAATATTGTGTGTGATTGATGCAATGCAATACAAATGATAAATACTTTCTCATGGTAAGTCAGGTCAGGCTCAGGCAGCCTGAAGGATGCATGCAAGCAAAGGTATCTGGTATGGTATGACCTGAACTCACTATTTCTCTGTGCAGCTGGGGAGGCAGGAGCTGCTGTCCTGAGCATACAGGATGGACACACTGCCATACCCAAGGAAACCTGCTGGGATGTCGGACAGCAGCTCCTGATCTGGACCCTGGAGGGCTGCATGCATCTGCAGTGTTCTTGTGGGAATTCGGGCAGAGTTGGCACCTGAGCTGTGGCTGCCTAGGAGAAGGGCAAGAGTGGCAGACAGGGGATCTATCTGGGATGGCAGAAGCATTGTTCTTCCTCCTCGCAACAGACACTGAATCTGTCAGTGGGAAACAGATGGACTCTCCACATCTGAGTCATTTTCTGCTTTTATGTGTCATACCTGTTTTTTATTTATAGAGTTTGGTTGTATAATATTGCCTGGCAGCTTTAGGACTATTAAAAAAAAAAAAAAAAAGTAGCAACTGCTTTACAGTGTGAAGTATCTGTATAGACACCACTAGAGAACTTTATAAATTATAAGATTTCAAAAAATCCTCTTCTATAAGAAAGTCTTGAATGAAAGAAAATGATAAAGTGGAGCTCATGTCTCAGCGGCCAACTGCTAGGAAATATCATAAAGGCTTGCTTGACAAAACACAAAGTCTTCCCAGCAGTAAGGAGTAGCTTCTTATCTAGGGCAAAAGCGCAGAGGATGCCAAAGAGCATCCATTGGGAATCCCCTCTCAGACCAAAGGCACACAAAAAAGATTCAGACAACTGCTCAGGGCCCTTTCTTTGCAAGAGCACATCTTGGTGCTGCCAAGATTGTAACTGCAGACCATGTATGTTATTCTGCTATGGCCATCTCACCTCTGGGAAAAGCACCATGTCTCAAACAGTAAAAATGAAATGACAGACCCTAATCTTTCCACTTAAATATTACAAAATTCTTCTTTCCTTTTGTCACGGAGTTAACTAGATCAATCTATACCTGTGACAGGGGGCAGTAGGCCCCTGCCCTCCCCCCAGCCCCACAAAATGGGAAGGAAGGAAGGGAGGGAAAAAAAAAAAAACAGCGGCAACAATCTATGGAGGAAAACTTATTTTACTATGATATTGGAATGCAAGATAACACAATAGAATACAATCTAATTGAAATGGAGACTAATAAATCAAATAAGATAGGAGAGAGAGAGTTCCCAAGACCGAGTCAAACCTGAAAAGCTTGGAACGGCTAGGAAAGCACCTCCAGCACCCACTGCCAGGGAGTAAGAGACCGCCCCACCTGGAAGGGTCAGATCCCATGACTTCTGTGATGTACAGGGATAGGTACATGGAGCTGGAGTGTTAACACTTTAGTTCCAGTACACTACATGATGTTTTGATGTGGATTACTGAAAACCAAAAAACATAAAACCATGACACCTTTCATGCATTGCAAATATTCACCTATTGTTGTCATTGGTATGAAGTCCATTATCCACTTGTTAATTTAGTAATCCAAAAGCACACTGTTCTACGCACAACTACATGCCTTCAATGTAATCCATGATTTAAAAAAGGAAGGGAGTCTGCATCACAACGCTGAAAACTTTGGCTCAAATCATAATGTTCTTCATGCTTAAACCATATTTGACTATGAAATCAGTTTGTATACTGGGGTAGAGCGGGCTACAAGAAGTGATGCAGCCTTCAGTGACACGATACAGCAGAATAGACGTTGTTAACACCAACATTTAGGATTTGGAACAGTGGGGTGAGAAAGACTATCCACACATGCAATAACAACACAAATTTAGTTTGTTTTCCTCCACATACTGTAATTTGATGTAGGTTTTTTTAAGACACTTTTCAAAGATCATCAAATACTTGATTTGATTTCTAACAATACTAAATAGGAACAGTGGATCCAAGACTATTTTTTACTTGTGCAAATTCATTTACCATTTCCAAAAAGAGTCATCAGAAATATCAGGCTGATTCAGTAGCATCAATGATTGTTAATATTTTATCAGTTATAAAACTCATTTTGCTAAGAAAGAGTTGCGTAACGTTTCTAAAGTAAGCCAAGTGATTTATATGGACACTTCTTGGAAATTATTACTGCATTTCTTAGGCTGGTGAATACTTCAACCATGTATCTATCCTTAGCAGCACTATCAAGCTATAGCAACAATGAAGAACACAGAAAAAATCTATGAAAAACTTAATTCCTGCTTGCATAAGCAAAGGATTTAAAGTGCTTTTATATGTTTCTCTCTGGTTTAGGAAGCATGGAGAAGCTCATTCCATGAGAATACAGAGAAACAAGAAAATTGAGAAAGGCAGATTTAGATTTAGACAGCAAATTCTCTTTTATTTAGAGATGGAAATATAGAAATTGCATGCAAAAAACACTTTATGGATTTATAAAAAGTGTCTAGATCTCCAGCTGAACGTTGGAAAGTACGAGCATAACTATGAATTAGTTTTACAGAGATACATTTGCAGGTGCTAATACTACACAGTATTAAAAGCCTTATCAGTTACAATGCCATAAACATACTTTATAGCATTCTAAATATCAACATTAATACTATACCAGTAATTCTAAGTTTTATGTTTCACTGCACATACGTCTTCAAATTTGATACAAACTTGGACCTTCATACATTTTTGTGTGATAATTTCAATGAAGTTCAAATATTATCTGAGAAGAGTAAGCCTCATTTCAAGTGTTTCCTATAACTGTAAACACTTCAGGTGGAATCTGCTTTCATTAATTTTAGCTATTTTATGCAGAAACTAATATTAAGGTACTTTTTACATTAAGGGAAATGCAAGGAACAATAAATCACATAAATACAACACTCTGAACAGTGTAAGAAAACTATTATCTTTCTCAGTTCAAAGGTAAGAAATTGTGCAGAAAATTCTACAGGAATGAATGTAGAACATTCATATTTGTTTAACAAAATTTGACTCCACTGGGCCCAACTTAAGGATTCTTCAGTAAGCCCTTCATGGCTACCTCTACAAATATTGTCTCATTTTGTTCATCTTATAAACTTGAGTGCATTCCCAGGCAAAAAACATGATTTGCACTGACCTCTAGGATGCCATGACTTGCAAAGTGTTTATTACATTTTCATGTGCATCAGCTCTTTACATAAAATTAGTTCACTGATATAGTATTGGAGAAATTTTTCAGTTCATACTAGACAAGAATTTGGCACTGTTTACTTTTCCTCTTTCACACATTCTCACCATACAAGAAGTATTCTCTGGAAGACTGTCTTCAAGCCTTACATCACATTGTTCAAATGTGTTTGAAAGAATAGAATATAGTAATATGACAAAAATATAAGAACATCAACCAACACTGATTATATTTAAGAAAATTAAAAATGGATCAATGAGTTGGAAAGCTCAGAGGAGTTTTCATATCGGGTTTTATTACAGACCCAGATGGAGAAGAACAGACAGAAAGAATTAACCACTCAGATGTCTCACCCCACCCAGAAAATATTATTTGTCCAAAACAGGCCACAGACCCTAATCCTGTATACCACCTGGCACAGCACATACACTATCCTTTAACAGGCTTATGATCTTTTGATAGAAACACAAGAACCTAAGTATTATGTACATGCTAAAGGAAGAATATGATATTAAAGACATTTTACTTCTCTTGTCCCTAGAATAGTATGGAATTTCCTAAAGGAAAAACATTCAGATTTTCCAAGTCTGTGTTTCCTAGCTACTGAGAAAGGCATACTTTTTTCCTTCCCATCTGCCTCAAATACAGTAGACTACAATGTGATATGGGGAAAATTACCTTCTGGAAAACAAGTCCAGTGACCATTTTAATCCTGAGTAAAAGAGGGCATGTGTATCAATCACTTATGAGATTTCTTAATATCTCCAGGCATGTTAGTGCATCCCTTCAGCATCTCTTTCCAGCCATGTTAAATCTCCAAACACAGCCCTTTAAGCACGGATTTAATTAATGTCAATATAAATTCAGTAAATTCAGTACCAGCAACAATCAACAAATGACAAATAGGAGTCTTAACAGCTCCCTCTTGAGGGTACTAGCAAATCAAACATTCAAAATCAAAGGTCAAAAGTTTTAATTTTTAATTCATTAATTTCCTACTTGTCAGTAATTCCGTCTCCACCACATTCCACCTCATCTGGAAATGCTGGTGATATGTCAATTCATATTGACAAATCCAAATATGTATGAACTTGCAGCACTATTATTCTAGTAATAAAATGTATTTTATCTTAACTCATCATCATCAGTCAGACTTGATCAAACTGGGTATGTGGTCTCCAAGGCGATTATATAGCAGCCTTTCAGTACCTGAAGAGGGGCCAGGAAAGCAGGGGATGACTCTTTACCAGGGAGTGTAGTGACTGGACGAGGATTAAGAGCTTTCAACTAAAAGAGGGTGGACTTAGATTACCTATTCAGAGTAAACTCTCTACTCAGAGGGTACCCAGCCTGGAAGTGCTAAAGGGCACGCTGGCTGGTGCTTTTAGCAACCTGGTCTAGTGGGATGATTCTTCTATGTTTTTTATTTTAAAACGAACTTCCGTGATTGCCATTAAGAAACAAACAAACAAAACAAAAGGAAAGCTGTAAAGAAAAATTAAATACTCTAAAAGCTCTACGTCTTTGGGAAACTAAATAGAGCGAGGTACTATTACACATCTCTTTCAGCTGACATAAATTGGCATTGGTGCTTTAATCAACATTCAAAACCACTTGTTGATACTCCTGCATCCAGAGTTTGCAGATTCTCATTCCCAAATAATGGCTTACATAGAGAATTGTAATCAAAAGAAATTTGTGTAAGATGGCATTCTTTCAGCCTATCAGACATGTAGGTCAATCTGCCTTATGATTAAGATTTTTTCCTAATCGTGTTAAAGAATGTTAAATTTTAATTACTTGCAAATTGGATAAGAGTTCATGGAAGCAAAATCTCTATTGACAAGAGAGAGCTGTTTCCAATCTGTTACTGCCATTTCTGTCCATGTGTTTAGCTTTAACAATATTATATACGCTTATTTATGGCCTTACAGTTTGACAGATCTAAACACCGACAGTTGAAACAAGATTCTTTTTTTACCTGAGGTGAATATAAGGTGACATGGAACAATTATGTGTCTGAATCAAACAACTTCTTTTCAGTACACACGGAAACATACTTTGATTACACCTCCAAGTCTTATAATCAACAAGACTAATGTGAAACTATCTCACAGAGTTTGGCTGCACAAAAAGCTTGTCTACATTTCAAGTTCACGCAGTACTTACAGCTGATGCAGATGCATCTGAGCTATTCACACATGAGCTTAATGTATAGCTACAGTTACAGAAACATAACCAGAGGTAACTCCACTGCTTGATTTTCTAGGGTTCTGGATAGCTTTAAGATTTGTCCTAAATCATGAACTACTGAAGATAATCTTGTTATTTCTATATGAGGTATCTATTTTAGAGCCTGTTTGTGTAAAAAGAAATTGTAGTGTATACACATTTTATGTGATACTCTCTGAAATTTAATAATATTCTGATGTGTAGTCTTCATAACATTGCACTGACTCTCAGTTTTTGTCTACTTAGGACAATTTTCAGACAGAACATACAATCTAAAAAGAAAACTATGAATTCCTCCTGGAAAAAGAGATTCAGTGAATTCTTGGATATATATGAAGACTGACATGGTTGACTTCATGTATAAATTTGTCTACTTACAGACAATTTAAGAAAAGTAACTTTGGTGAAGAAAATCTGATATAGACTGAGAAAGCTAGAGGTGGAAAGAGCTTAGAGGTACAAACTCCACTAAGATTACAAAATAAAGAATAAAAAATATTTCTAGAAGCAATTTACAGTCTAGGATTAGATGCAATGGCTGCCTATAATCAAAGCAGGGTCTGTGATATGACTGAAACTTGGACAGCTTTGGCCAAACTTTAGTGTTCAATTCTAAGGGCAACTATTGTCATGATTTTTCTACTTCTGATTTCCCATTCCAACATGAGTAATTAGAGTTCTTTGCAACATAAAAAGATTAAAGCATGATGCTTGCAATCCATTTCTCTTCTCCTTTCTGAAGTGTACTACCAACTTTCTAAAAGTAAAACAGAACCATTATAGTACGCATACTGTTGTTCTTCCTATTTCAGTTAGGCTTGTGTCACTTCAGCCACATTCGGTATGATTATGGATCAGTTTTTCAGCAAAGAAAAGCTAATCGGATGACTGAAACACAACATAAATCAAAACAAAATCTAGTCAAAGAAAGAATATTACAGACTTCAGAAAATGTTCCATGACTGGAAGACATAAACCACAGAAATTTTCTTAGATTTCTTCTCACCCCAAGCATATGTTCTTAATGATTTGAATATAAATATACTGTGCCAATGAAGCTTTTTTTTTTTTTTTTTTTTTTTTAAATAAATAGTCTTCGCATCTTTGGTAGGATTGGAAACATAATTGTAACAGTTATGTCAGGTTACTACTGCCACTCACTTTCACGGTTAAGGTTAAATCAGTTTACTTAGGAAGCTAATGTATGTCTTCACCTTGAAGGCTATGATTCACTTCTAGCATTATTCTCAAATTAAAAGTTCGTGTAGCTTAGCATCAGCTCAGTTCTTTCTCCATGCAGTTCACATCGTCCTAAAGTGCTCCCTTGGGTCCTTTTGCTTGGGAAGAATAATTGACATTATTCTTACTTTTATTTCTCAATAAATCAGCACGGCTAGAAATAGGTTAAAAGAATAAAGAAATCATGATGAAAGCACGCAATTAAAGACTTCAGGATTACATTACCAAATAAAGACCTGAGAAGAAAGCATTAAGTTGCTAGTGAAAACACAGAGTGCTATAATAAACATTTATGAACATTTTATGTCTGCATTCAAATAAAGCAGCTATTTAGAGTGCTTACAACGGCAAATCCCATTTGGAAAATCTAACACTGTTTACTATTTACTGGGAAATTTTAGTCTTTGATCAGCTAAATTACTTCTGCGGGCATCCAAGACAGAAAAGTTGAAAAGGTCTCTGGTAAGAATGCTGCTAGGAGGACTACTTACACTAGGTGTCCTGTTCCTCTGAACAGTTAAAAGAAACATAATGTTAAAAATCATGTTTGTAATTACTATCATTACTCCAGACTTCAGCTGCCAGGTTCAAAATGATGAATTGTTTCCGATGTCAATAAAAAGTTCAAAAAATTGTCATTCCACACTTCCAAAAGATGGAAACACTTTTTTTTTTTTTTTCTGTCTGCTGCAAAAGTGGCACAAATGGACCAATGAACATAATCAGTAAACATGAGTAATCACCGATAACAGAGAGACTAGAAACAGCACTGGGACTGTATTAGCTAAAGATTCATGCTGAAGAATCATTTCTACTGCTTGGAAATGCTGTGCTGAGGAATCTGATGCTTGTGGAAATGTGCATTGGGGCATTTCAGAAATAAAAGTTCCCCTTTGAGATTGGTCATGCATTTGCCAATTAATGCACAGTGTCAGATATATTTTTTTTTTTTTTAGTTGTGGCAATCTCTGAAGAATTTAATGAGAAAATAGTCAAAGTTGCCTGAAGTGTTAATCAGTTTTTCACCTCTTTTGTAGAAGGTAATTGTCATTAGACAATACAGAGGTAATAGGTGAACAGTGTAAAGTCAGTGGCATTCTGATTGCTGGCTACCTGCACTATAACAGCTATAGGAGGTGGAATAGAGCTAATTCTAGTCAGAAAATTACATAAATATGTACCAAAGACACTGAAAGGGTAAGTTAGTTCAGCAGGTTACCGTCATGACTTCTAGCAACTAAGAGCACTTGTTACTGAAGAGAAACTCATTTCAAGTGTTTACAGTCAGTGACAGAATTGCTGTTTGCATTTCAGCACATCAATGAAACTAAATCTTATTTATACAATTTAATAATTAGATACATTTAATTATTAATGTAAATATAATACCAGGAAAATTTAAATAATTAATGATATACTTATAAATAATTTCTCCTAGTGAAATAGATCGAGAAAGTGATTTGTTCATAACAGTGGAGTTATAAATATTTAAAAACAAGTACCAATAATGTAGTTTACAAGTACTAAAAACCCTAATGCTTCTAAACCATGTATGCATTGTAGAATAGAGCTGTTAAATTTGAAGATAAAAACAACTGATGATTTACTTGGCTATAAACTTAGATTTACAACCAGGAAATTGGAAATAAATATCAATTGGATTTCTTAATTGGTTCCTTAAAAATCCATTCCTTGAATCTGAGTATTTGAACATACAGATGAAGTAGGCAATGCTTGAAGTCATAGCAACTGCTTTTCAATTTTTGCTTGGTATCAATATGACATGCAACTGAACCTGATGCTGGATCGTTATGTTCAGATAAGCTATGATTAATCTAGTGTAAATTGGGCAAAAAAATAAACTTCTGGTATATCATAATCCCTGACCACCTGGAGTAAATGCCACCAGCATAAATTATTGCAGCCCCGGGACTGCTTTCATCTACTCTTATTTATTCTTAGAGAGCCCATTCTGTAAGCCATCATCCAGTGATGCATTTGAGTTTCTGACTTCATTTTGACTTAAATGGAAAAATAAATTAGAACTTGCATAGGAATGAAGAGCAGAAATAGCTGCTGGAACCTGTTGGAGCTGGATCATAGAATGGTTTAGGTTGGAAAGGACCATCAAGATCAGCAATCTCACATCATGGGGAGGGATACCTTCCATTAGACCAAGTTGCCCAATGCCCCACCCAGCCTGGCCTTGAACATCTCCATGATGGGACAACCAACTCAGATCCTACCAATGTGTTCAAGCAACTACAAAGCAATGCAAAGCAGTTCAACTCCAATTAACTAGTGGACTTTCTACATTTTCAGGGTACCACAAGTGAAATACATTGTTTTAGATATTTATGCTTTAATAGAGAAAAGAAATCGTTTCAAGAGAATTTTCCAACAGTTTTTATCATTCTATTTATTGTAACTCCTACATTTGGCAGGATACTTGAAAATACCAGAGGAGACTAATATTTTGCATGCAGTTCAGTACACAGATTAATATTAATGTGACACAATTAAAATTTTGTGAAATTCTATTGCTTCTATCTTTTATTGCTATAAGTGACTTTTGTAGATGGGATTGTTTTAAAATAATCAGATTGTAAATCAAAATGTTACATTATCTCATATTATTAATAATCACAAAAAAACACAGTTGGCTAACTAATGTTAGAAAAATTGCTTTACCAAAGTAATATGAACCAAAATTGCAATGTAAGACTAGCAATGTGTATAAGAATATTAACATTATCTTTAGGCAACATTATCCATTGTTCCACTTTCTCTGTCCCGATAATATACACTAATCTGTTACACCATAAAAGGGAACTTAGAAAAATCTTCATTATTTTCTCATTTTCCTCTTCCTTCTTAACAATTTTCACTACTAATTTCTTATTAGGCACTGAAATATTCAGAAATATGCCTCATAACTGATACATATTCCTCATACAAGTGCTTTCTGTGTAGTTGAGAAGCGGTACTTAGTGAGCCACCATGCTGCTGAAGAAGCACTCTATAAGAAATAGGTCCTTCTACTCAAAGATGTACATCAGTGTAGTACAAGCACTTGATTTTATTTCTATTTCCTTATAAAGCCCATCTCCTTTGCAGTGAGTGTCATCATCTGTAGGACTCCATCATCCTCAGACCTACCCTACCCTTCCTCTCACCCTGCCTTGACTCCCATTGCACCTTCTTCTTAATTCAACAACTCTGTCAGAGGCTTGAGAAGAACTGTCAAGAGTCATGCTGCATAAACACAGAAATAAAACAGAGATCTTTGCTCCTTTGCAAAATGCACAAATCCCTAGGTATTTCAGTGATGGGAAAGCAAATATTTCAGGATACATGTGAAAAGCTTGGGCAATGAAGGTAGGTAATACAAACCCTGTACTGTTAATTAATATTACCTTCTAAGCCTTGCCACGATGTCTTCTCACCATTATATAAGTAGTGCACAGTTAGTGAATTGTTTTAAAATCTATTTTGGAAAAAGAAACCAACCATTAGTGGTATCCTGTGATCATTTAACTTGACTGGCCAGAATACAATGTGCCACTGAATTTGAATGCAGCAAAACAGTTTCTTTTAATTTCTAACATATATTTTTGTAGTCATAGATCTGGCTGTACAACATAAAACCATGATGTGTGCAGATAAAATTACCAGCTCTGAATAAAGAACTTGGGTACCAGAAACAACACACCACCTTACTTATATGTTCTGCTTGACCTGTTTGGACTTGCTGAAAAGCTGATAGTAGCCATGTAGCCATGAATCATGCCGACACGAACATGACTTCCAGGAAAAGCCTTGGTCATGTGTGAGAATGTCAGGTACCTCTGGAGAGCACTATTTTATTTGTTGCCCTTGATCCACAAGTACAGCTTAAGATGAGAAGAATCAAAAGTTATTTTCTCAGATTACAAAGTAAAGCAAAATATTTATTTTTATTCTGATTTTCAAAAGCAACTGATAACAATTGTAACATTTGTAAGATAAGTACTACTATCTGCAAAGCAATGAATATGAGTACAGGCTCTTGTGAGTACGCTGTCATTAAGACATTCAGAACAGTTGGTCAATGACAATCAAAGGCATACAATACATAGGCCATCTGGTGAGTAAGAGTTGTAAACCCAAACTTCCAAGTATTTAAAGGACAAAAATTAAAGAATTAGAACAACAGTATAAATATTTTGCAATTCTGAAAATAAAACTGTGACAGGAACTCTATTAATATAAAATAACTGGAAAAATAAAGGCAGAACAACATGTAAGGATAAATTAAACATACGACGAAATACTCTACGAAACAAGTTTTAGTTTATGAAGTATCCTGCACCATACAAAGTAGTGAGTTGGAATCTGGGTGTTGGAATTTAATGAATTTCAACTTTCTTTTCTCCTTGGTATGTGGATGAAAAATAAGAAAGGAGACAAAAATGTGAATGCAAAACACAACATGCATATGTCATATGGCTGCTAAAACTCTGAATGTTTTCATATTTTGGTGATTTCGGAATACGACTCATATCATCTTGGAGTTCCTATGGCAAGACAACTGACTATCAAAATTCAGATACCTATGAAAGCTACAACACCATAGCTGTTTCCAATATATTTGTGAATTTGTAATCTAGATGTGCCTAAAACAATTTAAATCATTACTGAGAACAAAAAAAGACTTAAAAATGTTGAGATATAGTGGTTACAGCTCCTCTACAAATGTTTATAAAAATTACAATTACATGGGGTAGTTTTTAATTCTAGTCAAATTGCAGCTTAGTTGAAAACACTATTTAGCTCAAAAAGGCATGAATTCAGACTACAGATAATATACCTCCTCATAAATTTGCTCTGTACTAAAAACTGAGTACAACTATTTTTTTTTTTAATTCAATAGTGCACTTAATGTTCACTGTACAAAGGGAATAAAAAACCAGCACACATCAGTTTAAGAATGACATAAATGTCATTATGACCTTCATGGATTTTACTAAGTAAGTAATCCCTGTAAACCGAACCAATTCAAATGCACATCTTCAATCATTTCACTGCTGTTTTGCCCTCTGCTGCAGTTTTATAAATCTCTATCTTTCTAATACATTTGTTTGGAAAAAGAAAAAAAAAGAAAAACATCAAAAAAAACCACCACACAATATAATAAAAAAAAAACAAAACACAAGCAATGCTATTAAAGCTCCAAATCAGGAATCTTCTCAAGGAGACCTGCTTAAATACTGATGTTCTGGACTTCTGTTGCTTTAATTATATTGTATCCTTGCCTATTCTATCACTTTAGTTAAGGTTGCATCAGCATTTCAACTATAAATCCCATTCTTTGAGGTTTTATAACTCAGTGTTAAAAACTCCCTAACAGCTCCATCTTGGCATACAAGATTTCACTGGAAGAAGTGGAAAGTTACTTATACATACAATCATAGAATCCATCTACAGACATATAAATAGAGCTTTGGAGATATATAGTTTGAGTTTTCACCTATGAGTTAAATTACGCCATTTCAGAAACCAAAGTAAGACAATAAACATTTTGTAGGTTTATATATTTCTCTTTCTTATGAATAGAATGCCAAAATAGCTTCCTCTTCATTAAAGTTTTGCATCCGACAACTGCCTTTTTATTTATTTATTTATATTATTATTTTTTTAGCCAAGGGGGAAAAAAAGAAAAAAGAAAATAGGTAAGTTGATTTAGAATGTAGTTTTCTGTGTTTTGCTGTGAAAATGTTGAGCACATGTCAAATATATTTAGTGCCACATACTAAAATGGAAGTCTTTATAGTTTTGGCATTTATAGTGCCATATTTTGAAGATGGGAGAAGTTATGTGTCTGAGGAAAATTAGTGTATTCAAAGGCTTAAGAAATGTTCCGTGTAAAGCTGTGTGTGTGAGCTGAAAAAATGAAGAGGAGAGGAAATTTTTGGCACATCTGAAAGTCAACTGATGGATAACAAACAGATGAAAAGCACATATCCTAGCTTTAGTCTGAGTAATAATACAGCAGGAAATGCGGTGGAACTAGATTCTGCAAGTATCTGTCACACTCTATACTGAAAGTGACCATGGAATTTATTGTGTACTGCAGATGCTCTCACCATGTATTTTCAGCTAGGGATGCTCTTGCTGTTTGGTTTAAAAATTATGCCAGAAAAGTGATTTTAAAAAATAGCCAACTTCATCTCGACTGGGTGCTGCAGGGCTATCTTCATGCTGCTATTTACACCTACAAGTGAATGTTACAAAATTTTACTAGCATTTAGTAAAAAGCTTTACAGAAACAGAACTCAAATGTTTTATCATTTGCTAAAGATATCAACATATTTTCAGTTTAAGAAAAGACACACAAGAGCCTCGTGTTCAGATATTATGTTGGGAAGGGATTTCTCCAATAAAAATTCACAGTCATGTTGACATCTAACTCGTGTTGTACAGTATAATCTTAGAATAATCCCATTTTAGACAGGAAATTAATATTATTTGGTAACAAAATTGAACTGTTAGAAAACCGATGACTCTGACTTTCATTCTTGTCTGGGATAACACAGTTCTGCTCTAGACAGAGCTGGGAATCATTTCACCATGTTCCACTGTATAGAACATACACTGTATTGACAAAATATATGCTCCTTTCCTTAATATATGCCAAAATGATGATCTAATATAACTGATTTAAAAGATCACAACTGTTTGATTTTACTACAAGCTGGCATGATTTCTTCCTTGGATCTTTTAAGTAAATCAGCTTGACCTGAATTAATTTCAAAGTTATTCTTAGACTACTCAAACTCTATGTACAGACAAATGAAGGAGTAAAATAAAAACTCTGCTTTCCTATTCATAGTTCGTGTTCTTCCACTGTTACCTTACTCTGTTTTACTGATCATGTCACAAGTTTAGTGTTAGCTACACAGAACCCAGTTTTAATAACAGCACAAAACCAGTATTAATATATACATCTTGTGCATTTCTTCGTGTTTTCAAGTTTTACAAGACATAGTAGGAAATATTATTTTATTGGAGAAAAACCTAATTATAAGAAAAAGCTAATGATAAGAATTATAATTATTATTCAGTAGAGATGCAATTATAAGGAGATAACTTCCAATTACAGTCGCAGTAGTGAAAGAGAAGAACAACGACAATTAGTTCTTCTCTTTGCTGCCTGAAGACTGTTATTATTTAATATCCTGTGGGGCAAGACAGCGTGACTACCATAAAATCTGAAACAACTATGACAAAGGACAAATACATTAATTTTCTAGGAATTTGTGAGAAGGCTTTTTCCTGGTGGCTTACTGCAGATCAGTCAGCATCACTCCAAATAATATTTGAAACTTTCTTTCCTACCATGTTTCTAAAATTCATGTTTACTATTTACCTTATCTAGGACTACGTGCTTTAAGTACAAAACTCTAGAAATTCACCTGGTTTGCAGACCTTATAAAATACAGAAGTCAGCCTGAATCTATTACAAAAGCAAGGAAAAGGTATGTTGTCTTCAACAAAGAAATAAGGAGATGCAATCCTACTATTTTGCATGTAATCGTGAAGCCATTCTTAGGCCTTCTTACAGTCTCATAAACAAAAAAGAATGTACACCCACCATTGTTAGAGGTAACTGAGGGTATTTTATCATTAGGTAAAAGTTTTTAAAGAGTAATGTATTCCAAAGAAAGATATCACTTATATATCGCATTTTTGACAAATGCTAAATTTACACTTTAAATGCCAAGTTTTGAGTGGCATATTCTAGGCAAAATCCACTCTTCAGGGATCAATGAAATGGCCAAGCAATAGACAGCTTTCCTTCCTCATCTGCACAATGCATAACAGAGATGCTGTCTGTACATGGTGAGCACTGAATTTTTAGCACATTTCAATATCCCCAGTTGTGGTGAACAGCAATCCTGTTCTGGAAATGGATGCCATCATCTTTCACTAAACAACGTATATACCTACCTCATGGTACATATGTTAGTGAAGGTAACAGATGGCAGGCTCTGGAGGCTACAACTCTCTTAGAACAAAACCATTCTGGCACATGGACGTAACTGACTGAAATGTTTTTAGTGCCATCTGTCAAGGGAGAAGAGAAGCTATCTAGTTTACCTCCGCCCACCTTATAAGTCCTTTTCACTGTCCCCTTTCATTCTGTCCTCTATCTTTTTTCTACATCACAACTACATGAACACAACTCTCACATCATAGGCCCACCATACAAAGTATGGAATGGAATAATCTGGAAGTTTATGATCATAATCAATGTTTTCAAAACATACTGTTCAATAGTTCAGTGCCAATATCTGGACACATATGTGAAACATGAATGGAGTATTATGGTGCTCATATTTAATATGTAGACTCAACAGGGTAGTTTGGGATACAGTCAGTACAAGAGATGCTACACAAATTAATGTATTATACCATTCACTACTGACATAAGCTTAAGTATCACAAAGGGATAGCTATGACTTGGTTGCTAATAGTGCCTGACATTGTCGTTACAGTCTGTATTTACCTGGCTGCACTTGCTTACTGCAATGGCATTGCAAGAACATGGATCTCTCAAGACAATACTTAGAGAACAGTTTTGTTTTTATGTAAATGGCAATCAAAAAGAAAGAATCTGGATATTTCTGAATGGGAAAAATACTTAGTTAAAGATGGAGAAATTTGAGTATGGTAAATAAGACTGCCTCTGTAAACACAATTGTTCATGTAAACACAAAATGATCCAGTAGTGTAGATCACAGAATCACAGAATGGTCGGGGTTGGAAGGGACCTCCAGGATCATGAATCTCCACCCCACCTGCCACATGCAGGGCCACCAACCTCCCCATTTAATGCTAGACCAGGCTGCCCAGGGCCCCATCCAGTCTGGCCTTGAACACCTCCAGGGATGGAGCATCCACAGCCTCTCCGGCAGCCTGTTCCAGAACCTCACCACTCTCTCTGTAAAGAATTTTCCTCTCACATCCAACCTAGATCTCCCCTCCCTCATCGTAAAACCATTTCCCCTTGTCCTGCAGTTCTCTACGCTTTCAAAGAGTTGATTCCCCTCCTCTTTGTAGGCTCCCTTTAGGTATTGAAAGGCTGCAATGAGGTCACCCCTCAGCCTTCTTCTTGATACAGATATTTACAGCATTTTGCCACTATGTAACTCTCAAAGCTATCTGCACTAGGTAAAATTTAACTTACATGTTCAGGGTTAAACTGCTAAAGTTAGTGAAGGATAAGCGTGTTTCCTTTGCAGGAGGGCACAATTTAGACAGAAAGAATAAGAAATGTCAACAGCTGTATTTAACAAACCTGAAGAATCACCACCAGAATAGCTCTATTTACTTTATGGATAACCCTGCAGATATAACTAAGGGCTCTTTTGCACAGCCCAAAAGGTAGGTGATGTGTAATATTAATTTTCCATTATCTTCCTTCTACCATGATCTAAATCAAGGGTATTATACTATTTTCATGAAGCTGTTATATATGCTGCCACGCACTGGGGATACCAGCATGGATCATGCTCCTTTGAACTTAAATGTCACCAATTCACCTTGCAGAGCACTGTGGTTTTGCACTAATCCCAGTACAGAATTATTCTAACACAATCTAGACATAAATTAAATGAACTACATGATGTACATACAACAGCTGTGCTTGTCTAGACATGACATTACCTGATTGAAAGTGAGCTCTGGGATCAAATTCCACAAATGGCTGAATCCTTACATCTCACCATGTGCTAAGTGTGTCCAGATGGCAGGTTATACACTAGTATTAACAATCTACATTCACTTCCCTGAAGTATCTTTATAGCACATTGCTGATGTTATTGAAAAGTTAGAGGAGATTTAATAAGCAAAATATTTAAAATTATCCCTGCAAGAAAGATGATATTGAGTGCATAATGTACTTAGCATATATACATGCACTGTGTGTTTTGTAAGTGCTACCAAGAGAGTCATTACTTATCCATGGAGGAAAACCAACCAACCAAACAAACAAAAACAAACCAACCAATCCACCAACCAAAAATAGCCAAGAAACAATAATAATAATAAAAAAAAACATCCCGCTTTTGGAAATAAATCAACAAGAAGTCAGTTAAGACCTGTTGTGGAAAAAACCATCAGCGGAGATCCAGATGATCCTACATGGAAGGACCCCAAAATACAGTTTTAGTCATTGGAAGAATACTGCACTGGATGAAGATAGAAAACCATGACTTAAAAGGACTTAATGGAAAATCCAAGGAAGATTTAGGTTCACTCCCACTAGGAGTGGATGTGAAGACATCTCTTATTTGCTGACTCTCACATTAATATGTGGAATTCCCGGGTCTGTGTACTGGTGATCAATTTGATCAGTCAGGGTGGATACAGATGAGTGCACAGGCAACAGATGATAATGTGAAAACTGCAAAGAGATTCCTCTAACAGTGTTTAGTATCTTATCACTGATAATGTGAATTGAAATTATACAACCTAAGCAAGATGGAAGAGAGTTAGCTACCTGCTCAAATATTGTAAAGCCTAACTTTAGTGACACAGCTAAGCAGCCAGGTGTCATTCCTCCACCTGCAACTAGATCTGCTCCTTTATTGCTCTGTTACTCTCTATTATTTCATCATCTGCTTGTTAAAAAATATGTTTAATATGAGTCTTCCTTTTTTAAGACTTGGCACATCACAGAGAATTAATTACTTTGTGCTATACTTTCCTCTCACCTATCAAAACTCAAGGTAGGGAAGAGGACAACAGCATCCATAAAGCCATATGTTCAGTTGTCATTTGTTTACTCAAATCACTTGCAACAAGCAATTTCTCCTCTGCTGAACAGTAACTTCACTTTCTTTTCTTCCTTCTATCTAAGGGGACTTGACAAATGACCATTTGTCCATGGAAAAGGCAACATGAGAAGTTAATTTCTGAACTGTACCACTTCTCAGCTTTCTAAGCTCTACCTTTAAGCATTAACAATAACCTGAAATAGAACAAATAGCAATGTTTAAGTATTCTTCACATAAAGCATCATTTCAGTCATCATTTTAACTACTTCTGTAACAACTCTAAGGAGAATCATTAAGAAGTAACGAAAAGGAAGGAGGAAGAACTACAGGGTTGGGTATTCTAACTGAAAACTTTAAAATATCAACCAAATAAAAAACCATATTGTTTTCTGTATATGTGATGTTCAACTGTATCTATTGCAAGTCAAAATGTGCAAGAAAGATAGAAAGGTATGTGGAAGAAATGAATACCAAAGATAATTAATAAAATGAAAAAAAAAAAAAATTCAATAAAAATGAAGTCAGTCAGAACTACAACAACATGAAACATGCTTGGAAAAAATAATGTACTAAGCCTGCATGAGAGTTTGGCACAGAATCGAAAATTGGCCATGAGGAAAAGAGAGTAAGTTTACTGTACAATCCTTCCTGTGTTGGGAGGGATGACAAGTATGCTTCCATGACTTTGCTGCTTGTTTTCCTCTATTCTGTGGAATACTGTCAGTTCTGAAAGACTGAGAATTCACTTAGTTCCTGTTTTGAGTTGAGCAAATGAAATATGTGGAAGAGGATTAACAAGATGACAGTAATCACCAGAAGGATTTTTCATCAAGAAATGTTACAAAAAGGTGCACCTTTTTTAAATCTAAATCAATTCCCATTTTCAAATACAAACTATCAAGTAGGTGCTTGTGGATGTATATAATTAAGGAATACAAGTATTTTTACACTGTTGCCAAAAAAGCGTGCATTTTAATCCATTATTTTTCTAGTTCAATCCCTTAAACTGCAAAAGGAAATCAACTTTTTTGTTACCATGAATGATAAATGAGGCTGGAGAGTACTGTTATACATTTCCAGCCCAACACTTCCTTGTGATGTTCAAATATCAGAGGTGGACAGTGAACAACACTCCTCCTCTTCAAAGGTACTTACTTAATTCTGGCAGATCTCAGTGGAGCACGATGTACACTCAACCAGCAACTCACAAGAACCAGCCCTGGTCTCAGGCTGTTGACTCTCTAGAATGTTCTTGAGTGTTTTTTCAACTTGCATGTTTCTAGATATCTTTTTCTGTTCTACTGAGAAATAGTCTCATCTCTGAGAGTCTGGTCCCTCATATGGAAAGAGAAACAGTGTCCTGTTATAATTATGATCACTTTTTCTAGGAGGTCTTATTTGTTTGTTTTCATGCCATGGTGTGGTGCTTCAGCATGACAAAAGAGCATCCTTTTTTTCCAAAAGGCTACTTGTAGCAGTCAATTAAAAAAAAAAAAAAAAGTCACTGAAATGGGGAAAAAAAAGAAAAAGAATTGTCATTTAGAGGAGCGTGTTGAAGTCTAAAGACTTCAACATTGATATTCTTAGACAAATTCAATTTCACCTGAAAGCATCATTCTACCTTGTCTGCCTTTCTGTACTACATTGACAGGGCCTTGGTTGTACTTACTTTTGGAGTAAATTAGCTCTTTCTCATTTCACCTTCAGAATGCTACCTGGCAGAAAGATCCTCTTCATTACTTAAAGACATTTAATTTAGAAAGTACCATAGAGAAAAATTCTCATAAAGGTATGAATACAGTGCACGACTTCATGAAGATATAAAAATATCTTTGTATGCATTTGTGCAAATTTATGCATATAAGTACTTCACACATCCATATATACTTGTAAATGTATGTACATGTGGGGTATATACATACATTTCCACACATACATGCATGTATTTAAATATATAACTAAACATATCAATCTCAATGCACTGTACAAACACCTAACCTGGTTTTCAATTAACTTGGCTACCAGAAGCTTGAGTAGCGCACACGAACACACACAGCTACGCCAAACACATGCAGTCTAAAACAAAATGATTTTAGAACCTAAGTACATAGGAAAGCCTGTGAAAGTAAGAAAGTTAAAAAACATAAGTAATTAATGATAACATAATCAAATTTAAGAATGGAAGATGAGTATGGTGCATATGCATTAAAAACTCACTTTTCTTTGTCACAACAGATATCTCTGCTCTTTACTCAATGATTTAAACCAGCACAAAAATCTGTACACAACGTACTTCATTGTGTTGAAATATTTCCTATGCTTCCAGTCTCAATCGCCAGAAAATAAAGTGGTTCCAAGATATATTAGCATTCAAACAAACTCTGTACAAATTCTCATATCCCTTATGTTGCCCTTAGCATTCTATACTGATTTCAGCAAGGTTTTCTTTTTGCAGATAGATTCATGTGCAGATCTTGCAGACTATACAGTTTCTTGAAAAGTGTATCTGATCTTTATATGACCAGGTCTTTAAATTATTAAGTAGAAATTACAAGAATAGCTAAATAAATATAGAGAAGGGAAAAAGTTCGTTCGAAATCTTTTCCTAGAAATGGATTGTTACATGTGACTTGAACATATAAAATCTTTGAGAAGGAAGAACTTTTCACAGAGAAAAGTGAAACAGATTAAATTGCTAACATTTTCCTAATTTTGTACTTCAGTAGCAGTAACACATGAAAGTTTGAACCTGGCTAAGATATCAAGTTAGATAACACAAACACAAAAATAATTTTTTTTTGCTCAGCAATAATCTACCATGTTGCTGTTTTCAGAGCGAGAAATTGGTCTCAATTTTAGTCAAGACTTGCAGGCTGTTTTCCAGTGCCTTATTTTGTTTCTAAAGGTTACATGTAATCCTGAGAATTTAGGTCTTACTGTGTTTTCGGCAAGCTCTCTCAACTTTGAATTAAAATAAAATTCTCAAATATTTGGAATATGACATTCCCACTATGTATTTTTCATTCCCAAGCAGCCCCACTGAAACATCATGTAATTGGAACAGCTTTGTCTATGAAAATTTACAATTTCATATACATTTTCTGCTAAAGGCTGTGCTGAAAAATGAACCCCGTACATAGTTGTCTCTGGGTTTCTAGTAATTAAGTATCTAATGAAAGTTTGAACAGTCCAATTGTGTTGTCAATATTTACTACATGCAGTAGTAAATAACATGGATAAATAAGCATTAAGGCAGACTAGACAACTTTCAGAAAGCATTTTGAATTATCTTGAGAAATGTCTTTCATTGCTGTACCTACCCTGTTTGACTAACAGTTTCTGGCAGTGCTGCAAGAAGTTATAGCATTTTTGGAAGTTTGTGTGTTTTGTTGAGGAATAATTTGGATAACTGTATTGCAAATACCTCCTATACACAAGGGGAAAAAATCATTTTTAGAAGGAAATGAAAAATTTATCTGAGACAAGAAAATAGAATTCTGACAATTTCTTCCATCACTCCTATGGGAGACTGGCCACAGATTACATTAACTTGACCCTAACAGTTATAAGGTCTCTGAAAGTTCTGCAGTCCTCCACAGGAAAATGAAATACCTGCAGGACCTTGCCTAAACTAATTTTTTCTCCCTCATCTCAGTATGAAAGTGCTTTTTTATCTCCTCCTACAAACAAAAATTGCTATAGTACAGCAACTAGATCCTCATTGTATTTTTTTATTGATTTCTTTCTTAATTTGTTATTGCGATTAGGAACACTGGTATTACCTGAGTCAATGGCACCTAGTGATTGTACGAAAGGCCAGTTTCTTCAGGTAGTGCTCTTGGACACTGCTAGCAAGTTTAGGATTAGAGTGGCACTGAATCTGCTGTAGGCATTGTGCAAAATGTCAGTCAGGAGCTGGGTAGGAATTTATAAAACATTATCAAATTGTTCTATATGCCACAGCTGTTTTTTTCTGTGCACATAAAATATGAGTTTTTACCTACAAATAGTACCATACATCTCCTTAAGCTATTAGGAAGGACAGAGACCCTGTCACTAGTGTGGGTTCAGGCTGAGACAGCACAAAGTCCAGGTGCACCCCACGACCAGCTAGCTTTGTGACTAGTCTTGCAGGAACAGTACGGACCTACTCCAGAGGAGATAACTATCATATGACCCGAGTAGAATGTAAGGTTTATTTTCATCACTGTATATACTGCATTATAGATTTCTATGCATAAAAATTTATTCTGTATGTAGATTGGCAAATGAACTTCCAGTTATCAAATACAGGTAAAAGCAAGTACCAAAGCCAGTGAGTGTAAAATGTTGTGAATATTCCTCAAGAGGTGTTTGATAACTCAGATGAAAAATATTATATATCATAAGAAAGAATTTTCATGCAATCTACCAAGCAAAGTAAAAGTAGCATACAAACATACATCTGGTTCTCCGCAACTCAACGAGGGTAGTGTAGGCACAACAGCACAATGTGACACATTATATAACTTAAACACTAAGTCCATTGGATGAACAGTGCCTTCAAGACTAAATTTTATTCTAGCAAAATGCTAAGAAAGAAAAAAAAATCAGAAGTTCACGTCTTTCGGACAACCTCTTTTCTATCCATTTTTGGCTTTCATAAGGACCCCTTTTCCATTTTTATAAGAGTTAAGTGAATGATTTCTACATGCATCTATAGATTTAGGATGGAGATCTCGATCTCAGAAACATTCAGGCTAACAAGAGAAAAAGCATCTGCTGAGAAGATACTGTATGAAAGCTTCCTGGGATTGGTTTAATTCTGGAGATCAGTTGCATCTGGAAGAATGGGAAAGTGTAGGATACCAAGAGCATGCTGAACCTGTCCAGGGTCATAGCCCACATTAGTGCTGCCAACAGGCAGTACGGTTCAGACCAGATCCAAGAGGGCAGTAGTTGCTACCTGCAAATTAAGACTACAGGAATACACACCTATGCCTGAGAAAAACACCCAGAGGGACTTTCCAGAAACCTACATAGAAGCTACACAGACACGAGTAAAATCTTTGTGTCTGAACAGGCTGTTGAGGTTGCCCCAACAAGAAGGTTGCAAGAAACTGTACGTAAGTGAAAATGTTGGATGAATAGTTATCTGCCATTAGTTATAGCAGCTTAATTACTGTAACAGCAAGGCACATCACCTCCCAGCTTGATTCCATTTTCAACATGCCTACTCCTGACCAGTGCATGAAATAACTTAGGAATTTCAGAAATCTCTCCACAAATGAGGAAAAATAACAGATCACAATAAAAATAATGAAGCAGTAAAGAACAGTATGTCTTTCAACCACTTAGACCTTAACATATGGGCAAAGGAAAGTGGACTTGCTTTTGTTTTATCAGACATATTCTGCAATCTAGGCCAATTTGAAGTGAAAATCATTTAATTTAGAATTTCACAAAATGGAAGCTACCTATTTAAGAGCTTCTTGGGCTAGTAATGGAAGTTTGTGAGCTGGAAACCTTTGAAATAAACCTGAAACAAGTTAGCTGGCAGGTAGGTTTGCACTGCAAGGGATTCTGACAGCCTGTCAAAGTTCCACTTTTCTCACATTCAATCAACCTCTCTCTTCTAAAGAAAGCATAAAATATGTCAAAATGACAGCTGCCGAAGCATAGCAGGAGCAGCAGCCAGCTAGCTGCTAGGCCTATTAGCTTAGGAAAGAAATCATGGAACAGTTGTGTAAATGGCACACAGTTAATAGGGATATAATTTACCTGGTCAAGTAGTGACTCAATTAAAGTCTTATTAACCCTTCAGCTACTGTTACTAATTTTCCCATAATTCTTATTTTTTATTTTGATGCTTACTAGTATTTGTTTGGAGGTTTTCTAGGAAGATGATTTAAAATGAGAGCACCTCGATGCTTCTAATGACTTTCCAAAGTTAATTTGCCACAGCATTGAGTGCAATCAATTTGAAAGCAAATCCAGCAGAGACAATAACATAATTACATGGGATTTTAAACCAGTTAAGTTGGGTCAATATAATCATGATCTTAAAAAGTGGAAGGAAAAATATCAGCGTTGATTTGTCTGCATTCTGAGTTACTGCCACTGCTTGCACACCACCCTCTCACCAAATTTGCTAAGCTTACAGTGGGAAATCCAGATCTCTGTTCTGTTTTCTCCTGTTGTCACCAGCAGTAAATTTCTTTGGCAATGACAGAAGCCTGATCTTAGACTGCAAGGCTTAACTGTGTGTTCTATACCAGCTGAGTGCAAATATTTCTCAGATGACACTGTCTTTACACTTGAGTTAAACCACAGTACAGTCTCGGGACAAAGAAAGGCAATGATATGACTCTGTGGTTCAATTTCTAAAGTCTTCTGCAAACAACAGAGCTCCTGGTGCTTCTCAGAGAAAAAGGTCATAAAAGCTTTTACCTGGGGAAGTCTTAAGTAACATAAACATACAAGTGGTTACTGACTGTGCATGCACACAAATTGCAAGACAGAGCCCTAACGCATGAACAGATAGCTCTCAGAGATACTGCTGCAGGGTAGACGTTCTAAAATTTTTAAGCTACAGACTTTATCCTTGATATCTTGTATGTGGAAGTCTAAAAACAAAATAGTATTAGGCTTTTGTTAATAATGCTGGAAACCTCAAGTGAACTAGACATATATGAACATATAATAATGCAACTGAAAAGCAGTGAAATGCTAATGAGAATTAGACTACTTTTTAGAGCTAGAGACAACACCTTTCAACTTTCTATTCTACTCTAAAGTGCTTCTGCAACTGAATTTAGAGAAGTACATTAGCAGTTTTGGAAAAGTTTCCCAAGGACTGAGTCTCAGATTAGTATTATTTTACCAGCTCTGACTGCTTCTAATTGAATATCTTCTGAAGTCAGGTAAAATGAGCTAAGTCGAACCATGAAAATCGTGTCACACACAAAATATAACCAATTCAATTTATACAGCTTAATCTTTACTGCAGATCTTGGCTTAAGCTTCCGAGTTAAAGTGAAACAAATCCCCTTTAATGACAGTAGTCATTCATGTGCTCACTATGGCTGGGAAACAGGAACAGCCTTCATTGTCAGAATGGGAAATCTCTCCTCTGTTTCCTTGAGCTGCTCAATACAGCTCTGAAAAGCAAATTTCCTCTATTTCTAAATAGAGGAAACAGTTTTCAGCCGTGTGGTTTGCTTGTGCTATATCTGCCCCCCAATAAATTCACAAGTCACTACTTTCTTATATCCAATCTTTGAGAAAAACTACAACAATACTATGGTGATAAAAACAGGAGTGAGAAAGAAAATCAAGAAAATAAACAGCACCAATCTAATTTTGTAATAGCTAAATATGTAGCCTTGTATTCTTGATTTTTACATATCTCCTTTAGAGAAAGCAAGAACTTGGTCTATTTGTATATTCTTGTAAACAGTTCTCACATAACCCTTAAATTTCCTTGCTTTACATCTTCCAGTATCAAAAATTCCAAACTCAAAATAATAGCAAAGAAAAGATGAGCTAAAGTACAACATATCTGTTCTCTGTTTTTAGGAAGCATCCTCTTCAATGTTGCATTTGCAGCACTCCTGAAAACAAAATCAAACCAAACTAAACCACACAACAACAAATAAAAACAAACAAACCATAAAACCCACCAAACCAAAAAATCCCCTCCATACTTAGTGCCTCTGCAAAACAGTCATTGCAGCACAGCAGGATATACCTGTAAAGGTTCAGAACAGTTCATTAATTCCTATTTTAGGTTATTAAATACTGCTAAACTCAGCATAAGCTTACAAATTTAGGCAGGAAAAAAGAAACAAGTCCTTATTCCTTACAAATTCTCATATGTTTATTTATTTTTAACACATTTATCTTTGTAGATGAAAAATCCTGAGCTATTTCAATCTCCATAAGTCAATCTATGTGTCAATCACTAGCCAAGCTTTTCATACACAAAAGTCTGCAAAACCACATAAAGTATTTTATAAATATTTATTTACTGGAGTCTATAATTAACACATCCCTTATTAAAACATGGTAATTCACATTCTTTTCAAAATGAATGTTCTAAATAGAGTATGACCGACCTGCCTGTAAACTGAAGATGTCTACACATAGACAATATATAGCAAAACAGCAAGAAAAAAGTGTTTATGCCATTGTGAGCCCTCTATCCTGCCATGCACAGGGTTCCCAGCCACTAGATCAGGCTGTGCAGAAACCCTTTCAACCTGTCCTTGAACATCTCCATGGATGGGACAACCACAACTTCTCTGTGCAGCCTGTGCTAGTGCCTTATCACCCTCCCAAAGAAAATTCCTCCTAATTTAAATTTCCTCTCTTCTCAGTCAGAATCATTCTCCTTTGACCTATCACTATCAGACCATGTCAAAGTTGGTCCCCCTCCTGCTTATAAGCTCACTTTAATTACTGAAAAACCACAATGAAGTCTTCACAGTGTCTTCTCCAGGCTAAACATGCACAATTCTCTCAACCTTTCTTCATAGCAGAGGTACTCCAGCCCTCTGATAATCTGTGGTCCTCCTCTGGACCTTACAGCTCTGCATCTTTCTTGTGTTTGGGGCCCCTAGCCTGGATGCACTACTCCAGATGGAGTCTCACAAGCACACTAGAGGGTAACAATCACCTCCCTCGCCCTGCTGACCCTCCCCTCCTTTTTTCATGCAGATCAGGATACAGTTGTCTTTCTTGGATGTAGGAACATACTGTTGGCTCATTTCCATCCACCAAAATCTTCAAGCCCCTTCTCCACAGGGATGCTCTCTATGTTCTCCCAGTCCATGCACATATCTGAGATTATCCCATCCCAGGTGCAACACCTTACACTTGGCCTTTCTGAACCTCGTTCAATTCATGTGGGCCTACCTCTCATGTTTGTCAGGTCCCTTTGGATGCTATCCCTTCTATTTATTGTACCAGCTGTATCACTCAGCTTACTGTCATGAGGAAAATTCCTAAGGGCGCACTCAATCTCACCATCCAGGTAATTGATAAGGACGTTAAAGATTACTAGGGCCAACACAGACCCCAGGGAGACATCACTCGTCACTGGACTCCACTTGTACACAGAACCATTAACCACAACCCTCTGGCTGCAATGACCTAACCAATTTCTTATCTACTGAACAGTCTATCCTTCAGTTTAAAGATAAGAATATGATGTGGGACCATATCCTGCAGAAATTAAGGTGTATGACATCAGTTGCTCTTCCTTCATCAATGGTTGCCATCATCCCAACAGAGAAGACCACCATACTGGTCAGGTATGACCTGTCTCCAGTGAAGCCATGTGGACTGTCACAGATTTCCTCCTTGTTATACATATGCCTTAACATAGCTTCCAGGAGGAATTGATCTATGATCTTCTCAGGCACAGATGTGAGGCTCGCTAGTCTGCAGTTTCCTGGATCTTCCCTTTTTGCTGTTTTCTTTTTTTCACTCACTGGGGACTTCACCTGACAGCCACAACTTTTTGAAGATAGAAAAGTATTTGCTTAAGACATATGAGAGCTGAGGACAAATCTGAACTGAAATCTAGGTGATAAGGTGATAAGTCTCTACTCATGTTATATGAAATTATCCTTCATAGTCTACAAGGAACTTAGAACTATTTCTTCTGTTGTAAGCTCTCAGTGACAGCTGGTGCCCTCAATGAGAAAATCAAAACCAGAGGTATTATTCATTTATCTCAAGGATACATGGTTCTTAAACTCCTAAAATACACCCATGCATTCTGTCGTTCTTATTTTTAATTCAGAGTGTAAGACTGTCAAACTCTATTTGATGCACATAGCTTGATAATAAAGCGATCTATCTCATTAGATCCTGTATGATACATACCTCTTCTGTAAGGGAATAACAAAAGGGGAAAGTTTATCTGAATAATATGGGGTGTGTGAATAACTGGGTCTCTGCCAGCTATGTCATCTTCACCGCAGGTAAGCAGATATAAGAAGCATGTGACTCATTAGGGTTTGCTTCCATTCAACATTTGTCATCACTGAAAAATGGTTTCTGTCTACAGTCAAAGTACCTGGAAAAAAGCTGAACATCGCCATGCTGTGATGGCATGGAAAAATCAACACCTGGGCAGTTTGAGGGTACAAAAGCACAAAAGTGGTTAATTGGCAGAGAAGTGACCAGAACTGTCATTGGTCACGCCTGCCTTTATCTTTGCATGGTCCTACTCGCAGTGCATTTCAACTTTGATTTTGGCATTTCCATGTAGTGGAAGGGATGTGATAGGGACAAATTTTGAGAAATTGTTATGCTGTGTACTTTCCACATGTGGACCAAACTTGTGCACCAGCTGCTTTCATTTGTTACTCAAAGTAGGTCTGCTCAAGATACCAGAGTATTCAGAAGTATTTTGAAGATATCTCAAATTGACAGTTCATATGGATCAGCTGTGTCAGTGCCAAACTCACTGTTTTGATACACAGCAGTGTTTCATAGATCACTGACAGTCACAGTGGAGGTTAAAAGGAGGTGACATGATTCTGAGCTGAACATACAAACCACTCAGTGAATGAACAATCTGTTCAATTGTGCTTTCTTACAATCTTATATCAACTGTATATTTTCCAAGCCGTTATAAATAAACAATCATCACCTACAAAAACATTTTTAGGCTTATTTATGCCCCTAATGATTTTTGTTACGAATAAGAGGAGTATAATAATTAAAAAAAAAAAAAAAAGTTAAAAACAGTTTGGGAAAATTCTAGAATTGTTATTGAAAGAAGACAAATTCACACAGTACTACCAAAACTTTCCACACTCCTCTTATTTGTGTTTGGGTAGTCGGGAAATACAAAATAAGAGTCCGTATTTCAACTATCTCAGCTCTCTAAGGACCTGCATTTCTAACACTTCCATAATGAGAACTGATGTTACATACATATACATATACATAGTCTACAACACCTACAAGTGACTTCCTGTGAAGCAGACAGTGGCAACAGTTATTTTTAAAATATGTTCTGAAATAGGCACTGGGGAAACTGGCATTGAAAAGAAAGGAAATGGAAATGATTAGAACTTTTCAGAACTGAACTTTCTGAGCATGCTACAAAATCTGCAACTGAGAATTCAAGTATTATTCCCTCTTATTTTAGTGGCTGATGAAGCTTTGCACTTCAGTTTGCACTTCAGCATGTGGATAGACATGCATGTCTGAATGTTTATTCTTAATAAACAAACTTCTCAAACTTATAAAGCAATCTAGTAGTAAACCTGTATACATATGAAGAATCCATGATCCTCTGCATGATTGCTGTCTGTGATCCATTGGGATTTAGATAAGCAGTTTGCTAAAAATGTCAATTTTTCAGAAAGGATGATGCAAGGTAAGGCATGCAATTGTCATTTTATCCATTTCATATTTCCTTTCTTGTAAAAGATGCATACTTCCATGTTTTCTGATGGAAGGAGTCTTTCAGGACTAAAATATAATCAATTTAAATTGAAATGAACTTATTCCCATGATATGTTTTCGGCAGTGATTATGATATTACAATAATCTGTTATATATTGTACATGGTAACTACAGACCTGCTGTCAGTGTGAACCTCAGAAGCGTTACAACAAGAAACTTTTAAAGTAGTCACGCACAACAGAATTTAATTTACACTTCAACTAAGGGAGCAAAATATATTTGCATATATATATATATATATACACACATACGATGCTTTGTAAGGAGCAGCAGATTAAATGACCCTTACGATTTGTTAAGAAACAAATGCCTTGTCTTGCCTCTCTCTCTGACATTCATGAGAGATTTGATGGGGTGGTGCCAAGATTTCCTCTAGGATCTGACAGCCAGTTTACTAGCTACAGCCTAAGAAAATGTGTTCTAGTTCATAAGCTGACTGGATCTTTTATTTTATTGGCTTTAATTTGAAAAGCCCTCATCTTCATGTACTACTGTACTTCTTTCTGTAAATTAGTTAGGCTTTCATTTCATCAGTATGATAGCTGGTGATCCATGAGAAAACTCTTCTTAGACCAGCAAAAAACCAATCCCATTATGGAAATAAAAAAATAAATCTATTAATAGACATCTAGTGCTTTCAGTGGATTGATCCAGAGAGACAGCATTTTTGTATGACCCGGCAGTAACAAAATCAAGGTGGTCTGTGGCATATGACAGTTAGAAAATCATTTATTCACACCACTATGGCAAGCTCTCTTTGAAATCCCAGAGGAGGGAACTTCAATTAAGAGTGAAATTCAGTTATCCCTGATATTATTAAAGTCAGAATAAAAGCAGCCTGCTCAACTTTCATGTGATCTCTTCATGTTTTAAAAATGTAACTCACAGTCCTTCTTCTGACTGTTCTACCAAGAGCCACCCATCATGCATTCCCCCAAAACTCTGCTGCCTTTTTTCCATGTTTCTGAGTAACTGGATTCGAACCTTTCCTGCTGAGTGCTTTTAGCCATCCCTGCAAGTGTGCGTAGTAGCAATGAAAAGAAGAAAAAAAAAAAGTGACTTATTTTTCACAATGAAATGTGTACAATGAAGATAAAAATAAGTAAATAAATAAATAAATAATCTCATACTGCTTTATTTAAAGAGACAGGAACCATAAAATTCATCTCTCTTACATCACTTCTCTCCACTCCTTCTTTCTATGTCCTCCACAATAAGGAGGACATAAATAACACATCCTCATGAGTGCAGATGGGTGACATTTGAAAATTCCAACCTTGCTACCTAGATTCCGTATTTCTTCAGCATTATAAGTATTGCAAAGAGTTTATTCAGCATGTATGCTCCAGAATGACTTCAGATGTGTGATGATGTGCTGAAGACTTGCCATTTAAGGAGGCCACGTGACACTATTTCTGCTGGAATATTAGCACATGAAAATGGCTCTTTGGCAAATAAGTAAATCAGAGACAAAGCATGCAATGAACAGACTGTAATTATGGCTGTATACTTTTTCATCATTGAGTGAAAAAATTTAGAGTAGTATTTACTGTCATAATTAAACTGATTCCCGCAAGAACTACAATGAACTTTGGGAGGTGATAAATAAAAGCAGTAGCAAGCTGTTCATTTGAGATTTACACTCTGATGATAAGATCTCCTGAGTTACTGAAGGGAGAAAAAGAAGCTAGGTTCATAATTTATCTTTTTCAGGCCTGATCCAAAACCTATTACAATCACTAGAAGCCTTTAAATTGATTTTGTCCAAAGTTCATTCTAAAGTCATAATATTTTTGAAGTAAAAGTTTTAATTTTCTAATGCTTAAATTAAGCAGAAATTGCTTACCAGTTTCCTTTGACGTAAAGGTTCTTTATTTTAGATAAAAATTACTATCTGTCTCCCACACTTTCCATGAGAGAGAAAAGGATTTTGTGAGGAATAACAAAGGCATTTTTTACAGTTCTGTATAATCACCTTCAAAGAATATTTAGGAGAATTTGGAGTGCAAACAGCTAGGCACAAATACCATCTGCCTTTTGTTGAACCTCACATTTAAGTAAGAGGACAACATAACTTCTTTCTGCATGCTAATTTAAGGGTCTATTCCTGTCTTCATCCATTCTGATATTATGGATTTGTCTAAGTAACAGAGAAATAAAATATGCCACAGTGCCATCATGCATCATTCTGGCTGGCTATTGGGAGAGAAACTAATATGCTTGTATAGCTTATGTAATAGGAAAAAGGTGACTTGACTTTGAGAGAGAGAAGGGGGAGATAAGAATGCTTGCATATAATTTCTTAAGTTGATCCTCAGAATATAACAACAAGTTTAATGAAGAAAAAACCTTTTAAGAAACTGAACTTTTGAGAAAGTAAAACTGTTTTTAAAAATTAAAAGTTAGTCTTTACAAACTAGACAGTTACATTTGCTGCAGTAGCAATCAGTTCCTCTCTCATTCAGTCCCCCCAGACTGAATGGACTATTAGGACAAGATAGTGGTTAACAAGGATAGCTTTTTAAAGACACAGTGTGAACAGAATCCCACCTGACAATCTTAAGGACTTCATTTTTTAGATGAATAGACACGTTCTTGTGATCAAAGTTTGAATCTCTAATGACTGCTGCAGTTTTGACAATAACAAAAATAGCAGAAGGGATTAATTAATTAATCAGCTTTGTCAGTCCTACCTAAATTGTTCTTTTCTGTCCAATCACAGTGCAACAATTTCAGTAGAGCAGAAGTAAGAATTTGCACAATTCTTAAGCATAAGTCTTAAGCATATTGGTTTTGTTCATTTTGAAGCAAGTCACATATCCCCCTAAGAATGTACAATGCCATTTTTTTATAGTTCTACCTATTTTTACTTTAGAAGAGAAAGAGCATCTTTGACAAAAAATCTGGCAACAGACCCAAGGCATCTCGCTCTTAGATACATTCAGATTACAAAGTTTCTTCCTATCTTGGTGGTAAGTAAAATAAACAGGATACCTCCCTTGTTGTGTAAATTACAGCTACTGGAACAAAACCAGAAAACGAGATGAGAAAAAAAAATATTGAATGCTGCTGTCTGCTATAGATGACATGAAATCTTAAAATGAAAAAAAAAATAATCAAAAACAGTGTGGACACTGCTTGCTGTGTCTTGTACAGACTCTCGATATAGATTCAAATTGCTTTTATACAGGAAGGATTTATTTTTATGGAAAGTCAAGGATCTTGGGAAGAGTGTAATGAAAACTACTCAAAAGTTTGTACTTCTCTCCTAAAGGTCCCTTCCAACCCCACCCCTGCAATTCTGTGATTCTGTGATTCTAATTTTCATTAGCCCCTCATTTCTGACCAGAGTATCATTCTCTAATTCTGAGAACATTAAACAAATTATAACGTAGGATAAATACTAAATAGTAGACATTCTAAACATAATTTCATGATTATCTACAGAATAGAATTTGGACTTCATCTACGATTAAACCATGGGGGTGGGGGAAGTAGAATTCTCACTCAGGATTATTTTTGGCCACTTTGTAAGATATATTCACCAACATGGAGGAACACATGAAAGTGGCTTGTCATCTGAGAGAGTGAGGTCACAGTAAATCATATTTTTTCTTACTTGATTCCTTTCATCTGCTTTTAATATTAAGGAATAGAGAGAAGAAAATTTTAAGATAGTAGGCAAGTGGGAAATACGGTAGCCTATCACAGTTACTACTTAAATAGATGCCAGAAGAAAATACTCATTGGCACGTTCACAGGAACCTGAACAGGTTGTTCTGAAAAGGTTTACTGATTATGTGAAAGTCAGTTGCATGAATGAACTGAAAGCTTGAAATAGTCTTTTATCAACACTGGAGGAAAGAACAAAATAAAACCTGAGGGTTGGAATCACCTCCCTCAGAAGTGTCTGAGGGAATCTACCATGGCAGCAGTGAGTGAACAAGAGTGCATTCAGCAAGTTTGCAGAATACTGACTACCATAGGTTTGTGTCTAACACCAAGGGAGTAATTTATTCAAATTACCATTCCACTCAGAAGGATATAATACTGTTATTTTATATTCAATCCCCTCTGAAGATGAAAACATTAGTACGCTTTGGAACATTAGAAAGGTAAGTAGGTAATCTTGACTGGTTTTATAAAGGAGCACAGAGGGATAATTAGTAGAGACACCGAACTTCTCATAGCTAAGGACAGAAAGTAGGTCTCTGCCACATATCACTTTCCAACAAAGATAAATCATTTAAGTCCTTGCAATGTTGGTTTATTGTAAATGCTATTCTGAACAGAAGCTCAAGATACGCTCCTGCAATCACTGTTGCATATTCTAACTTACAGCATACCTATTTTTTGTACATCAGGAGACAACAGTGCCCTCACTTTTTGTCATGTACAATGAATAGTCTTCACATTTTCTCACTACATTCTCTTTGGTACAAGATGTTTATGTATTTTGTATTGAAAAACAATGAAAGCTTGTAAAATCTTATGTCTAATAGATGAGGATTTGTTTGTTTGTTTGTTTGTTTGTATCCTATCAGCCTTTTATCCTTTCCAGAGCTCTTTCTAATAATGCAGTTCATGCCACCTTAATCAGTAAACCACACTGCTCTTATGCTGTTATTAATAATGTACATTTTTATAATGCTTTCCATCCCAAAGTGTCCTAAAACACTTCAAACAGTTCCAATCTGTAAGTGAGCCTCACTAGCACATACATCCCTCTTCAAGTAAATTATGACAACACTAAGAGTTACAAGAGTTAACAGATAAGTACATAAAAAATGTGAACACCTGTGGGATACACCACAGTACCTAAACATCATGTAGCAGTGCTAATTTCAGAGGCTGAAGGTTGGAAGCTGACATGAGAGCCCAACTTGAGTGAACTGCCGAGAAAAAGACGGCCCATCACAGAAGGTCAGCATGCATTCTGCCTCAGGGAATCACTGGCTTTAAAGAGAAACTGGAACAGAGCTTGAAGAACTAATCATTTGGAAAGAGATAAAATGAGCAGATATACACACATCAGTGAACTGTTATAATTCTCAGTTATTTGGCTGATCACACTGTAGCCCCACTGAATTGGTCTAGTTACCAATCATGCTTCTACCGAACAGGAAAGCCTACCAAGATGACAAACACTATCAGGCAGACTTTCAAACAGGAAATTATTTATTTCCATAAGCCTTTCCACATAATACTACAGTCACAAAAAGAGCTAGAGGTTGTAGCTGAACCAACCCATATTTTGCGTATCTTACGAATAAGTAAGACCTCTGTAATGAAATTTCCATCTTAATACCTAAAATGGGACTTCACAAAGATTTCACATGGAAATCGAGCTGTAAATACACGTAGCATTATATAAAGAACTGCTGTATTTACAGGAGGGCACAATTAAGAAGATAGCCTTGAAATGCTATGATCAATTTTTATTTACTCACTTATCTGGCTTAATTTAAAAGTATGAAGAAATAACTGAGATAAAGCTCCACTGTGTAATTGGGAAAAGGAGTTAATGGAAGTAGGAAAACTGACAGGCTGTATACAAAGGTTAATAACAATGGAGAAATTTCTGTCACGTTATGACTTGGGACACAAACTTTGCAGACAAGTATAATGAGGAAAGTCTGATCCAGTCTCTTTGTTCCAAAGCAAGAAGAAACTCACGGAAGTAACTTCACATTTCCATAGGTTGGTCGTTCAAGTGGACAGAATAGGCACAAATCAATTATTCATGGTAGAAACTTAGTCTTCTAAAGGAAGATTGAATCGCTGTGTCTTTCTTTTGTTTAAATGGAAAAGTGAAAAAGATTCACAGTATTTCTGAGAGTTTTTTGGAAGACAGAAAAATGACAAACTGTGAAAAGGGCATATTTTTCATTAATAATGAAGCTGGAGTCCATAATCCAGAGTTTTGAGCCTTTAATTTACAATTTAACTGGCAGCTCAAACATCCGGATAAGACAGCAACTGAAATAACATTTTATCTAAAGGCTTATCTCCTCCATCAGAAAGGGTATGAGGAATTAATTCTAAGTTTATCCTGTGAGATCACAGAGGGCAAAGCTAGAGAGATACGCTGGATTAATCCTCCAGAATCTTAAAAGCAAAACTCACTGGAGAGGCCAATGGAAAAGGGGAAAAAACAGCAAATGCTAAATCTGATGAATCTTGCTAGCATGTTCAGTATCTTTAGAATTTACTTTTACTCCAGCAAACTTTGTTCTTGATTGAAAATAGAAACATAAATTAATAAATAGCTCAAACAAAATGCTGGGTTTTTTTGCTGATTTAAAGCCAAAAAAAAAAAAAATCATATTTTTTACATCTCTCAACTTGATGCAAGAATGAAAGATCTAAACCATCTCTCCTGCTGCAGCAGCACCCAAGCACCCTGTGCAACCGGACCTATGCTCCCAGGCCTCCTCTCAGTGAGGGTTAGACTGGAAGGCTTGCTGAAATCAGTCCAGCCTAAATTACTCCATGATTATTGCCTACTCTATTTCTCAGCTTGAGCAATACTGTATTTATTGCTATTTCCCTTCTTTTAAAATTAAATGATGTTAACCTTTCTTTTCCTCAAAAAAGGAGTATGGGTCTCACACAGTATGGGTAAGGACTTCCATTTATTGATCTATCCATACTGTAATCAACTCAACAAATCAAAACTAAGGCATCATTTAAAACTGAATTAGAAGAAATTCCAAAGTCATTCTCAGGAAAAAGATTCATTCAGTATAGATTTATCCATATTTAGTTCCACAATTATCAGTTATTATTCTAAAGTTTTACATTCCTATCCCTCCCCACAAAATCGGAACTTCTAGTACATATTCCTCTTCATTAGTTTATTGGTGAAAAGATGCTAATCAGTGGTCAGTCATGCTATTTTGACAGACTTTATTTAAAAACTAATAAAAGCAAACAAAGCTTGTTGTGTAAACAGAGTAGTTAAAGTTGACTGGGGAAAGACCAACTGTGAAACTGGCAATTTTGTTTGTGGATATTCTTAGATCACCAACACAAAGTTAATTTCGAATGAACTATTTCAGACTCTAGAAGCAGCTGAATCATGCTAAAACTGAATGCATGACAAATCCACAAAGATTAATTCAGCTTGTTTCTCTGTAAATTAACCCAAACTGCAGTTATTGCTAATCCAGCAAGACAAGTTTTTGTACACAAGCTACCCTATTTATTTTACAGTCTGCATTATAGACAGTACTATAAGCGTATTTATTTAAGATGCAGCATCTTGAGATTTTTGAAGGGCTCACATAAACTTGATCACACAGTTTTGAGTCATTTGATTAGTCTTCATGGATCATGTACCTAAGGCTTAATATAAAAAAAAGATTGACACTATCCTCTGTAAGAAGGAAAAAGATTCAGGTGAAAATCATTTTTTCTCAAGATAATAGGTAGCTGCTTTATGAAAAAATCAGTGTATTAGTGACAGACTATCACTAATTTTTTTGTTCATGAACAAAAAAAACCCGTTGATATATTAAAAGAATTGATATGCAGAAGGTAAAAATATACACTTTTTAAACCAACAGTTTTTCCCTTGTTAAATCACAAATTGAAAAACTGAGCACTTTGGCCATTCTCACACCAGATCTGTTCAACACTGATTAATGTAGCTGTTTCTGGAACTGATATACTGAGAAGATTCACAGTGTTCACTAGCTCTTGCACTTTTACCCTTCCAAATGTCTGTGAACCATAGCTAGTTTGTGAAATACAAGGTATTAAAGAAGCGTCTACAAAGGACCAGCCAAAAAGTTAATTCTGATGCATAAATTTCTGAGACTATTTCTCTACTAATTAAAAAAAAATAAAAATAAAAAGCCACTGAACAAAAATGCTTACATATTACTTTAGAAGATTTAGGCAGTGTTCTAGACAACACACATATGCTTACAATATCTCAGAGTTACTCAGACACAAAGTGAACATCCAGTCAGCCTGAAATGAACCCATTTATCTACGCTACAGGTTGACCCAGCCTGTTGCACCAGTTTCTTTGAGGCTAATAACAAGGAATGTCTTTCTTGGGTACACAGAGGTAAGAGAATTTTCATTATATCTACTGTCCTGGAATCCAAACCTTTAGAAGTACTTGTTTTAAATTTACAACAACTTTTACTTAAGGAATGTCTTGATTTTATGATAAAGTAGTGTGATCTTCAGATACTCGATGTGTCTAGAAGGCAAGCCATAAGTACATATAGTGCTTTTACTTATTTGTAATTACGTAACTGCTACAAAACGAAAAGGATTACATGATTATTTCAAAAACACACAAAGATCTAAACACAATAAATCTTCAGATTTATTGGTTTTTCCTTAAAGTCATTTTTTTTTTAGGCTAATAATACTTTCTTTCCTCCAAGAAAAATGTGAATCCACTAAAAGAAAGGCTACTTGCTAGAGCATAACACAGTTTTGCTGCCTGGACAATCTGTACATGTGTAGCTCAAAGCCAGACACAGTACTTGCTGTTTCTGATCCTCCTGTAGGCCAGGGACATGCAAAGGACTTGTTTCAAGCAGGGAATAGATAAGAATAAAATCACAGAATCATTAAGGTTTGAAAAGACCTTTAAGATCACCTAGTCCAGTCACCAACCCATCACCACGATGCCCACTAAACCATGTCCGTCAGTGCCGCGTCTACTGTTTTCTTGAAAATCAGGGATGGTGACACCACCGCCTCCCTGGGCAGCCTGTTCCAGCATCTCCTCACTCTTTCTGATAATAAGCTTTTCCTAATATCCAACCTAAACCTCCTCTGGTGTAACTGAAGGACATTACTTCATCCTAAATGATGACTAAACTCTTACAAATACAATAGTGCAATTCAAGTGCACATAACATAATGAACTTTAGAAGAAAAGCAATAGGAAAAAGCTGAAGATGAAGGTATTGTTACTGCAGTACCTACTGTCAAACTCTCGTCCCCTACAATATCCTCTTATTGACAAGTATTCCAGTCTGTTGAGGCTCTGTTTCCTCCCTGTCCCTTCCTACACTTGCCAGAGTTCAGCTGTGCTGCCTGAGTAGGCTCCTTCACACAATATGAGAAAAATATGAGGATTCTCTCTGCATTCTCTCAATTGGTGCACTCCCTTCTCTCCCACCTGAAACATAGAACAGTCACTCCAGATCTGTATTTAGTGGAAATCTGTGAGTACTGGGAAAGGAAAAGAGGAAGGAGGAAAAGTAATGGAGAAAATCAAAAAGTTTTACACTGCCATTTTGAACTGCACTGCTTTTGTTATGTCCATTACTCTTGATCTACAGCATGATCAAAGTGAAAGGACACTTCATGGAGTGTCCCTCTGTTATTAAAATGCACTATGCTCCTGTTCAGTAAGTTCTACAGTACTGTATCACCTGGCATTTTTTATTCAGTAGCAGACCATGCAGTTAATTGATGTCTCCTCATTGCTAACATTATGGAGGGGCGAATGATAAGAGATGGGAAAAGGGTGAATAAAACCACAATTCTCAGAGCAGAGTTCTTATTTGTCTTCTTAAGCCCAAATTCATTACTGTCATCATCCCATTAATATGCTGACTGAAGCTGGCTGAACAAAAGAAGGACCATGAAGATTGAAAGAAGAAAGACTGATTGGACAGCTGGATCAAAACAGAGATGTGAAATACCGAAACTTTTAAGTGTCAAATTAGGTGCATATCTACCCTCATAAGATTAGACACTCATTACTGAAAAAATATTTAAATCCATATAAAAGCAGAAAAAGTAAGATTACGCTGTATGACATGGAACTAATACTATCTTTTGAGCTCTTCCATTTAAAAAAAAATTAAGTTGACAGCTCCACTGTCCCTTTTTCCAAAATTTATGATACAATTTGCTGAATTATATAAAGCCCTATCAAGAAATGACACATAGGGATGACTTTTTATTTGGAATTGTGTTTTTTATACCAAGGTTCATCAAGCTGTTTCATATTTATCCTCTGATTAATGATATGTCAGAATTGTAATTCTAGCACCAATTTATGACTTGCTGGCAACTGGAGAATGAAATAGCTGTGAAATCAACAGGCAATATTAGTTTTTGTCCACCCAGTAAAAGTTTCCCCGAAGTGCTTTGTTGCAACCTAACTAAATATTAGAGTCTTATCCTATCATCCATTAATGTCATTACTGTTGAGGGTAATGTATTTCTTAAAGAGCAACAGTTCAGCATGATTTGATGCCAGTCAGTCTGAATTATAGGTTTTATATCTAAGAATCTTTAACACTCTGTATTCTCACTCATAAAGATCACTTCTTATTTGTTGTCAGTGATTTTTTTTTTAAGGTCTGCAGACTAAAATAATAATAATTAAGAAGAATAAGGGTGTCTTCAACTGTTTTCATATGAAATTCAGTGTGTTCAACAGTACTCCATCATCTAGAAAAGCGGGGGGGGGGATTGCAAATCTAGAACTAGACTTCATGTACTTTGGAGTTGGATTCATAAGACCTGTCTGAAAAGGAATATCTAACCAAGGTACTACTATAGGAATAAAACAATCTTTTCCAAAGCAGTCTAGCACCAGATTCAGAGTCCTTTGTTGTCAGTGTTCTTTTATATAGATTCAGGGGCTGAACTTTTCTGTGAGAGAAGAAATGATTATTTGCATTTGAGATAAAATGAAAGGAAAGAAGGCTTTAACATCCTTTTTCACGTGAAGAAAGAAAGTCAGCAATAATCTTCTTCAGAGGAGTGATGGTGAACAATGGAAAGGTGCTGCTACAACAGGGCTTGCTATACAATGTGTTTATACAAAGAAGATAAATGTAGGTTTAGATGGGAATAACTTTGACTCTATTCTCAGTCAATGCTACCATTCAACAGATGAATGCGTTCAGCCTTTTAACATTTTAGTAGTTACGTACCTCATAACTAGACAATTATTATTTTAAAGTCCTTCTACTGACTACTAATGCCCCTTCCTTGGAGATTATTAGGAGTCCAACAGATAACATAAATATTAGCATTCTCTTAGGTATTAATACTGAAGCAGATCTTGGAGTAAGAAACAAAAAAACCCCCTACATTTGAAGAACTTGAAATCTACAAAGTCTGGTAAAGGAGGTTTTGATGTTTCAGTTATTTCAATTAGAATTTCTTAAGGAATTTGCTGGATGTTCCTTATTACCAGAAAAGCATTCATTCTAGTTTTTAAAACTTTGTTACTTAATAATAATGTATAATCTAAACAGAAACTGAAGAACAAGAATATGTCCCATGTGCTGCATCTTGTCATGGATTTCAATTATTAAAGCTATGCAGCTCCTGAAACTTTCTGTTCATCATTATAGCTGAAGCAAAATGGTATTCAATAAGGCAATACCAGTATTGTTTTATTAACATTTTCTGAAATATCAGATTAACCAATACTATTTTAGCTATAAATTGCACTTCAGGATAGTTAAAATGGATCCTTACATACCAAAATAATCAAATTCTTCACTAGTAGACTTGCATTGCATCTTAAATTGTATCATGAATGCATTATTTTTCAAACTGCAGTGAAAGAACCTTACTGATTTTTTCATATAAAATTCTAAGCTCTTTGTGTAATACCTTAGCCACTAAGAAAGTGGAGTATTTGGAAGGAAGAGATAAAGAATACATCCAGGGCCCACATGTTCCAAATCTTGACTTCCAGTGTTCTTTAAGCAAGTAAATAAAGCTTAGGGGAATTTTTTTTAGAGCCTCTGTTACTGAATTTACATGCTTTTAAGATGTTCAATATCCCACCACCTACCTATCTGTCTTCGAAAATACAGTTCTTGCCTCAAGAAAATGCCAACTGTATCAACACAAACTTTGAAATCTTTCCTCATCTGGATACTCTGATGCTTATGTGATGCAACTGGAGAACACTTTTTCTTCCATATAAACATTTCAGTATTAAAAAAAAAATAGAGTAGAAAGTGTAGTGATGTATTTCTGATTATAGATGGCTAGGTGCAGACTGTGGAATTATACAACAGTAACACCTCCTATTTATTTCCATAGAAACTACAACAGATACAAAGAGCACAATAACACTTCTCGATAGTGCAAACTGTCAGCTACAAAGGACTATTTTTCAACACAGCCACTGCCATTAGCTATGCATTTTCACCAGCGATGAACAAAAGCCTGTATTCCACAGTCCTAAAAATCTGCATCAGCAGACTTGACCTACCCAGCTTTCCCAGCATTGCTGCAAGAAAAATGTTGCCTATGCAGCCCATTTTTCATGAACTATAACACATGGAAATCGGAATGCAGGAAATCCACACTATACAGTCAAAGTGGCAGGACAGTGCAGCTAATACTGGCAGTGTGTTTCACAGTCCTCAAACTAGTACAAAGCCTGTTGTTACTGTGTTGCAAAGGAAAAATTATCTTCTTAAAAGAATAAAATCATAGAATTATTTGAGTTGCAAGAGACCCTTAAAGGTCATCTATTTCAACTTCCCTGCTGTGAGCAGGGATACTTACAGCTTGATCAGGTTGCTCAGAACCCTATGCACCTTGAATGCCTCCACAGATGGGGTCTCCACCACATGTCTGGGTTCCGGTACCTCATCACCTTTATTTTAAAAGAAATTTCTTTGTATCTAATCTCAGTCTCCCCTCTTATAGTGTTTTAAGCACTAAAATTTAAAAGTTAAGTAAACAATGGCAGCTCCTTAGAACTTAAATATTTTTAACAGCTCATTCATACCTACAAAAGAAAAGGTACACGATGCAGCATGTTTGAGAGTTATAAAATATTGTTTAACATTCAAGCAGCTTTTATTATTTTTTTTTCCTACCACTATTTTATTTGTTTCTTTACCTCTCTCTGGTTCCCTCTGCACACCATTCCTCCTTTTTTCCTATCTTCCATGAATCCATCTCTCTTTGGTCATGTAACTTCTGTAACAACAGTAGTGTGCCAGATAGAAAGAAAAAAATAAAAATAAAAAAATAAAAAGGCAGGGTTTTTTTTTGTCTTATTGTTATGTTGCATCATGTCATGCCACAAAAGAACGAAAATGAAACAGACAAGAAAATGACAATACAGGTGGCAGAATTATTTTTCTCTTTACTTTTGAAAAGAAAACACAGCAGAAAGTCATATTATTATAGGAAGGATGAGTGATTTATTAAAAAGCTTGTTATCAACGCAAGACAGCCTGTTACTTGTGTGCTACATATTCTGCACAGCTGAAGTGTGAACAAAATTGGTAGGGCCAATTATAGCAAAAGTCTGATACACACAGACGGTAGAAACATCTCCTGATGAAAGCAAAGTTGGTGGAAAGTTTTCATGCCTTTAGACCTTCTCTCATCAGAAGTGGCACCAGAGATCACAAATGAAAGGTTGTAACACTGTATTAATATTTTTCATGTAACTAATGGAACATATTGGGCAGCACCCTGTTCTACTGCCTAGACAGGCAATTACCCTGGCTTCAGTCTAAGTAAATACCTTTTCTGACTGCATAACAACAGTAGCAAATCTTGTCACTTTAGAGGCAGTAGCAGTTGCAATTCCGCTGGCTATGAGGTATGCACTCGCAATGCTGAAAATTATTTTCTGAGTGAATCCTTTTTGTTCAGTATGTTGTTTATTCCAGCTTTTTTTTCTTTATTTTCTCTTTTTTCTTTTTTCTTTTTCTTTTTTTTTTAACTAACATAAGAAGTCAGATCTTATTTGAGTTATCAGTCTATCAACAAACACAGATGTTCCCTACAGCTTATTGAAAGCTCAACAGATCTTGAATTTAGCATCCTTCCCGATGTGTCAGGAGTTGGCCTATTGCCCTTGCTAATTTCCTTGTAGAAAGGCAATACTGTTTATCATCCCACTCTATTAACACATTTGGTCCTCACAGGCTTGTAAAGTACTATGATTCCTAGGCAGAATAACTTATCTTTCCCTCATCATAAGATCCCCTCTACTCTACAGTACCTTTCAACTTTTTTTTTTTCTTGGATGATATAAGTGATAAATACTAAACTTAGGGCATTTTTCTCTGTTTTGATTAAAATTGAGCCTGCATCACTTGCTTTAAGATGGAAAAAGAATTTGCATTCTTGAAGTGTTTGTCTATTTCTTTATGTTCCACTACTTGGTCTAACAGAAGTTTATCTCAAAACTAATTCAAAGTTACAATCTCCACCTATTCCATGAACACAAAGACCCTGAATCTTACTCAGCCTTTTCTCCTATATATAGTCCCAGCAATAGGACTAGAGGGAATGGCCTCAAGAAGTGCCAGGGGAGATGCAAGTTGAACATTAGAAAATACTTCTCCAAGAGAGTGGTCAGGTGCTGGAATGAGCTGCTCAGGGAGGTGGTGGAGTCGCTGATGCTGGAGGAATTTGTGAAACATTTAGATGTTATACTGAGAGATGTGGTTCAGTGGGAAATAATGGTGATAAGTAGATGGTTGGGCTGGGTGATCTTGGAAGTTTTTTCCAACTTTGGTGATTCTATGTTTCTATGTCTTCACTATGTTTTCCACCTTTTTAGAAAATATGTTTAATAAAAGGTGTTGAACTAGACAATCTTAAAATATCCCTTCCAGCCATTCTGTGAAAGTGTTGGATATACTACAGGCATTTTATTCATGTACAGAACAGTGTTTTGATTTGTATTACTTCAGAACTGAAATCAATGTTAGTGGCTGGATAACTCAGATACATTTGCTCATGACTGCATTCAACTATTAAAACTCAGCATGTTCAAGAAGCAATATGGGGAAAAGAGAGATGTTTACTTTTACATAGAATACTGAGAAACATGCATTTATGAAGAAAAGAAAATCTTGCTATTTAAAAATTCTGTAATTATTATTTGATATTAAAAAAATGTCACATTTTTATTTCCTTTGGCAATGGTCTAATTGGCCCAATGAATAGACAAGATAAACATTACTGTTAAGGCTTGTCTGAGCAGCTGGAAATATTCCATGTAACCAAAGAAAACAATAACATTCTTTACAGAGAAAAAAAATAGCAGTATTTCGGTCATTATTGATAACATCCAATTATTGGGAAAAAAATCTTATTGTGTAAGTATGTGACATGATATCCCTGTTAAATATCACCAGATTCTACTAGGCAATGAAGCTAACTTGTCACAATCAAACATCAAGTCATATTCCATCTATTTAGAGGCCATGAACTGATAGGTGATCTTGGTTGATAGATGGTCAAGCAATTGCAATATAAAAGAATTCACCTGTTTTTCTCGGCTGCTCAGTATTTCCTGAGGGCTGTTATTCCTCAGCCTCTCACTCCTTTGTCTCTGGCTCTGCCTTCTAACCTTCTAATATTATTTTGTTTCCTGCCTACTCAAACTTGGCCCAATGTCCATTCCAACTGCAACCCCATAGGGTCTATAATATTAACTAGTCATGGAATACTAGCCTTGAAAACAACACATTTAGGGAAAATTCATAGGTCTGAGTGAATTCAAACCTGCTGAACAATTAAGGCAATAGCGAGAGCCATCAATGTTGTCTAGCTCAACGTGAACGAAACCCAACGACAGGGCACAGAAAGGGTAGAAGAGCAGAATTTTACAGGAACAGTTTATGAACAAATTTTCAGGCATGGGAACTGTTTTGCTCATGCTTACGTAGTAAAAGCTTGTTACTTTTAGTAAATCTATGATGCGGTCACCTGCTTGATTTAATCCTTATTTTATTTATTTTATGATATAGAGAGGAGAGGGAAATCAAAATCACAAGAGTTTTATTAAATCAAGTATGTGGAAAATAGAAAAAAGCAGAGGCCATTTGAGAATGCAAGCAATCCAAGCCTGAACTATTCCAATACATTCCAAAATGAAGCTGGAGCAAGGAATCACAACCATAACATCATCTTTATTCATCTATCATTATGGTACTTCATGTTTCTCCACAAAATCAACTGTGAACTACAGCTTATTGCAAGTCTTTATTCTTCTGTTACTTTTGATATGATGAAATAGTGCAACCAAAGTAATCTTTACAGCACACCAGTATATTGATGCTGAAACAACATCATCATCATCATCATCATCATCATCATCATCATCAGATTTTATTTAAAGGACTATAAAGAACTACTCTGGGTGAAAATTCTTATGTGATCACTGGACATACAGCTAATTAGAAAAAAAAAAACAGAATGCAAATCAAGATCATTTTAGCTTTGCAAGTCACTTTTAAAAATGAGTCCAATAGCAAATGTAACTGTGAAGTTGGATGTCCTCACACACCACAAAAAAATATGGATATGAAAAATCATTAAAAAAAATCTGAACCTGAGACTCTCTTTCCCCTGATACACTTAAAAAAAGACACAAAAAGAAGGTGGACAGAGTAAGTATCTTCAACTAAGCTCTCTTTAGAGTCTCCTTACGTGATGTAATTCTTTATTGAAAAATAGTAAGAGCGGTTACTCACCATGCAGGATTTCTTCAAGTTACTGCAGCTATAGAAGAAATCTATTATAGATAAAAAGAAGCTTAAATGGCATACATTACATCTTGCTTTTGTTTATATATGACGAAGAGTATTCAGAGTGGACTACATCTTAGACTTGCACTAATCCTTAAATAATTACTATTCATCTACTGAATACTGGAAAAACCTCATGGAATGTGACTTTGTTCTGCTGGTTTGTCTAATCCGATTCAATTATTTCAACTCCTTCTCCCAGAGGTCTCACATTTATAAATGGAGCTCTGTCCCCTTATTCCCCATACCTTCACCCCCAAGAATGGAAAGGAAAAAAAAACAAGGTAAAAAAGAAGAAAAAAAAATTAGGAGATAGATGAGAGAAGATAAGAGAGAGAATGAGAATAATAAAGAAGGAAAGAAGAAAGGAAAGGAAAAAAAAAAATGAACTGTACATTTTTTTTAACATTGCTTTGGTCCTTTCCCAAATATCAGTCCATCAATAAACAACAGAAACAGCTTGTAATTCACACAGCCTTTGGCAACTCTGCTGTGATAAGGGCACTACAAATGCTGGAGATGGGAATAGTTCAGTGGTTTGGACCAATCTGAATGGATGGAAATCACTCATGTCCCTGAAGCTGCAGTGAACTCTGCACAGCTGGCAGCAGCTTGTCATCTGCACGCAGAAAGCAACTGGAATATTATAAATTTCCCACACAAATTGAACTATTTCAATCACCTGTAAAGGCTTCCCTTGTCAAAAAGAACAGTGGCAGAAAACGTAACAACTGAAGATCTTTCCAGTCCCTTCTCCCCTTCCCTTTTTAAATACCAGCTATTTGCCCATAATTGAAACTTCAATTTCAGAAAGGAATAAAATATAAATATAAAGTGATTGCTGAACAGAAATTTCATAAAAGGAAAGGTAATGCAATGGATCGGCAAGAGGTATGACACAGATAATCCAAGAGATTGACTGTAATATGAGACTGTGATCTTTAAAAAAGAAAAAAAAACAAAGAAAAAAGAATAACCTTAATTAGGAACACAGACTACCCTGGAAGTAAATGGCATTCCAAATGATCTACTTTGCCATTTTGCACCATTTCCTCCTCCTCACCTTGTGTTACATACTATACAGCAAATTGGAACTCCCACTGACGAACAGTGTTGATTGTTTCTGTAACATTAAGAAAATAGATCAATTTGAAGCAAACACAAATATGTTCTGGATACACTGTATGGGGCCTTTCTTTCTACCAAATGAAGAGTTAAACCCTTAACACTTGAAAATGGTGCTTATGAAGAAGCTTACTAATTCTGTAAACTAACAAGTCCTATTGTTGAGCTAATGGTCCCATCTAAGGTATGACCCTTTTCATTAGACTTGAGGTTGCTGCCAAATTTGAACATTTCCATAGCAATTTATGACACATCTTTGCTGCTTTTCCCCTGCGACAGCTCTGTGAAGCTTTCCTCTCCAAAAATAAAGTACTTCTCAAAAAAAAGAAAAAGAAAAAGAAAAAGAAAAAGAAAAAGAAAAAGAAAAAGAAAGGAAG